>BPTQ01000008.1:347644179-348137275 GCA_019973895.1 Chrysanthemum seticuspe | reverse complement strand
GATGCTTACGTTTTATATTTTCGTTAATTTACCATCTTTCCTTTAGTTATCTCCTTATCACCACGATTGGATCAATTAGTAGGATTGATCAATACAGATGCAGATGGATGAAGGTTAATGAAGTCCACCCCAGTTTAAGTTCTCCTGTTGTAAACCAGTTAAGCGGGATTGGATAGTTGTTTCTACGGTGGTGTCCTCTTTAGTCCGCGTGGCAGTATTCAGGATAACAAGGACCAGGGGATTCGGCTCAGTAATTCATGGCGATGTACGATCTAAGATTTATCACTCACGGGCCGGCAATCCTTGAATCTGTGATGTGGGGGGTTAAGAATTCAAGTAGGTTTGCTATCCACTAGTCAACCAGTTTAGCGTGTTCATCTTTCCCAGCAGTCAACCAGTATTGAGCGGACTGAGACGGGAAGGGTAAGATATGACCAACTGACGACCCTTTCTACTTGTGCGATTTGACCAACTGATCACCTATCGTTTGGATGAACTTAAGAATTGGGGGGTGTAGTGTCTAAGTTCCTAACGGCCGGGCACTCACTATTTAGAATCTAGCATGTAGCGGTACTTAATGACTCGGCTTAGGGGACCAGGAACAATAGGACTTATGACGGTGCGCCTGATTTCTCCTGTGGTGGCATCTTTGTTGATAGGTTAGGGCGAATTGACCAAATGTTGTCCTCTTGAATTTGACCCCACCTGAAGTAATTGGAAGTAGGTAGACGTAGACATAACTAGTTAGGATGATTAACTAGGTTAGCACCACTATTCCTCTATTGATTTCCTTTCTACCATTTAATTGCTTTTATATTTTGCATTCGTAGTTTAATTAATTAAAACCCTATCAAACCATTTATATTATGTGATAATTAGACTTAGTAATTATCCGACACACATAGCTCTTGGGACGACCTCGGCTTTACCATTTACTACACTACACACGACCGGGTACACTGCCTGTTAGTGCATTAGGGTAGACCATAGGTATAGCGAGACACTATAAATATTAAGACCTGGACAGTAAAACCTGCATCAGCAACACAACAAAGGATGAGTCAGAGATATATTGTGGCTGATGATCTCAAAGCTGGCACAAAACTCATTATCACGTGGATTAGTTAAAGACCTCCACTTGGATTAACCAAACATGCAAAATGAAGAATCAAATACTACGGGCTACAGAGCAAGGAACATTAACAAGAATCAAGGAACAATCTTAATGTAATATCTGCTTTGTATTCAATGTAATTTGAGGTGACCTCCCTTAGGGGGAGATTGTTAGGATTTAATAAATCCAGTTATTAAAGTGTCGGTCACCTCAAGCATATGTAATCGTTAGAAAGCTCGTAGTCGTAGTCATTTAATGATAGGTAGTATTTAGTTAAGTAATACCGTGGAGGACGGACGGGTCTTTACCCACTGTATGCCTGATCCACAGCCCGTAGGTGGCGTTTATGTAAGATACTATAAATACCCTCTACCTCCCAAGATAGAGGGTTGGAGCTCATAATAATACTTTCACTTTCTCTCACTAAGTTCCCAAACCTCTAACTATTTCTCTCTCTAAAAACCTCAAAGTCTACGCCCCTTTTGATCATTGTTTGATGTGTTTGTGAAATCCAATATGTTACAGGTTCCGTGGTCCATGGTGCCTGCTGATCATTTTGGCTATAAATAGCAAAGCCAAACCAAGTTGTTTTTCATCCCTTTCCATCATATTCTCATACATTCCTTCTCTCTAACATTTCTAACTCAGTTTCATATCATATTAGTGATCTCTTTTGTAGCAAAGAAGATCAAGGCACATTCAAGCTTCAACAAGAAGTTGGAAGTCTTGTTTGTTTGTTGTTGTATGATCTTGTGTTGATTCATACATCATTGTTGTATCAAACCATCATAATCTTGTGAGCGTGAGTGGCTAGTATTTTAGTCCTTAAATTACATTGTGTGTGGGAGTGGTTGTACCCTTGAAAAGAACTCGACATCTAGCTTAGTGTCGGAAATAGTGTGTAAGCGAAGTGTAAAGGTTTCTCCGCCGATGAAAGGAGCTTGTTGACTAGTGAAGTTAAACTCTCGAGTGTGAGACTTGGGGAGTGGAGTAGGGCAAGGAAAAAGAGTCCTTGTAGACCGAACCACTATAAACAACTTGTTGTGGTTTGATTGTTTCTTTCCTTATCTACTCTTTATATATTGTTTGCATATTGATTATTATTATTCACTAACATATCTAAGATCAATATCAATTGATCTTTCAAGAAGTTTCAAAACAAAGTTTTTAATCGGTAAACTATTCAACCCCCCTTCTAGTTTTCCACAAAGACCTCTTAGATAGTTGTTCCTAGGTACTTACGCCAAAGCGGTGGAGGTTTGATCTAATCTCAAGCCTATGGTAATCTATGTACTATGACCGGTTAATGAGTGTTTATCTTCCATTTCCATTTGCTATATTTCATATACACCCGAGAGATGAGAGAATCCAAATACCACTTGTGAGGTGCTAGTATATAATTTTCGTGCTTTTTATGACTATTGCGGTGCTTTTACTTGTTATGAATTATGTTAAACCAATGCTTTATGCCCCATAACTTATAAATTTATTGGGAAAAAGCACATTTACTTGAGGACAAGCAAATACCAAGTGTAGGGATATTTGATAAGGATTTAAAACGTACATTTTTAAGGGGTCATTTAAGCCCTTAATCGCCCACTTTTATATTTGTTACCGCTTAATTTCGTTCCTTTTCACTTTTTAGGTCTCTTGGAAGCAAAATGCTGGAATGATGCATTTTTGGATGAAAAGGAGTGAATATATGAAGAAAATGGCTAAGTCAAGATCAAGACACTAAAGCTGCTGGAATTAAACCTGACGGCGTCCCAAACAGAGGGCGACGCCGTCCCTCTTTATGTAATTGAATTTGTGACGACTCAGTGGTGATTTTGCTAATTTACACCTGACGGCGTCAGGCTTTGAAGAGTAAGGGCGTCACGAAGACTTTTCTTCTCAGACGGCCTAGATCCAAATTCAGACGACGTCACTACTGAAGACTGACGGCGTCAGAACCACAACGTGACGCCGTCCCAATGATGACTTGGCCAAGACGAAACCCTAATAACGGCGATCTGATGGCGTCCCAACTATAAGGTGGCGCCATCGCGGTTGTAAAATTATATATAGAAATCAAATTTTCAGAATTTTAGGAGGTAGACTTGTGGAGTAAAAACCTAAAACGATTTTGGTCCGGTTTGGACAATATCTTAGGGTTCTCATACCCTATTTTACGTAAAGATAAGTAATTTACTTCATTGATTTCACTATGTCTTCGATTGTATATGTGTATGCTTATATGTTTAACATGTCCGGCTAAATTTCTTGTGTGTTTGCTTAGATCTATGAAACCTAGTTATTAATTATTGATTGGTTGTCTCTTATCTTAATTGTAATTGGCTTAGGAGTGCAATAGGCCATCGTTGTTTTTTAATGCTTGAGTAATCTTTGTGAACCTTAGTTTATAACCACCTAGCGTAATTGTAGGCTAAGCATCCAAAGATAACCTTAAAGTTAGTTTATGAATCCTAGAGATTTTGTAGGCAATAACCTTAAGGTAGTCTTAAAGAGTTAGGGTTAAAAGCATACCCTATGACCTTAGAAAACACAACGCGTTAAGAATAAGGACGTGACAATTCAACCACCAATAAAAGATAACTAAGGAGTAATAGTATCTAGGTAGACATATTTTTAATCATCATACGAGCACACATCAATAGACATAGACTACCCCTTACTTTAGATAATTACATAAGTAGAGTAATCGGTAGAAGTACCAAAATCCCCAAATCCAAATCCCGAAATTTTACCCTTAGCTTTATAAAAAAAATATAAAAAGATAAAAAATAATCTTCCTCAACCTCAAACCTTAGCGTAGTACATCTCTCACTAGCATTTCTATTCCCCTAGAGAACGATATAAGTACCCGAGGATTACCCAATACTACACTACAACGATTAGGTTCACTACCTAGGGTGTTGAAAAACTTGCTCAATGAAAAGGAAGTTCCTTTGACCCCGAACGCGTTATACGCGCATCAAGAACGATCAATCCCCCGTGTCTTACCTATACTAAACTACAACAGTTAGGTACTCTGCCTAAGAGGATTGTAAAACTTCGGTGTTGCAGTCCGCCGCAACAACGACATTATTTTGTCAACACTTATAATGCGTCGTTTTGACCTTAAGCGCCATCTTTTGCCTCAAAATTTAATTCAACTCAATATATTTCTTCTTTGGCTCAGTTATATAGTATTGGCTACAAAACATGGTTGCATCTTATGACGTCCACTTTTTGCCACACCAAAATTACGACTCAATGGGTGAGCGAGTCATCATGGCCAAGAAACTATATCCAAATTAGAGGTTCTTTCCATTAAAGGATAGTTTAAGAAATCATATGCATACAAAAATTTGTCATTCGATGAGTCTTAGATTCGTAAACCACCAAAAAAAGAGAATCAACCTGCCATGGTTGCAAACTTAGTAAGTTTCCTCGCCAAGATGCATATAATCTCACTTTGGCCTAAGTCATTAAAAAAATATTTAAACTTTATCATCACAGCCTCCTACCTTACCCTTTTATATAAAAAGCACCCTAAAAAACTATTGGTAAATACACTCGTTTTCGCTACACATTACTCTAGCAACATATAAGATTATAGGTTACTGTGCATGAAGGTTAGTGAAAGAAAGAAATGGGTGACTATTAAAAAACATCATGACAAATTCGGCTCAGATTAATTCATGTCCCAGTTGATATCATAGAGGTTGCTAATCCGAGTAATTCTCGTACTCAACCATCCTTCTATGTTGAGCTACAAAACAACAAATGTGAAATATCATCACTGCCAAATAAAACATGGGTTATAGGACTTATGAAATCAGTACTTATGACCACAACTTATACAAAGTTGGTACACTATTCATTACTGCAATTCATAAACGGTTTCTATATTTATGACCATAACTTATGCGCATCGCACGGCATATGACTACACGTCAACAGCCATACAACAAACACTGTTATTTGGGTCTGCTAAAAGTCAGGCAATATATGTGTCCTCTTCAATAGATAAATGATAAATTTGTGTCAGATTAATGCAGTTTTTGGCTACGATCATAGAGGTTGTTAAGGCGAGTCAAACTCGTACTCAACCAAAAACAACACCTATGAAAACCATAACCTATGACCATAACTTATACATAAATAATACATATAATTTTGAAAGATATCATGATAAACACATCAAATTATGATCAAGACATCCTTCCATTCTGCCACAACCAAATAAAACACATTTTGTACCACTTATGACTATGCACAACCTATAAGAGCTTAAAACAACTGCACTTTGCTCAAAACGATGCCATACATACAACATTTGTATAAAAAAACACGTATCCAAAAATGTCTTATCATTTTGACTGTGATAATAGTGGTTGCTAAGCCGAGTCAAAATCACACTCAACTATCCAACCATTTTGCACAACCAATAAAATTAAAAATATATTGAAAAATCATTACAACAAAAAACGAATGTTGTAGCACTTATGAAATCAACAATTACAACCACAACTTATACACATCGCACAAAATCATATGACCACATATTATATGAATTGCATAAAATCAGCACGTATGGCCACACATTAGACTTTTTAAAGATATCACAAAGCTTAAACAAACAAAAACACATATCCAAAAATCCACAAATATCATACAAACTTAAAAAAAAATTAGAAGATCATCACAATCAAATAAAACACAAATTGTAGCACATCATATAAAATCAGCACTTATGATCACATATCAGACTTTTCATAATGCTTAAGCAAACAGAAATACGAAAACCACTAATACCATACACAAAAAAGAAACCGAAATACCATATGTTAACTGTAGGATCGATATATTTATTGTGTTTGATGATTCGGGTGGTCTTGGATGATCAAAATACATGTTAGCCATTAGAGAGAGAAGTAGAGAGCTGGGTGTTTTTTTGCTAGAGACTTAGTATACAAAAGTATGGAATATTAGATTGAAAGCACCACCCCTTCCATGGATGGAAGGGGTATTTATACTTACAGAATACACGACCTCCTATCGGCCTGTGGATCAGGTATACAGTGGGTAAAGACTCGTCCTTCCTCCATGGTGTTACACTAAACTATTCTACGCTACTAAATGACTAATTACTACTAAACAACGTAAATAACTACAAGTCTACGAGCTAACATGTGCTAAACTATAATTGGGGTGACCGACACTTTATCATGGAATTTCCAATTCCTAACAATATCCCCCTAAGGGAGGTCACCCCATGAAATACATTTTGCATCTTAGCATTCTATCTTTGACTTCGTTCTTGAGCTCGTAGACTTGAATTCTTCAACATCTGCATCTTTGTGCTTTTGTAGCGATTCTTCAAAGTCCGCATAGTTTTGTACTTTTAGTGGAGGCCTTTAACTGATCCACATCTTTGATGATCTTTGAGCTTTCTTTGAGATCATCAGCCACAGCAAATCTCTCTGGATCATCCATAGTTGTGTTGCCTTCATGTGATGTTGTGACTTTTGGACCGACATGCTCACACTTTTGAATCATGACATCTTTCCATCAGAGTAGCGGAAGCCTTACTGGCTCATGATATTTGCAGCAGCGTAGCAGAAACATAGTATGAAATATCAGAGCCAGGTTATGTAGATATGCACCAGTCATGATTTCTTCAATTAAGTGTGGATGCTGTGAGCATGCGGCTTTGGATTGACTCCTCAATTTTGATCAGCTGCAACCGTCCAAATGTACCTGCAAACAACAGTTAGCAATAAAACACACGAAAGTGTCTTTGATCACTTTCGTTGAATTGAGGTACATAGCCCACGGTTCCCCGTTGATCAGTACAAGTACTGCCTGTGATCAGGTATAATTCCGAAGAATCTCCTTGACAGGGTTTCGTTCGCAGCTGTTCTAGCTGTTCTCAAACCGGAACGTCTCAAAGAAGACAACACGGAGTGAGTGAACCAGCAAATTGAGATTCACTGATTGATGAAAAATGATTTGAAAAACAATCGCGTATTGCTTGAAGAAAGAGTTTTGCAATACGACGAAGGTTTTATGAGAAAGATCAATTTTCAAACAAAATACTTTTTGTATTAGAGAATGAGTACACATTCGACGTGCTAGCGAAAAGAAGAGATTCGCACATCGAACGGTTTTTCTAAAAGTATTTTTCAATCAGAGATACTTTTTGAATTTGAAATATGAATACACATTCGATGTGCTAGAGAAAAGAAGATTTGCACATCGAACGGTTTTTCCAAAAGTATTCGTCAATTCCATTCCTGGACCAAGGTTGATTCAAGATTGAATCTCCCCATCGTTTCTATCCAGTTGTCACAAGTTTGATCTTACAAGAAGATCTCACATGTCACCCACCAAGAGCTTGTTTGATGTTGGCTCTAGAAGGATTTCCATCTTCATTGTGAATATTTTTACATATCACTCGGATGTTCTGGCAATACCACAAGGATAATGCGTAGGACTCTTAATATATTCTTTCTTTCCACATTGTGTGAAACAGCAAGTCTTCAAGAATAGTGTCCTAATGAGATATTGTGGATGATCTCTTGGCTCTAGACTCAATTGTGCATATTTGGTTCCTATGCTGGAGACTAGGGAGAGGGTCTCTTCTTTAATATCAACAATCTCTAAGAGAAAGTCGATAGATAATATCGGTTCCCCGTGAGAATGAAATAAGCCCTTTTAAGAGGAACTTGAGTAGCTTGGGAAGTTTAGTGCAGTGCGTAACTGGGTCCATGACGTCTTGTCTTCAATACCAGTGTTACCTTAGTAAACACCAGTAGCATATGTATTGAACCCGGTTTCTGCCCTAAGGTTGAATTATTGGAGGGCTATTTCTTTTCACCCTTTTTCACATTCATTTCTTTTTCATTCTTCAACCCCTTCAGTGCTTACCAAGACTTCATAACTAGAACCTTGTTGGGTTTATTCCAGTACTAGCTCTGTCTCAATCCGCACTCTTCCCATTTCTCATTTTTCTCCTTTTTTCAATATACCTAAGGACTCTACACTATCTAGTGGTTTTGTCCCTGGGTAGATCCCTCCGGTTCTGGCGGATCGTGGGAACTAATACCTAACCTCACCATCCTTATAACTCCATACATAAAGTAAAATGGTCGGTCTTTTGGTATAGTTCATTCTTCCTTGAAACCAATTGAAAAATCTTTTGGAAAAACAATCAAGGTACTTGTGATACGAGATCAAAGCATTTTGTACCTTAAAGGTTTTGATCATTTAGAAAACCTCCCCCTCAACATGTGCATATTATTTAGAAATTGATTAGCACATGGAGGCAAGAAGACTTTGAAATATTTTTTTTTATCACAATTTTCATACGAAAAAGCCATTTGATTTTCTTGGTAAAATTCTCCCCCTCAATATGTGCATAGGATATTTGAAAACATTTTATCACATAGAGGCAAGAGTTCTTTTGAAGTACATCCACGATTACAAATTCCATTAAGAAACCATTTGAAAACTCAATCAAGGTACTTTATAAATTACTTTAAAAAAGCTTTCATACCTCGATAGTTTATTTGCTCCCCCTCAATATGTGCTTCGAGATTCGAAAGCGTTTAGCACATATGAGAGAGCAACCTGCACAATTAAATCAAAACGATCACCTTTTATCAAATTTCATTATTAAATCACAAATTCTCCCCCGATCAAAAATATCAAACCCTTTGAGATTTTGGATCCCAAGTGATTTAATTCGGTTTAGAAAATATGGGAGAAAATGTGGCCTTGATTAAATATTCATCTGGTTTTTTGATAAATCCTCCTCCTCAAAATGGGCATTATGTATATTTGAATCGTTTGGCACATGGAGGCAGGAGTGCCTTTAAAGGACTAAAACCAATTCCATTTAAACAGATAAGATATTTAACTCACGATCTCTACCCCGATCAAAATTTCAAACCATTTGAGATTTGTGATCCAAATTGATTTAGATCATTTAGAAAGTTTTTAGGAAAAGACGTGGCAAGATTCAATTTTTGAAAAATGACAGATAAGGACCATTTTAAGACATTAAAGATTGTTAGTGTCAGATATGATAGTTTTTAAGAGATCTTTTAGTAAAATAAAACAATTTCACAATCAAACAAGAACAGAAAAAAAAAAACTCATTTTGAAAGACCATGATTCAAAAGAAAAATCATACCATGACATAACATTAAATCTTTAGATCACCACTTATTATTGTACAACCGGACCTTTTATGAAGAAATATCGATTGAAAATATTTTATTTTAAATCACTCTCCCTCTCAATCGATGACCGTAGTCGATGATTGAGTGACTTAAGTTATGATAAAATGAAGTCCGGTGATTTTCAAGATTTTGTCCAATTTATTTTCAAAACAATATTTTTCCATTTTCAAAACAATGTTTTCAAAATGTTTTAAGAATGGTATCCTGCACAAAGATGCGTTAGGTGGTTGAGAAGCTTTTGTTGTTGCTGTAGGGCTTGGAAGAAAAACCGCCTGCATATGCAGTGAGACTTCTTCTTACGTTGCATTTTGAATGCCAACTGAGGTCAAATTAAGCTCCGTTTCTTCAATCGCTTAGAAGAAAACCATCTGCTGATGCAGTGAGACCTCTTACGTTGCATTTATGCCAACTCTCCATTGAAGTCCAATTAAGCTCCGTTTCTTCATTTGTCAACCCAAGAAATAGTTACCCTTTCCTTTCGGCATCCAATCATCTTCATTAGTGGGATCCGGATCGGGAACATTCTTATATCCATGATATCTGCATATGTTAGTGAACATACATACAGATATATGGTGGTCGACATCACCCAAACAGCAATCGACTAATAAAAGTCAATGTAACATATCAATCAGATCATATAAATGTATGGGAATAATGTGTACATCAAACTCTAATCATCTAATCCTAGCAATCATATCCTAGGCACCTAGTCCTTCAACATAGGTTAACATCATTTTTAATTAAGCATATTAGGATAATTAAGAAAGCCCGTTAGATGATATAGATTTGAAAACATTCTCCCCCTCAATCAATGACTCATTTTCTGAAAAGTTTAAAAGCGCTGAAGTCATTGATTGAGTTTTCAATTTTTACGAAATCTCTGAAACTGATTGTTTTTCAAGCAACTCATTTACCACCATTTTTGAAAACAACAAATATTTTTCTGAAGAATTTTAGACGGAAAAACATTTGTGTAGGAACAGCAGTCCTTCGACATACTTTCCTCAATAAGTTTTTAGGATAAGTGCACGAAATATTTGAAAAAATTTTTAGCGCATCACTTTCCTTCTTTGAAAAACGGGTTGCTATCTGAAATAATAGCAAGCCATGGTTTAAGCACGGGTCACAGTCAGAAGTAACTGTAAGCCACAATTTTAGACATGTTTTGGAAAAGAATATTTACACCTCCTGTTCGAACTTCATCTATGGTCCCGTGCCATTATTGAATGACATTTCTAAGACCGTAGATATGGGTGGCAATTTCTGACCCGACATGAAACCCGACCTGAAACCGACACGAAAATTAACAGGTTCGGGTTGTGCTAAATAGATTTCGGGTCATGTTTGGGTCGGCCTATCAAACCATTTATTAAATAGGTCAGGTTCGGGTTGAGAATATAATAAGCGGGTCGACCCGCCAACCCGTTTAAGATTTTTTCTTAAACTCAAAATTATTTATATTTTATTATGCGGGTTAAATGTGTTAAACGGGTCGACCCAACAACCTGTTTAACCTATTTAACTCGTGTAATGTGTCAACTTTTGTATATAAAAAGGGTTAAATGGGTCAACCCGAAACCGGTTGAACCGATTCAACCCGTTTAACATGTTCAACCCGTGTAACTTATCTAACCCGCCAACCCAAGTATATATACGGGTTAAATGGGTTAGGTTCGGGTTGTGTCTAAACAGGTTAGGGTTGACATAGCTGACCCGATGATTTAAATGGGTCAGGTTTGGGTTGGGATTTTCTGACCCGCCAACCTGACAACCCGAACCCGCCAACCCGAACCCGACCCGAATTGCCACCCCTAACCGTAGATGTTATCGATACCAGAAGACATGTCTTTAGAAAACATATTTTTTGGTATTTTTAAATTTTCAGATTTTTATGGGTTTTGTTGGTTTTATATTTTTCTATTTTCTTTTGTTGGTTTTATATTTTTGTATTTTGTTTTTGAATAAATATATACAAGGATAGAGTAGATGATATAGTTTAAGAAAGATGATGATACGAGTACCGAGATAAGGATATCGAACAGCCCCGTTGTAGAAGATAGAAGTCATCATCTCTTAAACATTCACCACCAAAGCTTCCAAGACTCTTGAATCGAAGAGAGAAATTGAGCCACTTGAAAGTGAGACTTTGGTAGCTTCCCCCTAAACCGAAAATCCTTATGTTGAGCAGATTCGAAGCTCTATTTCAAGCTTGCTTTAGCCAGGTGCACAAAGAAGCACACCATTATCATAAACCCAGCTGCTCCTTTTAAGAATAATCATCGTTATTCTTCGTTCGAGGTTATATCATCAACAAGAACAGCAATGTATCATCCCACTCATAAATAATCTTCTCAAATTTCATAACCACTGAAGTCTGACGCAATCCATTCCAAAAAAAGGTGTCAAGAGAACAATTCCCCCAAGTAGTTGAATTGAAGCAGTCAGTTTCTTTGTATAATGCTCAAGAACTCTCCCGAACACACATCATGAGGGGAATGAAAACACCTTCCCATGTTCACATTTTTCTTCCCGGATGATCGTGTATGAAGCTCAAGAACCAGAAGTACACCACTACACAAGGAAGGAATAACTGATAACATTGAAGAAGCACGCCAGGTCACTGATTATCTCTGCGGATGTCAACTCCGGAATAAGTGATTATATCTCTGAATCACTGATTAAGCCCTCAAGTGAAAACAGCTGAGCGCCCCCAATGTACACAATTCTCTCTCCCCTGATGATAGTGATTCCATCGAAATCACTACACACTTGTGTACCTCTTTTATCTTCAGAAACTTTCTCTAACCTCTCTTCCCTTACATAGTTGGAATAAACACTAAGCGCCATGAGTCAAACCTTGAGTTTCTCTGCGGTAATGACATTTGTCTTCCCGGGATATCTTCAATCACTTAGAAGAATTAAGTTCATCAAGTTTACTCGCGTTTAGATGCTTGTCTCCTTCCCCCTTGCTGGTTTTGACACTTCAGAATCAGCAACATCTTATCAGCCCATATACTCGAAATCTTTTTAGAAGAACATTAGAAATCTTGTGAGAATCAACTTGCTGAAGAACAGAATGAGCAAGTCTAACTGGGGATTAAATCTAACATATCACTCTCCCCCAATTAGTGCTCTCCCCTAAACCGACAATCTGTTTGATACCAGCCCAGATTAAGAAGAAGTCTTTAGATTGTTAAATGCAACTCGTCTTTAGTCTTCTAACATGTAGCAGAGAATGTAGAACCGACTATAGACTCGACCTTCTTCAAGATTGTCCAGTTGGGGAATAGATAGTTGACATCTTCAATACACCAAAAAGCATCTGAATTAACTTACATCTTGAAAATCCCCTTAACAAAAATCCCTCCCAATCAAACAAGAACAGAAAGATGTTCATCAAGGAAATCAACAATCAGCCTGCAACGAACACACGAAATGGTAACACCAAGCGAACACTCACATCAAACAAGAACAAAATGTTGTTCGGAATCATCATGTTGATGTGCACGTGAAGGATTAACCGGAAGCACTTTGTCGATAATCATATCAGTCCATGAGAAGATGTCAACCAACAGCTCGTAAGAACAAAACTCCATGTGAAGATGACCCGATAAGATGCTCGGTTCTTACATGAGTTTGGAGCCGTTTGACCATATAATCACATAAATCAATCAACCATGCAGAATTATCATACTTCTTCTCCCCCTCAAGAATTGCATACGGAGATGCCATTCTTGATTGAATAAGTGAATATCATCAGAATGTTCTATTCACACTTCTCCCCCGCAAAATAAGCACATGATGTCGCCATCTTCATTATATTGAGCAAGTGGAATAAGAAAACAATCAGTGGTAGCCCGGTTCACTTGATGACTGAAGCGCATGGAAAAAGAATGAAGCATGTTGATGAGAATGGTCATAATAAGAAGATTTCTCTTCTTCAGAAGATAAAGCGCACTGAAGCGTACACTTTTCTTTTCATTAGAGTACGAGGCATGAACTGTTGTGTTCATACGTCATAAGAAGATTTCTCTTCTTTATAAGATAATGTGCACTGAAACGTACACATTTCTTTTCTTTAGAGAACGAGGCATGAACTGATGTGTTCATACGTCATAATGTTGAAGTACGAGGCCTGAACTGATGTGAACAGACGTCATAATCTCTCTCTTTTCATCATCTCTTGGCAAAACTTGTAATCAACCCATTATCATTCAGCAGGCTCTTTGTAGTGACAGCTGATGGAGAAAACCCGATATAATAAATTTGAACCTGTAGTAAACTACCCCGAACTCGTGACTTAAACTTGCACATATGTAACAAAGAGCGGTGCCGATTTCCATTAGCATCTCTAAGTACTCTCTATGTACTCTATACTCTTCAACCAACCAACCATCAAGTATAAGATGTACATTACCTCTTGAAAATCCACAATTGAATGTGACACTGAGCACTACAACATAACTCCTTTAAGTGATAGTTATTTTGAGATGATAAGAGCCCAATTCCCCCAAGTGGTAAAAGAAAAGGAAAAAGTCACCCAACAATAACTAGATTTCCAAGTCTTTGTTTTTGATAATAAGCTTGAACAAGGATCTCGAAGTATCTTCATCCAACCATCCCCGATACCTTCAGATACTAAGTACACTCGCCCGTGATATTTCACTTCAACCTCAAATAAATAATAGTGAATTAACCCCGTTGTCACATCTTGTTAAAAGCTCAAATCTAGCCTCCTTTGATCTTAAAAGTGAACTTTGATAATGGTTTCATCCCGACCATGGTTAAAAGCACGTAACCCCGTAAAACCTTGTAATAACCAAACTGCCATGAAGACAACCCAAACACACACCCAATTCATGAAGTACACCCTTTTATCCCTTCTTCAAAACAGAAAATGTAGCACCAGCATCAGGTGAGATCTCGAAATACACTTTCCTTTTCTCCTGGATGGTTCCATCATTATGGGATTTTACAACTCTATGGTTTAAACCGAAAAATAGATTCTTTCGCGGGATTTTACAAAACCAAGAATAAACCATAAGATAGATCCGGAAATGCACATTACTTTAACCAGGATGTTTCCATTGTTACGGGATTTTACAAGTCTATGATTTAAACCGAGAAATAGATTCTTTCGCGGGATTTTACAAAATCAAGACAAACCGTAAACAATGTCAGCTTGAATGTATTATGACAATTATGGTTTCGGTGAATATCTGTTTTAGGGGAACATGAAGCGGTTCATCAATGATTCATATACCAACATCAACAAAATCATCAACCATCCAATTAAGACTTTGGTAAACACATCTTCCACATAATCTGACGGCAATTGCTGTGACTACTTGTTGAAGTAAATCCGATATACCAAACTTGATCATGAAGTAAAATTCCCCAGATATGTTACTTAACCTTGTACTAATCCTTGTGAAGAAGAAACGGTGTACCCAATGTACAAAACCTCTTGACATTCTCAGCTGAGTGAGACACCTAAGTGATAGTTACGTTGTGAGTTAAGCGAGAAAGAATCACAACCGTAATTAAATGGCCAAGTCTTTATCACATACTATACATGCCCAAACAAGTCATCTTCGCGGAAGGGTAGAAAGAAAGAAGACAAAATAAGTAAACACGCCTGGAAGAACTCACTTCAAATTCAAATAAGAGATACCGAATAATCAACCCCGAAGTCAACTTCGTTCACATATCAATTTAAGCCGTGACATAGTATCCTTCGCGAAAATGTATATACCAAAGTATCAACCCGGATTTTAAATCTCACCATCAAATTTCATCATATATTAACTCACATAAAATCAAATACATGAGAAGCCCATACGACCTAATCATATGAACGGCCCAAACTTGGTTATATGCAAAAATCAAGGTCCGGTTTATGAAAATCAATCCAATCATTCAAGTCCAATGTTCAAATAAAACCGTTTGAACCGTCACTTCATTATCAAAGCAATGCCGGTCAAGAACCTCGAAGTCATTTTAGTCTAATAATAGCTCAAGCCGTGAATCCGTATCTTCCGTGAAAATTAAATGACCAAATATACCAAAGTACCACATTAAAGCAATTTTGTATCCAATAATTTTTTATAACAAAATTTTTTTGGATAACAAGATTGTTTAAATGTGACTTGTCCCACCATTTCATTTAAACAAAATACCAAAATCCCCAAGTCTACGTCTAATTAGTCTCAATACAATAGCCCATCCAACATACATTACATCAAGAATATTAATCAATTCTAAAGATTGAGCTAGAACTGAGATCGTGACATGAATAAACCATAAGTCTACAACAAACTATAAGTCCACGTGAGTAACCATTCAAAAGCTTACCAAGTTGCAATACACTCCCACGTAAAAATAGTCAGCCCATATCTAATTAAAACTCAAAGCCCAAGAGTGAGAACAAGTATCAAAGCCCATAATCCAAATCATGAGTGAAAAAATCCGATCCACCCTACACCCAATACATCCGGTTATAAAGCTTAACCCTTAAACACAAATACTGCACTAACCCTAAAACTTATTACAACCCTAAAAACACTCTCCAAATATTCGCCTCCCTTCACATATCTGTTACTCTTAAACCTAATCTCTTCACAAAATTTTGTCCGCCTCCCATTTACATAAAATCCCAACTCTAAAAAATCTCACAAACAACACAGCCCCCATATTCACGACACATTTCAGAACATTTAATCTTAACTAGCCACAGGGATGGCTTGAGTGTTACCTCAATCGAATATGCCACAGGGATGGCTCGATTTGTTGAGTTGGGTTCGAGATCATTACAAAGAGACCCAGGTAGGTTTTGATATTTCATTTCTGTTTTAGATGTCAATCGAAACAAAGACATGATGAAGCCTAATGGTTTTATCATTCTTTATAGTTCGAACATTAATAAAGAAGCAAAGCTTCAAATAGGAGTCGATGAGGATAATGATATATCGTGGGAAGAGATACAACCGATGTGTCCTTGAGAATATGCACGAAATCAAATCTGATATTCTCTTTTTAATTTTCTGTTTTTGATATGAGTTGAGTGGATTTGAGGTAGGATAGGATGGGAGATGCATATTTTGGCTTTGATATATCGAGTCAAAGGATTGGTTGTGATTCGTTTCATTTTCAGTATTGTGACATGAACTTTATAATTTGTTGTTGGTATAAGATTGTTGAGTCAGGACTGTAGATACTGGTTCTTTAGCCTTCGTCTTGCAAATGAACTCGGACTGATGATGGTTAAGCTGAGGTCGAGTTGTAGATTTGGTATAATGTTGTGGTCGAGTCTTGGTCTTAACTAGTCATTTTCTTCTTCATCATTTCTGTCAACTCGCTACATGTAATGAGTCAAGTCGCTAAACCATTGAGTCAAGTCGCTAGGTCTTAGGTTTGTGCCAAGTTGCTAGCGAGTTATGTCAAGTCGCTATTGACTTTTACAAGTCGCTATTGACTTGAGTTGACTAAAGAGTCAACTCGCTACATGTCTCAACTCGCTACCAGATATCCACTGAATTTAGACGACTTGTAAAGACAAGTCGCCACCAGTATTTGTGAGTCAAGTCGCTAACATATTTCAAACCAACTCGCTAACTTGTAAATACAAGTTGCTATCAAGAATAAAAGTTTTTCCGGCGAGTTATTCCGACCACATTTCCGACCATCTTCATAGAAACCCAGAAAACTGCATATGAATATCATTTTGACCCCAGTTTGACCTTGTTAACATAAACAGATATTGACCACATAGTAACGTCACCAATATTTTGACCACAAATACACACGGATTTGGTACTCAACGACTGATAAAGATGAGACAAAAAACTGAGACAAAACAGTTTGGATAAAACTTGACACACAACAGATATTTTAGTCATTCAAAGACCAAGACTTTATTGACCAAAAGAAACTTGTTTAAAAACTGTTAAAACCATAAGATTCAACCAAAAGATGATAAAAAACAATTTTTTGAACAATATTTTGAGCCAACAATAATCAATAAACCACAATAACCATGGTAAAAGAAACCACACAAATCAAAGAAACACAACAACCTTGGCTCTGGTACCATTTGTAGGATCGATATATTTATTGTGTTTGATGATTCGGGTGGTCTTGGATGATCAAAATACATGTTAGCCATTAGAGAGAGAAGTAGAGAGTTGGGTGTTTTCTTGCTAGAGACTTAGTATACAAAAGTATGGAATATTAGATTGAAAGCACCACCCCTTCCATGGATGGAAGGGGTATTTATACTTACAGAATACACGACCTCCTATCGGCCTGTGGATCAGGTATACAGTGGGTAAAGACCCGTCCTTCCTCCACGGTGTTACACTAAACTATTCTACGCTACTAAATGACTAATTAACTACTAAACAACGTAAATAACTACAAGTCTACGAGCTAACATGTGCTAAACTATAATTGGGGTGACCGACACTTTATCATGGAATTTCCAATTCCTAACATTAACCAATCAGATGGCAATGAGACATCGGTCGCGATTGTTAAACCACCGACACCGCTAAACATCCACCTTAACGAAACCACCAATGTGTATATTTAGAGAGAAATATGATGGTTGCATATGTGTTGATACTACGTGGATCTGAGAGACAGATTAAGGTTTAGACACTTATCTATTAAAGGAGACACATATATTGCCTACTATTAAGTCTAACGAAAACGAGCCAACAAACAACATCTGATGACCCAATTACAACCTAAAAACGAAAATGACCCAACAAATTACCAAACGATACGACCAACACCACAAACGATATACCATAGCACAAAACCACGTCGTTTCATTTTCCCCACCCTAAACGGCGTTGTCTACATGCCTAACGTATAATAGGGTAATAATAATAGACTTGTACGCCAAATATTACTTAATCTAATGATATGTGGAAATGTTTTAGTAGAGTAAGTAGTGTTGTCATGACTCATGAGTACCAAATACTTGTTGAAAGTTCTTATTTTTTCCTCTCCCTTTAAAGATTGTGATGACATGTTGCGCATCAAGATATATTAACATTTGATCTTGTTATTGTTATTTTTATTGTTATTGTTATTATTATTATTATTATTATTATTATTATTATTATTATTATTATTATTATTATTATTATTATTATTATTATTATTATTATTATTATTATTATTATTATTATTATTATTATTATTTATTTGTTTACTTATTATTTGTTTTTATTTTTATCATTTTTTAAATATTTCGAGCTTTTCAAAATATTTCTCAAATAATGTTAAAAAATTACTAGGCACTAATAAGCCAGTCAACCACTCTAGCTAATAATCAGCTTAAGCGGTATCAATCGAATTGGACATTTTTATACAAAACTTTTAAATTATATATACTTCTAAAGCAATAATATGTTTAACTAAATGTATGATATATATATATATATATATATATATATATATATATATATATATATATATATATATATATATATATATGGGTAAAGTTAAAATAAAAAGACAAATATCCGTAAAAAGAATAAAAAGATTTTTTTTTCAAAAAATATTCTCCAAAAATTCCAAAATAATTCCACAAGGTCAGGTATGTTGGTGCATAAAACTTTTGTGAAAACATTTTTTATAATTTTGAGTTTTGATATGTTATTTTTAATGCACAAAAAACGAATTTTGATGCGCAAAATTTTTAACTTGTTTTAATTAGATGCGCAATGTTATTTTGATGAAAAAAGTCAAAAGAAGTTGGGTGCAAAAACCAATTTTTGATGCACAAAAAAACGATTTAATGCACAAACGTATTTTTTCATAATTTTTTTTCGGAAAAAGTATTCACTTTTAGAAAAAAGTCCTTCACAACTTTTTCATGCACCATCATACCCGATCTTGTGGATTTTTTTTGGAATTTTTCGAGAACTTTTTTTGAAAAAAAAATCTTTTTATCTTTTTACGGATATTTGTCTTTTTATTTGATCTTTATCCATATATATATATATACATATATATACTAGTGTCAAAACCCGTCCGATGGACGGGTATGACTTGTGGTTTTAATTTTTAGGATTTAGTAGAACAAATATATACTAAAAAATAATTAAAAGTTAAATGAAACGGTTAAGAACTATAATTGATGTTACTATAATCCATAAAACGACTAAAAGCTGATAAGTACTTTGACTTCTTGTTTTTATTTTTAGGATTTAGTAGAACAAATATATAGTAAAAAGTTATTAAAAGTTAAATTAAACGGTTAAGAACTATAATTGATGTTACCATAATCCATAAAACGGCTGAAAGGAGGTAACTACTTTCTAACATTTTGTTCTAAACAATATTGATCATGAACATCTTTTACATAATCAATATTAAAAATGTGGGTAAATAAAGGTATTAATCAAATCCACTCTACACAAATGCTACTGATATATCCTAAACTATAATAGTACGTAACGTTTCCAAAATCACTAAGCACCAAGCACATCAATTCATGATGTGTTTATATTATGTGTAGACTATACTATAGTAAAAGTGAAGATGGAGGTTGTGTACGATAGTGATAATGTTCTGAGTCAGAAAATTTTATCAAGATAGTGAGTTTTTAGTGTGTATTTCATTTTTTGGCCCAGATGCCCACGCTAACCCTATTGCCCCCACGATGACGCAACATGTAATAGATATGTAACCAAAAAATATAAATATTTGTTTTTCAAATACTTGAGCAGATGTTTCTCAGCCCATTTCCCATGCATTTTGCCCAAAGTTGCTTATCTGCAAAAAGCTTTAATAAAGCATATGCAATTGACTGTTGATCATGGGGATCATAAAGCAAGCCATTGTTTAGAACCTGCAATGAAGAAATTATCAAAGCCCAAATACACAGTTCGTATAAGATCAGCCTTGTGGATCTTAACTGGCACTATTTTATATTTACATCAAACTAAAAATAGTTTCTGACCAATGTGGTCACTTGTAATCAGTTTTATACATTTTTATCAGATCACGAATTCACATACTTGGTTGTTAATTGATGAGTCGTTCTGCTAATCTATGTATCTTCGCCTTAGGATATGTGGTGGCTTTGGTGGTTCTACTCATCTCTGTATCTTCGCCTCTTTGAGTATTATCTACTCGGTCATTCAATCTACACACATTATATTTATACAAATAAATTGAGTCTATTAGAAATTATGTCAACCTGCGCATCTAGGTCTGCTTGACCTACAATAGTTTGAATAATCTCTTGAATCCACTCAGTAGGAGCTTTTTCTCCAAATATTCTCAAACTCTTTAAGAAATCCATAAACATTTTAAACTCCACTTTAGTAACATCTTGCAAGCTCTGGAATATAATGAAGTTAAACAACTTTTATATTTTACTAAATCAACCGAAATGCATTCCTATATATATATATAACATACAAGGGAAGGAAACCGGAAGACATAAGAGGGGTATACAACTAATTAAATAAATATTACATTCAATGAAGACGCGGGAACATACCCCGTTCACGCGCGGGGTTGTGACAAAGAAATTATTATGTTTTAATACTGAATATTGTGTCTTTAAAGATAATTACATATAATTATATACTTATGGACGAGTTTTTCATTATGCATTAATATTCATATAAGAATTTGGTAAAATAAAATTTTGTAAAAATTTCCGTTAGATAACTCAGGATTTTACTTTATTTAGCTGACATAGATGTTGATATTGATATTTAAATTTCATTATTGATATTATGTTGTACACAAGATGCTAGTTTAGTAGCACATAATGGGCGTTGATGAAGTTAAAATATACTTCTTATAGTTTTTTTAAAATGTTTTTCTAGATATCCTTATATAAATAAATAAGAATTACATATGTCATTGTTATAAGTACAATCACATATATTTTTTTTCATATTACAGAAACTTGTACTTTGTAGGATCGTTATTTTATTGTGTTTGATGATTCGGGTGGTCTTGGGAGATCAAAATACATGTTAGCCATTAGAGAGAGAAAGTTAGAGAGTTGGGTGTTTTCTTGGTAGAGAGTTGGTTTACAAAAAGTGAAAGATTAGATTAGAAGCACCACCCCTTCCATGGATGGAAGGGGTATTTATACTTACACAATACACGACCTCCTATCGGCCTGTGGATCAGGGATACAGTGGGTAAAGACCCGTCCTTCCTCCACGGTGTTGCACTAAACTATTTTACGCTACTGACTAACTAATAAAACAATAAATAACGTAACTAACGATTTGTCTACGAGCTAACTTATGCTAGATAACATTAGGGGTGACCGACTCTTCACTATGGAATTTTCTAATTCCTAACAATCTCCCCCTAAGGGAGGTCACCCCATATTTTACATTTTGAATCCTAGCATTCTATTCTTAACTTTGTTCTTGAGCTCGTAGACTTCAATTCTTCAATTCCGCAATCTTTGTGCTTTTGTAGTGCAACTTCAAAGTCCGAATGCATTGTACTTTCAGTGGAGGTATTTGAACTGATCCACATCTTTGATGATCTTCGAGCTTTCTTTGAGAACATCAGCCACAACAAATCTCTCTGGATCATCCATAGTTGTGTTGCCTTCATGTGATGTTGTGACATTCGGACCGACATGCTCACACTTTTGAATCATGACATCTTTCCATCAGAGTAGCGGAAGCCTTACTGGTTCATGATATTTGCAGCAGCGAAGCATAAGCATAGTATGAAATATCAGAGCCAGGTTATGTAGATATGCACCAGTCATGATTTCTTCAAATTAAGTGTGGAAGCTGTGAGCATGCGGCTTTGGATTGACTCCTCAATTCTGATCAGCTGCAACCGTCCAAGTGTACCTGCAAACAACAGTTAGCAATAAAACACACGAGAGTGTCTTTGATCACTTTCGCTGAATTGAGGTACACGGCCCACGGTTCCCCGTTGATCAGTACAAGTACCGCCTGTGATCATGTAGGATTCCTAAGAATCTCCTTGACAGGGTTTCGCAGCTGTTCTAGCTGTTCTCAAACCGGAACGTCTCAAAGAAGACAACACGGAGTGAGTGAACCAGCGAATTGAGATTCACTGATTGATGAAAAATTGATTTGAAAACAATCGCGTATTGCTTAGAATAAAGAGTTTTGCAATACGACGAAGGTTTTATGAGAAAGATCAATTTTCAATCAAAACACTTTTTGTATTTGAAAATAGTACACAATCGACGTGCTAGTGAAAAGAAGAGATTCGCACATCGACCGGTTTTTCTAAAAGTATTTTTCAATCAGAGATACTTTTTGAATTTTGAAAACATAAGTACACATTCGACGTGCTAGAGAAAAGAAGATTTGCACATCGAACGGTTTTTCCAAAAGTATTCGTCAATTCCATTCCTGGACCAAGGTTGATTCAAGACTGAATCGCCCCATTGTTTCTATCCAGTTGTCACAAGTTTGATCTTACGAGAAGATCTCACATGTCACCCACCAAGAGCTTGTTTGATGTTGGCTCTAGAAGGATTTCCATCTTCATCGTGAATATTTTCATATCACTCGGATGTTCTGGCAATACCACAAGGATAATGCGTAGGACTCTTAATATGTACTTACTTTCCACATTGTGTGAAACAGCAAGTCTTCAATAATTTAGTGTCCTAATGAGATATTGTGGATGATCTCTTGGCTCTAGACTCAATAGTGCATTTTTGGTTCCTGTGTCGGAGACTAGGGAGAGGGTCTCCTTCTTCAGTATCAACAATCTCTAAGAGAAAGTCGATAGATTATGTAGGTTCCCCGTGAGAATGAAACAAGCCCTTTTAAGAGGAACTTGAGTGGTTTGGGAAGTTTAGTGCAGTGCATCACTGGGTCCATGATGTCTTGTCTTCAATACCAGTGTTACCTTAGTAACCACCAGTAGCATATGAATTGAACCCGGTTTCTGCCCTAAGGTTAAATTGATGGAGGGCTATTTCTTTTCACCCTTTTATCATTCATTTCTTTTTCATTCTTCAACCCCTTCAGTGCTTACCGAGACTTCATAACTAGAACCTTGTTGGGTTTATTCCAGTACTAGCTCAGTCTCAGTCTGCACTCTTCCCATTCCTCACTTTTCTCCTTTTTTCAATATACCTAAGGACTCTACACTATCTAGTGGATTGTCCCTGGGTAGATCCCTCCGGTTCTGGCGGATCGTGGGAACTAATACCTAACCTCACCATCCTTATAACTCCTTACATAAAGTAAAATGGTCGGTCTTTCGGTACAGTTCATTCTTCCTTGAAACCAATTGAAAAATCATTTGGAAAAACAATCAAGGTACTTGTGATACGAGATCAAAGCATTTTGTACCTTAATAGTTTTGATCATTTAGAAAACCTCCCCCTCAACATGTGCATATGATTTAGAAATTTTTTAGCACAAGGAGGCAAGAGGACTTTGAAATATTTTCTTTGATCACAATTTTCATACGAAAAAACCATTTGATTTTCTTGGTAAAATTCTCCCCCTCAATATGTGCATAGGATATTTGAAATCATTTTTATCACATAGAGGCAAGAGTTCTTTTGAAGCACATCCACGATTACAAAAGCCATTTAAGAAACCATTTGAAAACTAAATCAAGGTACATTATGTTAAAACATAAAAGCTTTTGTACCTCGATAGTTTATTTGCTCCCCCTCAATATGTGCTTCAAGATTCAAAAGTGTTTAGCACATATGAGCGAGCAGCGTGCACAATTAAATCAAAACTATCATCATTTATCAAATTTCATATTAAATCACAAATTCTCCCCCGATCAAAAATATCAAACCCTTTGAGATTTTGGATCCCAAGTGATTTAATAAGGTTTAGAAAACATGGGAGAATATGTGGCCTGGTTTAAATACTCATCATGTTTTTGGATAAATCCTCCTCCTCAACATGTGCATTATGTATATTAAAATCGTTTGGCACATGGAGGCAGGAGTGCCTATAAAGGACTAAAACCAATTCCATTTAAACAGATAAGAGATTTAAATCACGATCTCTACCCCGATCAGAAATTTTAAACCATTTGAGATTAGAGATCCCAAACGATTTAAATCATTTAGAAAAATTTGGAGAAAGACGTGGCAAGATTCAATTTTGAAAGATGACAGATATGGACCATTTTAAGAAATTAAAGATTGTTAGTGTCAGGTATGATAGTTTTTAAGAGATCTTTTAGTAAAATAAAACAATTTCACAATCAAACAAGAACAGAAAAAATTTTATTTTGAAAGACCTTGATTCTAAAGTAAAAATCATACCATGACATAACATTAAATCTTTAGATCACCACTTATATAGCACAAAGCGGAACTTTTGTGAAGAAATATCGTTTGAAGATATTTTATTTTAAATCACTCTCCCCCTCAATCCATGACCGTAGTCGATAATTGAGTGACTCAAGTTTTGATAAAATGAAGTCCGGTGATTTTCAAAATTAAGTCCAATATATATTCAAAAACAACATTTTTCCATTTTCAAAACAATTTAATTCAATTTACTCAAAAATTGTTTAAAAATGGTATCCTGCACAAAGATTCGTTAGGTGGTTGAGCCGCTTTGGTTGTTGTTGCTGTAGGGTTTGGAAGAAAAATCATCTGCTGATGCAGTCAGACTTCTTCTTACGTTGCATTTTGAATGCCAACTGAGGTCAAATTAAGCTCCGTTTCTTCAATCTCTTAGAAGAAAACCATCTGCTGATGCAGTGAGACCTCTTACGTTGCATTTATGCCAACTCTCCATAGAAGTCCAATTAAGCTTCGTTTCTTCATTTGTCAACCCAAGAAATAGTTACCCTTTCCTTTCGGCATCCAATCATCTTCAATTGTGGGATCCGGATCGGGAACATTCTTTTATACCAATATACATGCATACGTTAGTGAACACACATACAAATATATGGTGGTCGACATCACCCAAACAGCAATCGACTAATTAAAGTCAATTCAACATAACAATCAGATCATATAAATGTATGGGAATAATGTGTTAATCAAACTCTAATCATCTAAACCTAACAATCATATCCTAAATTCCTAGTCCTTCGACACAGGCAAATATCATTTTTAATTAAGCACGTAGGATAATTAAGAAAGCTCGTTAGATGATATAGATTTGAAAACATTCTCCCCCTCAATCAATGACTCTTTTTCTTGGAAAGTTTTAAAAGTGCTGAAGTCATCGATTGAGTTTTTGCGAATTAATACTAAAACTCTGATCCTGATTGATTTTTTCAAGCAACTCATTTTACCACCATTTTGAAATACAACAAATATTTTTCTGAAGAATTTTAGACGGAAAAATATTTGTGTAGGAACAGCAGTCCTTCGACATACTTTCCTCATTTTGGTTTAGGATAAGTGCACGAAATTTGTGAAAAACGTTTAAGCGTAGCACTTTCCTTCCTTTTAAGAGCGGGTCGCTATCTGAAATGATAGCAAGCCATGATTTAAGCACGGGTCACAGTCTGAAGTAACTGCAAGCCATAGTTTGTGACATGTTTTGGAAAAAGAATATTTACACCTCCTGCTCGAACTTCATCTATGGTCCCGTGCCATTATTGAATGACATTTCTAAGACCGTAGATGTTATCGATACCAGAAGACATGTCATGAGAAAACATATTTTTGGTATTTTTGAAATTTTCTAATTTTTTATGGATTTTTTGAAGGTTTTATATTTTTCTATTTTGTTTTGATGGTTTTATATTTTTCTATTTTCTTTTTGTTGGTTTTATATTTTTGTATTTTGTTTTCTGATAAATATATACTAGGATAGAGTAGATGATATAGTTAAAGAGGATGATGATACGAGTACCGAGATAAGGATATCGAGCAGCACGTCGTAGAAGATAGAATTCGTCATCTCTTAAACATCCACCACCAAAGCTTCCAAGGGCTCTTGAATTGAAAGAAATAGAACCATCTGAAAGTGAGACTTTGGCAGCTTCCCCCCAAACCGAAAATCCTTTAGTTGAGCAGATTCAAAGCTTTCTTTCAAGCTTCTCTTAGCCAGGTGCACAACGAAGCACACCATTATCATCGAACTTGCTGCTCCTTTTAAGAATAGTCACCGTGATTCTTCGTTCGAGGTTATATCATCCAAAAGAACAAATAAAGCCCTAAGAATAAATCTCTCAATTCTTAGGAGAGAAAAAAAAATACTATAAATATGAGCTCCAATGTACATATGTTGTTATCTAACAATATATTCTTAGATATTAAGAGATTTACTAATAAATTTCACTAAGTTCCCTAAACCTACCAAAAGAAAAAAAATATATATTAAGAGATAATAAATTTATTTGTTAAATTTATTATCTCTTAAATTTATTAGTAAATTTAAGAATATATTGTGTTGATAATCTATCAACAGGTTATTTCGACATAGTGAAGAGTCGGTCACCCCAAATGTTATCTAGCTTAAGTTAGCTCGTAGACTTGTCGTTATTTAAGTTATTTAGTAGTTTATTAGTTAGTCTGTAGCGTAAAATAGTTTAGTGCAACACCGTGGAGGAAGGACGGGTCTTTACCCACTGTATCCCTGATCCACAGGCCGATAAGAGGTCGTATCTTATGTAAGTATAAATACCCCTTCCATCCATGGAAGGGGTGGTGCTTCTCATAATCTAATATTCAACATTTGTGTAAAAAAAATTTAATTATTTTTTTTTTTTTTTTTTTTTTTTTTAAGATTTTTCGAATTTTTCAAATTTTTATGGATTTTGAAAGTTTTATATTTTTGTATTTTGTTTTTCAAATAACTATTTACAAGAGATAGATGAAGATAGACCTTTACTCCTCGTCTTCCTCCTGAAGACGTTTGAGAGTTTCTGGTTGAAGGCTTTTCAAGCCAAGTCGTGGAAGAATAAACTCAAAACGTTCTCTTGGAAGAGCTTTGGTGAAGATGTCTGCTAACTGATATTCAGACCTCACAAAATATAGTTCCACCACACCTTTTTCCACTTGTTCCCTGATGAAATGATGTCGAATGTCGATATGCTTTGCTCTTGAGTGTTGAACGTTGTTGCATGAGAGAGCAATAGCACTTTTATTATCACAGTACAGAGGGATTTTGTTGAATTCAAAGCCATAGTCAGATAATTGAGATCTCATCCATAAGATTTGAGCACAACAAGATGACATGGCTATGTATTCAGCCTCTGTAGAGGAAATAGAAGTACTCATTTGCTTCTTTGAAGACCAGCTCACAAGCTTATCACCCAAAAACTGAGCACCTCCTGACGTACTTCGACGTGTATCTTGACAACCTGCATGATCAGCATCTGCATAGGCCGTTAGAGACATACCGGTTTCCTTCGGGTACCATAGTCCCATATTGATGGTTCCTTGGAGATACCGAAAGACCCGTTTAACTGCTTCAAGGTGCTTTTTAGTAGGCTTAGCCTGGTATCTAGCACACATGCAAACAGCGAACAAGATGTCTGGTCTACTAGCAGTGAGATACATCAGGGATCCAATCATACTCCGATATTTCGTTTGGTCAATCATGATCCCTGAGAGGTCCTCATCTAGTTTGGTTCGGTCAATCATGGGGGTGTCAACAGGGTCACTTGAATCAAATCCAAATTTCTTTAAAATCTCTGTTGCATATTTAGATTGATTTATGAAAATGCCTCCGGGACTTTGAGAAATTTGTAATCCCAAGAAAAATGACATTTGTCCCATCATTGACATTTGAAACTTTGAACTCATTTCATTTGAAAAACGATCACATTCCATTGGGTCAGTCGAGGCAAAAATAATATCATCAACATAAATTTGAACATGAATCAAATGTTTGCCTGACTTCCTGGTGAACAATGTAGGATCAACTGCTCCTTTGATGAATCCGGTTGATAGAAGAAACTTTGACAGTGTATCATACCATGCCCTTGGAGCTTGCTTTAAACCGTAAAGAGCTTTCTTCAAATGATAAACGTGAGTAGGATGCTCTTGATTCACAAATCCTTCAGGTTGGCTGACGTAGACGACTTCTTTAAGATCTCCGTTTAGAAATGCCGTCTTTACATCCATCTGATAAACTACCATGTTCTTACTAGCAGCATTAGCCAGAAAGATTCTGATTGCCTCGATTCGAGCAACTGGAGCAAAAGATTCTTTAAAGTCTATACCCTCCTCTTGACGATATCCTTTAGCAACTAATCGAGCCTTGTTCTTCAACACATCACCATGCTCATCAAGTTTTACTTTGAAGATCCATTTTAGAGCTATAATCATAGCACAGTCTGGAGCAGGTACTAACTCCCATACATCAAGACGATCAAACTCATGAATTTCATCTTGCATAGCATTGAACCAGCTGTCTTCATTCATGGCGGTTTTAACATCTTTTGGTTCGATCTTAGATAGTACGGAGTTGAAGAAACACCATAAGGCATCGGTTGCAAGTTGTTTCCGGGTTGATACAGGACGAGAGGGATTACCAATGATGTTGTCTAATGGATGATCGTGAGTCCATTTTCTGAGGTGTTCATGTGGCATTTGTTGAGGAACTGAGGTAGCTGAGTCGATGTCTCCTGAAGAAGATGGTTCTGATGATGATTCAGGAGTAGCAAATATGTTTTCAAATGGAGCATCTTCAGGAGTAGCAAAGGGATTAACTTCATCATTGATGCCAGAAACATTTCCATGATGTACATTTGAAGAATGATGATTTGTTGATGAGACTGAAGGATCAGCAGCAGGTGCTTCTTGACTTAAAGATATTGAGACTGAAGGATTGACTTCATTCACTGGAATATGAGCAACCTCTGTTGTAGGGATCAGCACCTCATTAGTAATTGAATCATACAGTTCATCAAACATAGGATCAAACAATTTCTTTACATCATCTTCAGATGGAGGTACATATGGAGTTTCTTGAGAGGAGTTTGGAACAAGGGATGAACCAATGGGACTGTTTTGAAGTGCGGGTCCTGAGCTGGAGTGTCCAGGAGCTATTTGACCGGTCAGCTCATCAAACGTAACGTGAATTGTTTCCATGATATTTCGGGTTCTTTTGTTGTAGATTCGGTATCCCTTTTTGTTTGATGCATATCCTACAAATACTCCAATGTCAGCTTTGGCCCTAAGTTTGCCTAAGTCTTGACCCTCATTAGTTGGATAGCACAATGCACCAAACACACGAAGGAAAGATAGATTAGGTTTTCTGTTGTGGACAAGTTCATATGGAGTTTTTCCATGAATAGTGTGAATCAGGGAACGATTTTGTGTGTAGCATGCAGTGGCAATTGCTTCAGCCCAGAGAAACATTGGAACCTTTGAGTAGATCAGCATTGTTCTAGCAGCTTCAACAAGAGTACGATTTCGTCTTTCAACTACACCGTTCTGTTGAGGGGTTCGTGGAACATTTCTTTGATGGCTGATTCCAACGCTTTCATAGAATTCACTAAGTTGTTTGTTGACAAACTCAGTTCCATTGTCTGTTCTGATAATTCTGACAGTTTTGTTTAGTCGAACCTGCAGCTGTTTGATGAGTTTGATGATGATATCAGGAGTTTCATCCTTTGTCCTTAAGAACTTGACCCAGGTGAATCTAGAGTAATCATCAACCACAACTAACACATATCTCTTCCCAAAGATATTCTGCACCCTCATTGGTCCACATAAATCCATATGAATCATATGAAGAACTTCCGTGACGGAGTTAGTAGGTTTGGGTTTATGGGCATACTTCTTGCTTTTTCCCAATTGACATGCTGAACAAAGATGATCCTTTTCATACTTTAGTCTAGGTAAACCTACAACTAAGTCCTTTCTGGAAAGATCGTTGATGGTGCCGAAGTTCAAGTGATTGAGACGACGATGCCATAACCATGACTTTGTTTTTGAAGCCTTAGATAACAAGCAGATTGGAGAGGCCCTCATCATGTCATCGATAGAGATGGTGTAAAGGTTTGAGCCACGAGTTCCTTTCAACAGTTCCTTACCATTAAGATCTCTAACAAAGCAGGTATGTTTTCTGAAGGCTACTTCTAGATCAAAATCACAGAATTGACCAACAGAGAACAGATTATGACCTAAACCTTCCACATAATACACTCTAGAGATGACACTATCACCAACAACATAATCTCCATAACCCATAATAGCACCGAAATGATCATTACCAAATCTAACAGTCCCGATGAATTTGCTCACGAAGTTCATGAGCCGCGACCGGTCTCCAGTCATATGCTTGGAACAGCCTGAGTCCAGGTACCACAGAACGATTTGAATGATCTGCAGTTGAACACAGACAGAATATTAACACCACATTCAGTTTAGAGGCAGATCTGCAGTATCAGAATTCGAATTAATTACAGTACGCCTATGGCTAATACTAGAATCAACACGATTCGTTTTATTCGATTCAAACTTAAAGTTCCTAGATTGTTCTTCTACTCTTTTCCAGTGCACATTCTTAGCTTGCGAGGTCCTATCATTCCTTGTATTGTCTTGAGACTTTGACCTGCTCCCTTTAATGTCACTGATTACTCCTGTAGAGGGAATGGGAACATTAGTTTGTTTTACTACTCTTTGCACCACCTGTTTAGATGTGCTGGGATCTGAACTACATGCAGGTGCACTACGGTTCACATTCTTAAGACTAGAGGTACTGAGATTTGTACTCCTAGAGGGCACACTTGAGTTCTCTTTCTTAGCATTGACAGATCTAGAATCTGAACTGCTCAAGGGTACACTACGGCTCACATTCAAAACATTGGGAATCGAGTGCATATCATATTTGGCCTTAGGCATTGAGCATGGAATCAAAGGGTTAACTCTCTCACCTAATGTCTTTGGGCATATTGTGATCAAGCATTCTAAGATTTCTTGAGATCGTTTGGCATATAAGCATGCATGTCCAATTGCATTATCATGAGGTTTCTCTAGCTTATCCTCTTCAACAATCTCACACATGCATTCTAAGCAATCCTTAAGGGATGAGAAATATGTTTGAATGGCAAGTTTGTTGTTCCTTAGATGAGGAGGGACATATGTCACAGATAAAGCATGTTTATTACAAGAGTGAACCTTTGATACAACATTCTCCTCATTGATCATTGGCATTTTCCCTTTTACCTGACTCTTCAGATTCTCAATTTCCTTTTGCAATGAAGTTATTTGTTCGTTGTTTTTGTTACGAGTGACTTTAATTGATTCAAACAACTCATTGAAGTGACGTTTAACCTTTTCATTTTCTTCTAGAAAACTTTCATTTTCCTTTTGTAAAGCATTTACTAGGTTTTGAAGATGAAACGTTTGAGAATTCTGAGAATCTAAAGAAGGAGGCATTTGGGAGCCTGTCATATTGTTTGTTTGACCCTTTAATTGAGAGATTTGGGCTTTCAACTTTCTGATCGTGTTGCACTGAGACTAGGGAGACTAGGGAACAACAAACTAGCAATATCTATCTCTCAAGTAAAACAGCTGAGCATTTATTCTTAGTGAGAGATTTATTATCTAAGAATATATTTATTGTACATTGGAGCTCATATTATATGAATTTCACTAAGTTCATATTGTCTTTTTGTCATGTTTCTCTCAAATTTATTATCTCTTAAATTTATTAGTAAAATTTTTGTCATGTTTCCCTAATATTAAGAGATTTACTAATAAATTTCACTAAGTTCCCTAAACCTACCAAAAGAAAAAAATATATATATTGTCTTTTTGTCATGTTTCTTTCGATTCGATAATATCTACGGTCTTGATGTTGTCATTCAAAGAATGACACGGGACTTTAGATGTTGCTCGAATTTTATAAAAAAAAAAAAAAAAAAAAAAAAAAAAAAAAAAAAAAAAAAAAAAAATTGGGAGAAAGAGAAAATGGTTTATTGTCATTTTCAGTCAATAACCCGGTTTTAATAGAAAGAACAGAGCCATGTCTTAACATGTTTTCACATTCCATGCTCTGATTCTATAAACATTTATCTGCTGAAAACCAAATGCTTTGAAAAATAATTCGATCTCTATTTTTGATAATCATCTGGACTTATTTGTCAAAATCTCTATCTCTCAATCAACAACCTATGTCATTGATTGAGGGGGAGAATGATTTCAATTAAATCAAAAAGTTATTTGGCATTAAATTGTTTTCAAAAGATATACATGCATGTTTTATCAATGGAGTTTAAAGTCTTAAAATCCGATCCTTATCAGTTCAAACGCTTTCACAATCAAGTCACAATTCTCCTTAAAAGCTTTCAAAATCAATTTAAATCCATACGAGATCACAAATCTCAAATGTTTTGATAATTGTGATCGGGGGAGAATGTGTGATTTAAATTGAATTTAAATTGATAATTCGTAAATGGTTTCATAAGAGTGTACATGCTGTCCTTCCCACATGTGACAAACGATTTCAAATTTTACATGCACATGTTGAGGGGGAGCATCTATATTAAACCTTTGATTTGAAACGTGATCATTCATCCCAATGTGCAGGTTCCCTCTAGTATGTGCAAAACTCTTTTCAAACCTCGAGGTACATATTGAGGGGGAGCAAATTTATGGAAACCTCATCCTTCCCGGAAATGCTATATCTACTTGATTTGATGTAGGAAGCGATGTTGATATCTTTTAGAAAATGGTAATCAAAGAAGTTAATTCTTTCTCTTGCCTCCGTGTGCAAAACATTTTCAAATACTTGATGCACATGTTGAGGGGGAGTTCTCGTTCTAAAAATATCAAAAACAATTCAGGTACAAAATGCTTTGATAATATATCACAAGTATCTGAATTGATTTTAAAATGGTTTTCAATTGGATCAAATGGCAGGCGAACAATTCCAAATTGACCGACCAACTTTACTTCATGTACGGTGATATAAGGATGATAAGGTTAGGTATGTGTTCCCATGATCCGCCAGAACCGGAGGGATCTACCCAGGGACAATCCACTAGTTAGTGTAGAAGTCCTTAGGTATGATGATAAAAGGAGAAAAATGAGATATGGGAAGAGTGCGGACTAAGACTGAGCTAGTACTGGAATAAACCCAACAAGGTTCTAGCTATGAAGTCTCGATAAGCACTGAAGGGGTTGAAGAATTAAAAAGAATTGAATGAGAAAAGGGTGAAAACAAATAGCCCTCCATTTATTCAACCTTAGGGCAGAAACCGGGTTCAATTCATATGCTACTGATGGTAACATCGGTATTGAAGACAAGACGTCATGGACCCAGTGACGCACTGCACTTCAACTTTCCAAACCACTCAAGTTCCTCTTAAAAGGACTTGTTTCATTCTCACGGGGAACCGACATTATCTATCGACTTTCTCTTAGAGATGGTTGATATTGAAGAAGGAGACCCTCTCCCTAGTCTCCGTCATAGGATCCAAATATGCACAAATTGAGTCTAGAGCCACGAGATCATCAATAAATCTCATTAGGACACTTTCAATGAAGACTCTCTGTTTCACACAATGTGGAAAGAGAGATTATATCTTGAGTCCTACGCATTATCCTTGTGGTATTGCCAGAACATCTGAGTGATGTGTTTACATATTCACAATGAAGATGGAAAGCCTTCTGGAGCCAACATCAAACAAGCTCCTGGTAGGTGGCATGTGAGATCTTTTATATAGATCAACCATGTGACAACTGAACAGAAACAATGGGGCGATTCAATCTCTTGAATCAAACCTGGTTCAGGTTATGGATTGACGGATACCTTTGAAAAACCGGTCTTTGTGCTTAAAAACTCTTTTCTTTAGCACATCGACTGTGTACTCATTTTTCAAACCAAAAGGTATTTTTATGATTGATAATTGATTTTCAATAAAACCTTCGTTGTATTGCAAAAACAATTTCTATTGAGCAATGCACGATTGTTTTTCAAATCTCTTTTCATCAATCAGTGGACTTAAAATTCGCTGGTTCACTCACTCCGTGTTGTCTTCTTTGAGACGTTCCGGTTTGAGAACAGCTAGAACAGCTGCGAAACCCTGTCAAGGAAATTCTTCTGAATTATACCCGATCACAGGCAGTACATGTACTGATCAACGGGGAACCGTGGGCCGTGTACCTCAATTCAACGAAAGTGATCAAAGACACTTTCGTGTGATTTATTGCTAACTGTTGTATGCAGGTACACCCGACGTTTGCAGCTGATCAGAATGGAGCGGTCAATCCATAGCCGCATGCTCACTTAACACATTCAACTCAAAGAAATCATGATTAGTGCATCAATGACTCTGATATTTTCACACCAAGCTTCTGCTACGCTGCTGCCAATATCATGATTCAACAAAAGCTTCCGCTACTCTGATGTGAAGATTTCATGATCCAGAATGTGAGCATGTCGGTCCTAAAGTCACAACATCACATAATACCAACACCACAAAGGATGTGTCAGAGATTGTTGATAGCTGATGATCTCAAAAGATGGCTCAAAATGACTATCACGTGGATCAGTAAAAGACCTCCACTTGAAGTAACCAAACATGCAATGTGAAGAATCAATGACTACGAGCTTAGGAGCAAAGGACTACATCAAGAATGCAAGATCAATTGTTAATGTATTATCTGGTTGTATTCAATGTGTTTTTGGTACATGATTGAGGTGACCTCCCTTAGGGGGAGATTGTTAGGAATTAGAAATTCCCGGTATTAAAGAGTCGGTCACCTCAAGTATATGTAATCGTTAGAAAGCTCGTAGTCGTAGTAATTCTTAAGTTAAGTAGTATTTAGTTAAGTATCACCGTGGAGGACGGACGGGTCTTTACCCACTGTATGCCTGATCCACAACCCGATGTGTGGCGATTTATGTAAGACTATAAATACTCTCTACCTCCCAAGGTAGAGAGTTGGAGCTCATAATAATATCTTTCACTTTCTCTCACTAAGTTCCCTAAACCTATCAATCACAGTTCAACATCTCTCACTAATAAATTCTCTTAGATCATAAATCAAGAATATATTTATATGACATATGTCATATAAATACTAGAAATATGACACAGATTAAGCCCTCAAGTAAAACAGCTGAGCATCCCCAATGTACACAATTCTCTCTCCCCTGATGATTGCGATAACATCGAGATCATCACACACCAATGTACCTCTTATATCTTCAGAAACTTTCATTTACATCACTTCCCCCACGACGTTGGAATGAGAACACTAAACGCTTTGATGAGTAAAACCTTGAGTTTCTCTACGGCCATGACATTTGTTTTCCCGGGATATCTTCAATCACTTAGAAGTATTAAGCTCATCAAGTTTACTCGCCATGAGTCAAACCTTGAGTTTCTCTGCGGTAATAACATTTGTCTTCCCGGGATATCTTCAATTACTTAGAAGTATTAAGTTCATCAAGTTTACTCGCGTTTAGATGCTTGTCTCCTTCCCCCTTGCTGGTTTTGACACTTCAGAATCAGCAACTCTTTGTAAGCCCAAATACTTGAAATCTTTTGAGAAGAACACTATAAGCACAAATATATCTGTGAGAATCAACTTGCTGAAGCAGAATGTGAGCAAGTCTAATTGGGGATTGAATCTGACTTATAACACACTCCCAATTAGTGCTCTTCCCAAAACCGACAATCTTCTTCAAGATTGTGAAGTTGGGGAATAGATAGTTAACATCTTCAACTCACACCAAAAAAGCATCCCACCAAAAAGCATCCCAATTAACTTACATCTTGCAAATCCCCTTAACTAAAATCTCTCCCAATCAAACAAGAACAGAACGATGTTCATCAAGGAAATCAGCAATTAGGCCACAACGAACACACAAGATGGTAACGCCAAACTACCAATCACATCAAACAAGAACAGAGAGATTGTTCGGAATCATCATGTTGATGTATATGTGAAGCATTAACCGGAAGCACTTTGTCAGTAAACTCATCAATCCGAGTGAAGATGTCAACCAACGGCTCTTAGAAGAGAAAAACTCCATGTGAAGATGACCCGATAAGAAGAGGCTCGGTTCTTACATGAGTTTAGAGCCGTATGACCATTAATATTCTCAAATATCAATCAACAATGCAAAAAATTCACACTTCTTCTCCCCCTCAAGAATTGCATACGGAGATGCCATTCTTGATTAAACAAGTGAACATTATCCAAATGTAGTCAATTCACACTTCTCCCCCGCAAAATCAGCACAGGATGTCGCCATCGTCATTATAGTTGAGAAAGTGGAATCAGAAAACAGTCAACAGTAGCCCGGTTCACTTGATGACTGAAGCGCATGGAAAAAGTATGAATCATGTTGATGAGAATGGTCATAATAAGAAGATTTCTCTTCTTCAGAAGATAAAGCGCACTGAAGCGTACACTTTTCTTTTCTTTAGAGAACGAGGCCTGAACTGATGTGAACAGACGTCATAAGAAGATTTCTCTTCTTTCAAAGATAAAGCGCACTGAAACGTACACTTTTCTTTTCTTTAGAGTACGAGGCCTGAACTGAAGTGAACAGACGTCATAATCTCTCTCTTTTCAACTCTCTTAGCAAAACATGTAATCATAACCATTATCATTCAGTAGCCTCTTTGTAGTGACAGCTGATGGAGAAAAACCAATATGACGAATTTGACCCTGAAGTAAACTACCCCGAACTCGTGACTTAAACTTGCACATATGTAACAAAGAGCGGTGCCGATTTCCATTAGCATCTCTAAGTACTCTCTATGTACTCTATACTCTTCAACCAACCAACCATCAAGTATAAGACGTACATTACCTCTTGAAAATCCACAATTGAATGTGACACTGAGCACTACAACGTAACTCCTTAAAGTGATAGTTATTTTGTGGTGGTATGAGCCCAATTCCCCCAAGTGGTAAAAGAAAAGGTAAAAGACACCCAACAATAACTAGATTTCCAAGTCTTCATTTATGATAGTAAGCTCGAACAAGGATCATGAAGAATCTTCATCCAACCATCCCCGATACCTTCAGATACTAAGTACACTCGCCCGTGATAATTCACTTCAACCTCAAATAAATAATATTGAATTAACGCCGTTGTCACATCCTCTGGTAACTGCTCAAATCTAGCCTTCTTTGACATTTAAACGAACTCTGATAATGGTTTCATCCCGACCATGGTTAAAAGCACATAACCCCGTAAAACCATGTAATAACCAAATTGCCATGAAGAAAACTCAAACACACACCCAATTCATGAAGTACACCCTTTTATCCCTTCTTTGAAGCAGAAACCGTAGCATCAGCATCAAGTAAGATCCAAAATTACACTTTCTCTTCTCCAAGATGGTTCCATCATTACGGGATTTTACAACTCTATGGTTTAAACCGAGAAATAGTTTCTTTCGCGGGATTTTACAAAACCAAGAATAAACCGTAAGATGGATCCGGAAATGCACTTTACTAATACCAGGATGTTTCCATTGTCACGGGATTTTACAAGTCTATGATTTAAACCGAGAAATAGGTTCTTTCGCGGGATTTTACAAAATCAAGACAAAACCGTAAACAATGTCAGCTTGAATGTGTTACGACGACTTTGGTTTCAGAGAATATCTGTTTTAGGGGAACATGCAGCGGTTCATCAACGATTCTTCTCCACCATCAACAATTCTTAACCCGTATGTAGACAACTTCACAAACCATACTAAGTCGAGTAGTATACACTACTTTCCCCTGAAGGTTGACCGTAAAACATTAAAGTACACGTTTCTCCCCCATGATGGTTTCAAACTTTCGGAAGCATCATAACGTGTACGACCATTTGCACGAGAAGTTCTTGTCATAAGTAAACATCTTGAAAAATTATAACTGACGCTGAAGATTCTTGAAAGATTTTGCTTAGACTGTGAAGTATCATTGACATTCTGTGGCGTCGAATATCTCATGAGAATTGCTGAAATTGAACCTCCTTTGATTCACCGGCTAATAGTAATGACCACATATGGAGAATAACAGTACAAAAATCCCGTAGTCATTTTTCACTTTTTCGCTCAAGCCATGAATTTATGTATCCTTTCGTGAAAATTTTCCCATACCAAAATATCACACATACTAACCTTCGTGATTAATAGAAAAATACCACACTCTTGCACAATGATAGAAAATTTGTAATAAAAAGTTTGTTAAAACAAATTTTGATAACAGATTTTTGTTAGACGTGAAACCATTTTAACATTTGTCCACTCAGATGCATGTTATCCAAATGTGAAAACCCACGTCCATTGAAACAAGACACGGCCAAACATGAATCCAGCAAACCACGGCCCAAGAATTTAGTTAAATCCCACATACGGCCCATCACACAAATCCGATCCATTAGCCACATATCCCAAGCCCATACCAATTCTTGAAGTGTAATACAACCACCCAGTCAATGAGACCCTAATTACCGTGGTATATAAAGACACTCTTATTAGAGATGTTGTTACCCTAATTTTTCTCACACAAAAACTCGCCCCCATCAACAGATCATCTCCAAACCCTAAAAAATAAATATCCGCCTCCATCACAAGCAAAACGAACCCAATTATTAATCTAGCTCCTTCATCCACGCTCTTCATTGATTGTGATATTAATCATGACCTAGCCACAGGGATGGCTCGAAGGTCTCAATATCAACGCCACAGGGATGGTCTTGATGCATGAGTCTGTTACAATAACCTCCGAAAGATTTTGGGTAGGTAATCCTTTTATCTTTATATTTTCATTGAACCGAATCAAAAGCAGATTAAAACACTTATGTTTTGATTCTTCTTTAATGTGTTCGAATATTAATCAAAAACTAGAGGTCAATGATGATTTTTTCATTTGAGGTAGTTTGGATCTGAAAAGGTCATTGTTTAAATCTCTACCTCACGAAAAAACTGAGATCCATGATTGTATCGTGTCTTGATATCCATTGTGGTTTAAGAACGAATCACATGAAGTTTATAACAAGATTGTTATACAACTTCCTTTAATCTCGTACATTGACCAGAAATAATCGACCCCCCCCTTTTGATCAATGATGTTATGAATGATTCGAGTAATTGACTCTTGATAGTCTTGGTTATTCATTTGAGAACCCCGAGTCATACAAACTGAGATCAAGTACTTAAGTTCGGATTTTTACATTTGTTAAGATCTGTGATGATATCTTCTTTTCGTGTTTAGATCTTTAAGATTTATGGCATTAGTTGCACACGACAAAGAAAAACTGAGATCAATTATCTTTTCGTATTCATTTTGACTTATGGATCTGTGATGATTGTCGTGTAAATGGACCCTTGATGGTCTTGATATGCCCCTTATAAAAGACACGAACAAACTGAGATCAACTTGATGTATTTTTCCATTCTCGTTAATCTTAGTGTCAAGTCAAGAGGGTTCAATGATGAGTTTGCTTCGAGATATAGACCCTTAGAGGTTTGATATAATTTGTTAAGACCTCGAAACAAAATCTGAGATTAGTTAACTTTTATTTTTCAATGAGTTTTTCATTGAGTCTTGGACAGATGATGGTTTACTGAGGTTGATGTTGCTCGTATATGGTATGAGGTTGAGTAAAATGGTATTGGTCAAATGGTTTAGAGGTCGAGGTCATATATAATTCTTCTTCTTCATTTCTGTCACAAAGCAAGTCGCTAGGTTACTGGTCAAGTCGCTAGCAACATGTCAAGTCGCTAGCTAAGTAGCTAAGCCAACTCGCTAGCCAAACTCGCTAGCCAACTCGCTAGCCAAGTCGCTAGCCAAGTCGCTAGCACTGTTATTTGACTCAATAGTCAAACAACCTTAAATCGCTACATTTCATCAAAACAAGTCGCTAGACAACTTTCAAAATAACTCGCTACTTGAATTCAAAGAACATAGACAACTTGTAAATACAAGTCGCCACTATGCTTGACACAAGTCGCTAGGAAGAATGACCCAACTCGCTAGCATGAATAAATTAGTTTTCCGATGAGTTTTTCCGACAACTTTTCCGGCCAGCTTCAAATTTACCCAGAAACAACAGTTTTGACCCATAAAAATGTGACTTTGACCACAGAAAAGATGTCACAGTTTGCTTTACCCAGAAAGATGCATTGTTTGACATGTTGTTTAGACCTCATGAATCTGTCCTTCTCACCACAAAAATATGCATAACAAGAATGATATGACTATGTTCTTAACAGGACTGATATGACCAAAGAAAAGGACAAATTCATTGTTAAAACCAGTTTTCACCACAGTTAAGAAAAATATATCCGACCATAAACATATCTCACCACAGTTATAAAAAATTATTTCACCATAGTTTTCACAACAGTTTTGACCATCAAGAAATACCAATACAGTTAATGATGTAAAAACAGTTAACACGAATAAATCATCAAAACACAACAACCTTGGCTCTGGTACCAATTGTAGGATCGTTATTTTATTGTGTTTAATGATTCGGGTGGTCTTGGGAGATCAAAATACATGTTAGCCATTAGAGAGAGAAAGTTAGAGAGTTGGGTGTTTTCTTGGTAGAGAGTTGGTTTACAAAAAGTGAAAGATTAGATTAGAAGCACCACCCCTTCCATGGATGGAAGGGGTATTTATACTTACACAATACACGACCTCCTATCGGCCTGTGGATCAGGGATACAGTGGGTAAAGACCCGTCCTTCCTCCACGGTGTTGCACTAAACTATTTTACGCTACTGACTAACTAATAAAACAATAAATAACGTAACTAACGATTTGTCTACGAGCTAACTTATGCTAGATAACATTAGGGGTGACCGACTCTTCACTATGGAATTTTCTAATTCCTAACATACTTACAATTTGGTAATTATATTCCCGTTTTAAATAATTTAGCCGTATTTAATATTCAATTTCGTGTCCAGAAAGGTTAGAATTTTAAAATGAAATCAATGAGTCCTTACTGAACGTATATATTAAAACATATATTTTGATATTTATAATCTTATGCATATTTATATGTTTTAATTTTAAAAGGGTTATGGTACAGAAAAGTTACTAAAGTTTACAAAAAATTTGTCCTAAGGTAATATAGTTTCATTTTGTTCAGTTAGGTTACTAAACTTTCGGTAAGCATACACTTCGAAAATTCAGTGTTAGTCCGAGTAACTTGGATGTATATTTTTTGATAAGTTCAGTAACCTGAGTGAACAAAATTCAAAGTTCAATAACCTGAACATTCACTTTTAGTAGTTCAGTTACATGAGTGAACAAAGTTACAAAGTTCAGTAACCTGGATGAACAAAATGAAACTATATTACCTTAGGACAAATTTTTTATAAACTTTAGTAACTTTTGTGTACCATAACCCATTTTAAAACAACATATATATTGTATTTTTAAGATATAAAGTATAGGAGGTATAAATATAAGGGGGTATTTGTTAATTTTTTAAAGTTATTAAAAAAACATAGAAACTTATAATATTACACTTAGCTTTATATAATTTTTTTTTTAAATTCAACCATTAAAGATTTATTAATTACCTCCTCTTTTTTTAAGTTTTTTTTTCACAAATTTGACACCTATGTTTTATGTGTTTTTCTTCTCAACTAAAATTCTCCACCAAATTTATTAAAGGTTTGACCAAATTCAATTTAATTTTGACTTTTATTAACCAATCACATCACACAATTTTGCTTATGTGGCAAAATCGAGCTCTCCTATTGGCTCATTTTTTTCAATAAGAATGAATTGACAAAATCACTCTGAAATAATGTAAATCTTTTATTATATAAAAGATTGATACTTAGGTTAAGAAGCATTTACCTTATTGTGTATTAACTGCATATGAGGTGACAAAAACATAAAACAAAAATCAACAATGAATCGCACAATTATAATCAATATAAAGAAACTTATTGGAAATCAACGATACCTGATTAGATAATAATGGGTGTGTAATCAGCGGTTATCGCCATGAATAGTCTCTCAATAACCCTAATTAACGAACCACAAAACAAAAAACATAAAGCTTTTTTCCCATTGAAGTGAAAGCTTTTCTTAAGTAGTGACTTGAGCTTCCTCAAGTCTTTTAGGAATGACTTGAGCAAACGCTCTCCTCACACCTGTTAGGAATTAGAAAATTCCATGTTAAAGTGTCGGTCACCCCAATTATGATCTAGCATAAGTTAGCTCGTAGACGTGTCGTTATTTGTCGTTGTTTACGTTATTTATCAGTTTATTAGTTAGTTATTAGTTTAGTTTAGCGTAGTGCAACACCGTGGAGGAAGGACGGGTCTTTACCCACTGTATCCCTGATCCACAGGCCGTTAGGAGGTCGTGTATTGTGTAAGTATAAATACCCCTTCCATCCATGGAAGGGGTGGTGCTTTCAATCTAATATTCATACTTTTGTGTAAACCTCTAGCAAGAACACCCTCTCTCTCTACTTTCTCTCTCTAAAATGGAAAACATGTATTTTGATCTCCCAAGACCACCCGAATCATCAACACAATAATATACACGATCCTACAATTGGTACCAGAGCCAAGGTTGTTGTGTTGTGATGATTTATTGTTGCGTTTGATTCTTGTGTTAACTGTTTTTGTACTATATTGACTGGAAAAGTGTTTTTCATTTAATATTATGGTTAACAGTTTTTAGCATGATTCTTGTATTCCTTTTGGTCTAAAAGGTGTCTTTATGATCTTATGTCACTTTTATTCAAAACAGATTCTTGTACTATCATTTTTATGTGACGATTTTTGTTGTACCAAAAGTGAAGTCAATACATCAATCTGGTCTATTTTCATGGTCAAAACAGTCAAAAGATTGCATTTTTATGATGATTATCTGGGTTTCTTATGAAGATGGCCGGAAAACTCATCGGAAATGGTCAAAAGGGTCTAAACAGAAGCAGTTTTATACATTTTTCTGGGTCATTCTTCATGGCGAGTTGGTCATATGTTCCTTCATGGCGACTTGTCTTGACAAGTCGTCCAGATTCGTTGAATCTGGTCTTAGCGAGTTGTGGTGCTAACACAGTAGCGACTTAGTGTCATGATGCTAGCGACTTGGTGTGTAAATGAATGGGTAGCGACTTATATTGATAAGTCCTAGCGACTTAGTTTGGAAAAGGGTCCTAGCGACTTAGTTTGGAAAAAGGTCCTAGCGACTTAGTTTGGAAAAGGGTCCTAGCGACTTGGTTTGAAAAACAGGTTAAAGACTTGACTGTGACAGAAATGATGAAGAAGAAGACTATGACTTGACCATGAAAACCAAACTACAAGACTCTTATGCGACCCGTTAACCTTTCATTTGACTCAACCACAAAAGACCATAAACCATTCATCACTACTTCAGGATTATTTCACCATCATCAGTCCATGTGTACTAATCAAAACCAACTCTATCCTAATTTCAACTCCAAACGTCCCCAAAAAGACCTATGCCATCTCAAGACTCAGACTTCAACATCACTTATCAATGATTGCTACTTCTAATCATTCAACAAAACAATAAACAAGTAATCAAGACCAAAACTTGTGACAACTCTCAATCATCATCCAAGTCATGTCTCACCAACATCTATGATCTCAGTTTTATTCCTTTTGTGTACGGTTCACCAAACACTTAGATCTAAAAAGATCTATTCACAATGGAAAAATACATCATTGACCTTAACACTTGAATAATATTCGAACATCAAATAAGAGTTATATCATTTGTGGTATACTCGTTATTTTGATACGTTCATATTAAAGAAAGGGTTACGAAATTAATCTCTGTCCATATTAAATGGAAATGACGTTAAGATCTCAGAATCACCTCGTGATTAATCAAAGTATCCATCTTGACTTTAAAAGTCATATTATCACGAGACTATCATCATCGATCCATGTTTCAAGGTGAAAACGATAGATGGATTAATAAATACCTACCTGTGATTGTTCCAAGGGTCTCGTTGCCTTCTCAAGATACTTACCCATGCCATCCCTGTGGCGTTAATTACGAGCTCAAACCAACCCTGTGGCTTTGTTCTTTCTGAAATCGTAGTGCTCTATCTCTAAGGGTTTATAAGGCATGGTATTTAGAGGTGAAGTGTGAAAAGATTGATGTTGTGTTTGTTGAACAATGAGAGAGGCGGATAAGTTTGCTATTAGGGTTTGGTTTATGTTGAGAGAAATTAGGGATTTGGTCAAGTAAGTAGTGTGCGTCTGTTTTTATATATCCGAAAGCTAGGGCAGCAATAGAGTTGGATCAATATGGGCTTTCTTTGGGATTATTAACTTCATGGGCCAGACAAGTATGAGATTTGGGTTGGGAGTGAGACTCGTGTATTGGATTTGGACTAAATGTTTAGTCACCAACATTCATTCAAGTATATTAAGACTCGTGTATTTGCTTCTAAATTGAATTAGAGTGGTATTTTGTGATAATGTGTACTTGGATCATTTTGTTGGATCAATTTTCTTCTTGGCGGTCGTTTAATTTGGAATGGACTAGGCGATGTTTGAAATGAACCATGTGTTAACGAGATGATTGGTAAGGACAAAGTGAATTGAGTGTTTATGAGAGATTTGGATCAATTTGGATTATTGAAGTTTGTTTAAAAGTAATTTTGGACCATGATCTATTATTTTAGCTTGAGCTAATTATTGGACCAAAATATGAACATATGTGGACATGGGCCTTCTGAAGCCTAAATTGATCAAGGTTTCATTATGTTGCGGTTGAGCTTCTCAATATTGGACCGAAAATATGAAATTGGATCTAATGTGATTTATTGTGGTATGAAATTGGATGATGAGATTTGGTGTGATGATGAGATTCGTTGAGTTATGAGGATCAATACTTTGGTGTATACATTTTCACGAAAGGTATGTCACGGCTTTGATTGATATTGGTAAATGTTGACTACGGGATTGTTTGTACGATATTTCTCATTTGGATTTGGAGTGAAGTTTTTCGGGCGCGTTTACTTATTTTCGTCTTCTTTCTTTCTACCATTCCGTGAAGATGACTTGTTTGGGCTGTTATAGTGTGTGATAAAGACTTGGCTATTTAGTTACGGTTGTGATTCTTTCTCGATTAATCCACAACGTAGCTATCACTTCGGTGTCTCACGCAGTTGAGGATACGTCAAGAGGTTTTGTACATTGGGTACACCGTTTCTTTTTCACGAGGATTAGTACAAGTAAGTAACAAATCTGGAGAATTCTACTTCATGATCAAATTTGGCATATCGGGTTTACTTCACCAAGTGGTCACAGAAATAGCCGACAGAATATGTGAAGGATGTGTTTACCATAGTATTTACTGGATGGTTGATGATGTTGGATAATGGACCGTTGATGAACCGCTGCATGTTCCCCTAAAACAGATATTCTCTGAATCCAAAGTCGTCGTAACACATTCAAGCTGACATTGTTTACGGTTTTGTCTTGATTTTGTAAAATCCCGCGAAAGAACCTATTTCTCGGTTTAAATCATAGACTTGTAAAATCCCGTGACAATGGAAACATCCTGGTATTAGTAAAGTGCATTTCCGGATCTATCTTACGGTTTATTCTTGGTTTTGTAAAATCCCGCGAAAGAAACTATTTCTCGGTTTAAACCATAGAGTTGTAAAATCCCGTAATGATGGAACCATCTTGGAGAAGAGAAAGTGTAATTCTGGATCTTTTGATGTTGGTGCCACGGTTTCTGCTTCGAAGAAGAGATAAAAGGGTGTACTTTATGAATTGGATGTGTGTTTGGATATTCGTCATGGCGGTTTGGTTACTTCAAAGTTTTACGGGGTTATGCTCATTAAACCATGGTCGGGATGAAACCATTATCATAGTTCACTTAAAAGGTCAAAGGAGGCTAGATTTGAGCAGATCAGAAGATGTGACAACGGCGTTAATTCAGTATTATTTATTTGAGGTTGAAGTGAAATATCATGGGCGAGTGTACTTAGTATCTGAAGATATCAGGGGATGGTTGGATGAAGATTCTTCATGATCCTTGTTTGAGCTTATTTTCAAAAACAAAGACTTGGAAATCTAGTTATTATTGGGTGTCTTTTACCTTTTCTTTTACCACTTGGGGGAATTGGGCTCATACCACTACAAAATAACTATCACTTTAAGGAGTTACATTGTAGTGCTCAGTGTCACATTCAATTGTGGATTTTTCAAGAGGTAAAGTACGTCTATTACTTGATGGTTGGTTGGTTGAAGAGTATAGAGTACTTAAGAGATTCAATGGAGCATGAATTCTCGGCACTGCTCTTTGTTACATATGTGCAAGTTTAAGTCACGAGTTCGGGTTAGTTTACTTCAGGGTCAAATTCATCATATTGGGTTTTCTCCATCAGCTGTCACGACAAAGAGCCTACTGAATGATAATGGGGTTGATTACATGTTTTGCCAAGAGATTGAAAAGAGAGAGATTATGACGTTTGAATACTTCAGTTCAAGCCTCGTACTTCAAAGAAAAGAAAGGTGTACATGTCAGTGCGCTTTATCTTCTGAAGAAGAGAAATCTTCTTATTATGACCATTCTCATCAACATGCTTCATACTTTTTCCATGCGCTTCAGTCATCAAGTGAACCGGGCTATCACTGATTGTTTTCTCATTCCACTTGCTCGTTTATAATGAAGATGGCGACATCATGTGCTTATTTTGCGGGAGAGAAGTGTGAATAGAACATTCGGATGATTTTCACTTATTTAATCAAGAATGGCAACTCCGTATGCAATTCTTGAGGGGGAGAAGAAGTGTGAAATTAATGCATGGTTGATTATTATTTGAGAATTTAAATGGTCATACGGCTCTAAACTCATGTAAGAACCGAGCTTCTACTTATCGGGTAATCTTCACATGGAGTTTCTTCTTAAGAGCCGTTAGTTGACATCTTCACAAGCTAATATGAGTTTATTGACAAAGTGCTTCCGGTTAATGCTTCACGTGCACATCAACATGATGATTCCGAACAACCTTCTGTTCTTGTTTGATGTGATTGTTTGCTTGGTGTTACCATTTCGTGTGTTCGTTGCGGCCTGATTGCTGATTTCCTTGATGAACATCTTTCTGTTCTTGTTTGATTGGGAGGGATTTTAGTTAAGGGGATTTGCAAGATGTAAGTTGATTGGGATGCTTTTTGGTGATGTTCTTGTTTTTGGTGAGTTGAAGATGTTAACTTTCTATTCCCCAACTGGACAATCTTGAAGAAGGTCGAGTCTACAGTCGGTTCTACATATTGTGCTACATGTTAGAAGACTAAAGACGTGTTGCATTTAATGATCTAAAGACTTCTTCTTAATTCATGGCATTTATCAAACAGATTGTCGGTTTAGGGGAGAGCACTAATTGGGGGAGAGTGATATGTCGAATTTAATCCCCAATTAGACTTGCTCACATTCTGCAGCAAGTTGATTCTCACAGATACATATGAGCTAATGATGTTCTTCTCAAAAGATTTCTAGTACACGGGCTTACAATGAGTTGCTGATTCTGAAGCATCAAAACCTGCAAGGGGAAAGGAGACACGCATCTAAACGCGAGTAATCTTGATGAGCTTAATTCTTCTAAGTGATTGAAGATATCCCGGGAAGACAAATGTTATTACCGCAGAGAAACTCAAGGTTTGACTCATGGCGAGTAAACTTGATGAACCTAACTCTTCTAAGTGATTGAAGATATTCCGGGAAAACAAATGTCATGACCGCAGAGAAACTCAAGGTTTTACTCATCAAGGCGTTTAGTGTTCTTATTCCAACTATGTGGAGGAAGAGATGTTAGAGAAAGTTTCTGAAGATAAAAGAGGTACACAAGTACGACATATTCAGGGGAGATAAATGTGTAACATGAGGGAGGTGTTATCAGTTATTCTCTCGTTGGGAATGTGTGTACTTTGGATTCTTGGGCTTTATACACATTCATCAGGGACGAAAGATGTGAACATAGGGGAGGTGTTCTTCATTACCCTCATGATGTGTATACGGGAGAGTTCTTTGATATTGGTGTACTTCGGGTTCTTGAGCTTCATACACGATCATCAGGGAAGAAAAATGTGAACATGGGGAGGTGTTTTCATTCCCCTCATGATGTGTATTCGGGAGAGTTCTTGAGCATTATACAAAGAGACTGACTGCATCAACTAAACTACTTGGGGGAATTGTTCTCTTGACACCTTTTTGGAATGGATTGCGTCAGAATTCAGTGGTTATGAAATTTGAGAAGATTATTTATGAGTGGGATGATACGTTGCTGTTCTTCTTGTTGATGATATAACCTCGAACGAAGAATCACGGTGATTATTCTTGAAAGTAGCAGCGGGATTTTTGATAATGGTGTGCTTCTCTGTGCACCTGGCTAAGGCAAGCTTGAAATAGAGCTTCGAATCTGCTCAGCTATAGGATTTTCGGTTTGGGGGGAAGCTGCCAAAGTCTCACTTTCAGATGGTTCAATTTCTTTCTTCAATGCAAGAGCCTCGAAAGCTTTGGTGGTGAAATTTTTAGGGATGATGACTTCTATCTTCTACAACGGGGCTGCTTGATATCCTTATCTCGGTACTCGTATCATCATCTTCTTAAACTATATCATCTACTCTATCCTTGTAAATATTTATTCAAAAAACAAATTACAAAAATATAAAACCAACTAAAACAAAATACAAAAATATAAAACCAACAAAAAGAAAATAGAAAAATATAAAACCTTCAAAAACCATAAAAATCAGAAAATTTCAAAATTACCAAAAATATGTTTTTCTCAAGACATGTCTTCTGGTATCGATAACATCTACGGTCTTAGAAATGTCATTCAATAATGGCACGGGACCATAGATGAAGTTCGAGCAGGAGGTGTAAATATTCTTTTCTAAACATGTATCAAAATATGGCTTACAGTTATTTCAGACTGTAACTCGCGCTTCAAAATCATGGCTTGCTATCATTTCTGATAGCAACCCGCTCTTTAAAGAAAGGAAAGTGCTGCGCTAAACCAATTTTCAAATATTTCGTGCACTTATCCTAAAAACAAATTTGAGGAAAGTATGTCGAAGGACTGCTGTTCCTACACAAATGTTTTTTCGTCTAAAATTCTTCAGAAAAATATTTGTTGTGTTTTCAAAAAATTGTGGAAAATGAGTTGCTTAAAATCAATCAGATTCAGAGTTTTTATGAAATTTGCAAACTCAATCAATGACTTCGGCGCTTATAAACTTTTCAGAAAATGAATCATTGATTGAGGGGGAGAATGTTTTCAAATCTATATCATCTAACGAGCTTTCTTAATTATCCTACGTGCTTAATTAAAAATGATATTTGCCTGTGTCGAAGGACTAGGAATTTAGGATATGATTGTTAGGTTTAGATGATTAGAGTTTGATTAACACATAAACCCCATGCCTTATATGATCTGATTGTTATGATGAATTGACTTTAATTAGTCGATTGCTGTTATGGGTGATGTCGACCACCATATATTTGTATGTGTGTTCAGTAACGTATGCAGGTATATTGGTATAAAAGAATGTTCCCGATCCGGATCCCACAATTGAAGATGATTGGATGCCGAAAGGAAAGGGTAACTATATCTTGGGTTGACAAATGAAGAAACGGAGCTTAACTGGACTTCAATGGAGAGTTGGCATGTAATGCAACGTAAGAGGTCTTACTGCATCAGCAGATGGTTTTCTTCAGCAAGTGAAGAAACGGAGCTTAATTTGACCTCAGTTGGCATTCAAAATGCAACGTAAGAAGAAGTCTCACAGCATCGGCAGACGGTTTTCTTCCGAGCCCTACAGCAACAACGGAAGCTTCTCAACTACCTAATGTATCTTTGTGCAGGATACCATTTTTAAACAATTTTGAACAAATTTGAATAAATTGTTTTGAAAATGGAATATATTGTTTTGAAAATATATTGGACTAAATTTTGAAAATCACCGGACTTCATTTTATCAAAACTTAAGTCACTCAAGTGTCGACTTCGGTCATCGATTGAGGGGGAGAGTGATTTAATTTAAAATATTTTCATACAATATATCTTCAAAAAGTCCGGATTGTACAATTTAAGTGGTGATCTAAAGATTTAATGTTATGTCATGGTATGATTTTTTCTTTAGAATCAAGGTCTTTCAAAATGAAATTTTTTTCTGTTCTTGTTTGATTGTGAAATTGTTTTGTTTTACTTAAAAGATCTCTTAAAAACTATCATACCTAACACTAACAATCTTTAATGTCTTAAAATGGTCCTTATCTGTCATCTTTCAAAATTGAATCTTGCCACGTCTTTCCCCAAATTTTTCTAAATAATTTAAATCAGATGGGATCACAAATCTCAAATGGTTTGATATTTTTTGATCAAGGGAGAGATCGTGAGTTAAATCTCTTATCTGTTTAAATGGAATTGGTTTTAGTCCTTTAAAGGCACTCCTGCCTCCATGTGCCAAACGATTTCAATATACATAATGCACATGTTGAGGAGGAGGATTTATCCAAAAACCAGATGAGTATTTAAACAAGGCCACATTTTCTCCCATGTTTTCTAAACCTAATTAAATCACTTGGGATCCAAAATCTCAAAGGGTTTGATATTTTTGATCGGGGGAGAATTTGTGATTTAATAATGAAATTTGATAAAAGTTGATCGTTTTGATTCAGTTGTGCAGGCTGCTCTCTCATATGTGCTAAACGCTTTCGAATCTCGAAGCACATATTGAGGGGGAGCAAAACCATCGAGGTACAAAAGTTTTTTTAAAAGAGATTCATAAAGTACCTTGATTGTGTTTTCAAATGGTTTTATTAATGGATTTTGTGATTGTGGATGTGCTTCAAAAGAACTCTTGCCTCTATGTGATAAAAATGAATTCAAAAATCTTATGCACATATTGAGGGGGAGAATTTTACCAAGAAAATCAAATGGCTTTTTCGTACGAAATTGTGATCAAGAAATTATTTTCAAAGAACTCTTGCCTCCATGTGCCAAACAATTTTATATCATATGCATATGTTGAGGGGGAGCATTTCTAAAATGATCAAAACTATTAAGGTACATAATGCTTTGATCTCGTATCACAAGTACCTTGATTGTTTTTCCAAATGATTTTTCAATTGGTTTTAAGGAAGAATGAACTGTACCAAAAGACCGACCTACTTACTTTATGCATGGTGTTATAAGGATGGTTAGGTTAGGTATTTGTTCCCACGATCCGCCAGAACCGGAGGGATCTTCCCAGGGACAATCCACTAGATAGTGTAGAGTCCTTAGGAATATTGAAAAAAGGAGAAAAATGAGAAATGGGAAGAGTGCGGACTGAGACAGAGCTAGTACTGGAATAAACCCAAAAAAGTTCTAGTTATGAAGTCTCGGTAAGCACAGAAGGGGTTGAAGAATGAAAAAGAAATGAATATGAAAAGGGTGAAAAGAAATAGCCCTCCAATAATTCAACCATTAGGGCAGAAACCGGGTTCAATACATATGCTACTGGTTGTTACTAAGGTAACACTAGTATTGAAGACAAGACGTCATGGACCCAGTGACGCACTGCACTAAACTTCCCAAGCCACTCAAGTTCCTCTTAAAAGGGCTTGTTTCATTCTCACGGTGAACCGACATAATCTATCGACTTTCTCTTAGAGATGGTTGATATTGAAGTAGGAGACCCTCTCCCTAGTCTCCGGCACATGAACCAAATATGCACGATTGAGTCTAGAGCCAAGAGATCATCCTCAATATCTCATTAGGACACTAAACTATTGAAGACTTGCTGTTTCACACAATGTGGAAAGTAAGTACATATTAAGAGTCCTACGCATTATCCTTGTGGTATTGCCAGAACATCCGAGTGATATGAAAATATTCACGATGAAGATGGAAATCCTTCTAGAGCCAACATCAAACAAGCTCTTGGTGGGTGACACGTGAGATCTTCTCGTAAGATCAAACTTGTGACAACTGGATAGAAACAATGGGGCGATTCAGTCTTGAATCAACCTTGGTCCAGGAATGGAATTGACGAATACTTTTGGAAAAACCGTTCGATGTGCAAATCTTCTTTTCTCTAGCACGTCGAATGTGTACTTATGTTTTTCAAAATTCAAAAAGTATCTCTGATTGAAAAATACTTTTAGAAAAACCGTTCGATGTGCGAATCTCTTCTTTTCGCTAGCATGTCGAATGTGTACTCATTCTCTAATACAAAAAGTATTTTGTTTGAAAATTGATCTTTCTCATAAAACCTTCGTCGTATTGCAAAACTCTTTCTTCAAGCAGTACGCGATTGTTTTTCAAATCATTTTTCATCAATCAGTGAATCTCAATTCGCTGGTTCACTCACTCCGTGTTGTCTTCTTTGAGACGTTCCGGTTTAAGAACAGCTAGAACAGCTGCGAAACCCTGTCAAGGAGATTCTTAGGAATCCTACCTGATCACAGGCAGTATTTATACTGATCAACGGGGAACCGTGGGCCGTGTACCTCAATTCAACGAAAGTGGTCAAAGACACTTTCGTGTGTTTTATTGCTAACTGTTGTTTGCAGGTACATTTGGACGGTTGCAGCTGATCAGAATTGAGGCGTCAATCCAAAGCCGCATGCTCACAGCATCCACACTTAATCTGAAGAAATCATGACTGGTGCATATCTACATAACCTGGTTCTGATATTTTTTATACTATGTTTCTGCTACGCTGCTGCAAATATCATGAACCAGTAAGGCTTCCGCTACTCTGATGGAAAGATGTCATGATTCAAAAGTGTGAGCATGTCGGTCCAAAAGTCACAACTTCACATGATGGCAACACAATAAAAGGTGATCCAGAGATTTACTGTGGTTGATGATCTCAAAGAAAGCTCGAAGATCATCAAAGATGTGGATCAGTTAAAGGCCTCCACTTAAAGTACTAATCTATGCGGTCTTGGAAGAATCACTGCTTAAGCACAAAGATTGCATAATTGAAGAATTGAAGTCTACGAGCTCAAGAACGAAGTCAAAGATAGAATGCTAGGAAGCAAAATGTATTTCATGGGGTGACCTCCCTTAGGGGGAGATTGTTAGGAATTAGAAAATTCCATGTTAAAGTGTCGGTCACCCCAATTATGATCTAGCATAAGTTAGCTCGTAGACGTGTCGTTATTTGTCGTTGTTTACGTTATTTATCAGTTTATTAGTTAGTTATTAGTTTAGTTTAGCGTAGTGCAACACCGTGGAGGAAGGACGGGTCTTTACCCACTGTATCCCTGATCCACAGGCCGTTAGGAGGTCGTGTATTGTGTAAGTATAAATACCCCTTCCATCCATGGAAGGGGTGGTGCTTTCAATCTAATATTCATACTTTTGTGTAAACCTCTAGCAAGAACACCCTCTCTCTCTACTTTCTCTCTCTAAAATGGAAAACATGTATTTTGATCTCCCAAGACCACCCGAATCATCAACACAATAATATACACGATCCTACAACACCACTTACGTATATTAATAATATAAGTACTAAAAGGTTTACAAATACTAATTTGCATTGGAGTAGATTTTGTGATGATAGGTAGAACTTGGAAGATAGTGGGAAAAAAAGTATTTAAGGTCATTACTATATGCTTTTAGCAGATCTATGTGATGATGAAAAACGATGTGAATGAATCACGATGCAGTTTGCATGACATCTTACGAACCAGCATGCGAGGAGCAATAGCACTCCTAGTATATTTAGATTAGACGTCAAATTCAATATGCATAGGTTGATGAATTAAAGATAAGAGATACATGAATATTACCATTTCCTTTTCCTGCATGTTCATGGTTGCAATCTCTAAAAATGAAATTAATTTGTGAACATATCCTCTTGTTTCTTGATGCGCTTGTTGTGGTAATGATAGCCAAAGTCGATTTCAGCATCACTCCTGAACTCACCGTCCCCTAATTCCAGCTTTAATTTCTTTTTTGTTGTCGTCATCTCTGGGGAAAGAAATTTATATGTGAATTGTAGATACTTACTTAATTGGCTGAATATGCGAAACACATGAAATCATACAGTTTAAATGGGAAATATTTCGGATTAAAAATTACCTGATTGGCTTGACACTCTTTTCCTATATGTAAGAATCTGCAGCACAAATGTCTTGTGAGATATATAAACAATACATACACACGCATTAGAAGCGCTGCCAACTAAAGCAATTTGAACACCCTCTACAAAGGGTTTCTAAGCGTATTAGACAGGATAGAGTTGAGTTCATTCAACATGGCAACTATGGACTTCGATAGCATTTAACTATTATTATTGCTAAAGTCGAAAGATGCAACAACTACTAATTGCAATGATAGAATTTTACTTTAAAAATCAACATATTTCAGCAAGCTATATCAATGAAAACAAATATAGTAACAATAACAATTGAAATTTTAACTATAATAATAATAAGACCGATAAATTTAAAAGTAAGAAAATTAACCAGAGCATGAAGCTTTTTGGGTCTATGGTCTGCTTTGAAACCAACCAGGTGGCGAGAAACAGCTTCCTTAATAGTGAGATTAAACATGCTATCGCACAAGTAGTTAAGCGCATTTTGAACCTTCGATCAGGATTCATTGATGGTCAATGACACGTCCATGTCCCAAACAGATGAAGAGTCGACAAAATCGATGGTTTTATACAAACCGCAATACACCCCCATGATTAGTTGTACGCGTGTAAGAGAATGTTGAGATCCTTACTGGAGACTTGTTCCTTTCCAGCAATTACCTTACAGGGTTCTGATTTGATTTCTCATAATAAGTTAGATGTAATTTGTCTTTACCGTTCCACCACCGACACCAAGCCCCTATCGACTTGTCATAAAAGTGATGTTTCTCCATTTAGCAACAATGTACCTACAAGATGAATGCAACATATTAGGTCTATTGAGAACTTAATTGAGACAGTTTTAGGGGGTGTTAGATGTGCATTACGACATGGATATAAGATACTCGTATATAATAATTAAAACCACATTATGAACCGCAATGAAACTTGTCCTAAGAGATAGTGTTTGGATGTGCACAAGTTTTCTGAAGTTGAGATGATTGTATAATCATATGTTTATTTTGTAATAATGTTCTTTAGGAATGCTAATGTAGAAACTGGCCGAAAAGTTATTTCTGTGGATAAAGGAAAAGGAGGCATTTTTATAGAAATGTGAGTAGAACTCCCTCAAATTAGGAAATTAGCTTATCCAAACAACCCCTTATTCATTAACACAACAAAGAGATTTTATAGTAGCATAAACTCTCAAACATTGACTAAGCATCAGAGAAGAGCTAAAAATACAAATAGCCACAAACCGTACTGCAACCCGAGATCCCTTCACAGCTTCAGCTCCTTTTCCAACCTTTAAATCATAGTACCTAGACACAATTGCCTTAAAAATATTAGGTGTGTTAAGTAATTTTGACATAGAAAGAATTAACATGTCACACTGATGATTTAGTAAGTCACTAACTTTAGCCCATTGGGAAGGGTTGTGTATTCAATCTCAGGCACTTTAGCTCCGTTAAGCTGCAATTAAAAAAGTTGAAATACCAAACATTAGGTAACTAAGCCTATTTAATAGATGTGTAAACTTTGACCCATTTACTGTCATTGGGTCAATTCTAGTCATCTTTTAACTCTAACGGGATAAAAAAATTACTACAAAGAAAATGGGTCAAACTGATCGTATGTTCCAGACAAGTGAAAAGTTGCAGCATATGTACTTCTAATGGACAATGCCTCATTGATCATCTCATATAAAAAAATTATTTTACTAAATATAATCATTTTTGTGCTCATACATAGTACGATAATATGATATCTGCTACACTATCTATTTGTATAAATCAAACAACAGCAGCAAAGCCACGTTACCTTTTGGCTTTGACATCGGGATGGACGTCCCTAAGTATCTCAGTCTTATGGAACTTGTATATCAAGAATGGCTGCAAACCGTGTATGTATCTTTCCTCCTACAGTATACTCTTGTAAGGGACTAAGACGGAGACCCTTGTAAGGAACGAAAATTGGCAATTTGGGTTACAGTGTTATCTCGAATGTTCTCTTTTGTTTTGCACCTAAATAGATGAAAATTTAATCTTTAATGACGTGATAATATATTAACAGAAGCACTAAATATAGAAAGAAAAACTACCATCAATGTCATCTTATTGATTATTTGATAGAATTGAACTTCCTCTATATTCTAGATATCTTCATGTTCCAAGACCTGCATAGCATTTCCCAGGCTCTGTTATAGATATTTAACAAAGAACATTAAATTATCAAAATATATGCCATTTAAAGTGGGAACGAAATAGTAATATTTAAACTTGCATTGTCAATGGCTTCAACTTTTTCGACGTTATCAATTATCACCTGCACAAAAGTTGTAAAAATATGTTGTAAGCTTGTAATGTAAAGCATACATACCCATCTGTTGTAATAATACAAACAAATAAATCTACAATGGGATCCAAAGAGTTTTTTTTTTTTTTTTTTCAAACTTGCATTGTCAATAGCTTGAAACTCTATGCCTTCAACATAGATGTTGCAACTCCAATATAGCATTGTGAAAAGCTTTCCAATAAAACCTCAAAATTTGTATCCTCCTTTTAACACAAGGATTAGCACAGTTCAAGCGTCATTCATCCATCATCTCTCCATGTTCGAAATATGCATGTAAGTTTTCGACTCCCATTTTGTACTTCAAGTTAACATACATCGGTTTATGGAACGATTTCGTTTTTCTTGGACCCCAAATTCTAATAAGCAGTAGAAGATGGTTCTAACTTAGAAAGTATAGCCTTTTTCTTTTCATCTTCCTCAGTAGGCGTCGATTATAAGATACCAAATCTGTGTAATAGAGCATATTGCCAGTAGTTAACAAATGAAACAGTGATAATATATGTAGAATGATACCCTATTAACTTAGAAATAACTGAAAACTGACAATTAGGTGTCATTTGTTTTTTCAGAGCTTTTACCTCTTCATCTGCAAACCATGTCTGCAGAAGAAGAGGTACATTTAAGCACTTCATTTGCAAGAAAAAGACCGTTTGTTTTTTGTGCTATTGAAGTACTTCTTTTATTTTTCTTCTTTTTTTTGAAAGAAGTGGAAAAAAGAAGTGATTGAAAGAAGTGGAAAAAAGAGGAAATTTATGTCTGCATAGTAGAAGAGGAAAGAAGTGATTTTACCCTCTTATGTCTGAAAAAAAACAAACGGTCTTCAAGGAAATGTCTGCGCGCCTGCAGACATAAGAGGCAAAAAAGAGCTTCTTTGAAAAAACAAACAAGGCCTTAGTGTACTTCAAACAACCTCTCTGCTTTACCCTTCAGCTCCTCAGTTTTCTTTTTAGTATCAGATATTTGTGATCGAGGTGCCTTACCAGGTGTCGTACCAAACCTGAAGTACAACAGGTCCTAACTCAACCAATAACATCACAGTTACTTATACCTTTATGTACATCAGATGGAAAAAGTTACTCTAAATAAGTTGTTTAGAAGCACTTAACAAAATAAGCTTCTAAAATAAAAATGACTATAAAATGAATTTAAATGGTGGTTTTGTACGCAACATCTAAATAGGAGAGTTGGTTGAGTGGTATGTTTGTGGGGCGTGGGAGGGATACTGACCCTGGTTCAAGCCTGGGCAGTGTCCATTTTTGTTCTTCATTTTTATTTTTTGCTTTTCTCTTTACACAATTGTCTACCAAGCTGTAAACTTTTTATGAAAAATATTACTTTTAACCTTATTAAATAAGCTAGATTTTAGTGTGACAATGCTTGACAGAAGGCTAATAAGACTAAAACAAGTAAACAAAGTGTTGCAAGAACATGGCAAACATAATATAAGCTATAAGCACACTATAGGGACTGATCTATGGATAATTAAGCTCTAAAGGATTAATAAGCTAGGGGGAACTTAAGGGGAAACCTAGAGAGCTATGGGAACATGCATGAATAAGCTGTGGCAGATAGGAGATTAAGCTAAGAAGAAGCTAAAGGACCTAGGCTGCTAAGGATTTATAATCTAAGGAAAAAGGAGTCTAAGCTATCCATAAGCCAAGTCTAAAGGGAGAAAAGAGCTGCTAACAGTCCTATAAAATCAAGATAAGTAAGACAATATCACATAAGGCACGAAAAGCACAAATATAAGCTGAAAGCAGCCAATCCTACAGCAGGCAAAAAATAATCAATCATTCAACTTTAAGCACTATTTAGAATAAGCAATTGATTTTTTTAAATTAATTCACTAAACAATTGATGGTGATTCTCTTGACACCAGGGTAGTTCTCAAGTCCAAGCATGTCGATTTCATTGTCGAAGTGACCAATGTTGCAGACAATAGTGTTGTTCTTCATTTTGACCATGTCGGAAACCATGATGATGTCTTTGTTACCGGTGGTTGTGACAAAGATGTCGGCTTCTGAAACAACATCTTCCAAGGTGAGGACTTGAAGACCTTCCATGGTGGCCTGTAGGGCACAGCTGGGGTCAATTTATGTCACGATGACACGGGCACCAGCTTGTTTCATGGCAGCAGCACAACCCTTTCCGACATCTCTGTAATCGCAGACAGCAGCCACCTTCCCAGCGATCATGACATCAGTGGCTCTCATCAAACCATCAGGGAGAGAGTGACGGCATCCATACAATTTGTCGAACTGCATCAAAATCAAAACCATACAGTACTATTAACTATCTATCAGCATCATAGTTACGATACAAAGGCTATGGATATCATGATTAACCATATGTTCATCAAATAAGTACACACCATAACCAATAGCAAAGATTTGTTAAAAATAAAATGTTGAAAAGTAACAATCAGACCGTCAATGGAAAAAATGACGAATGAAACGATATATCTTGCCATCTTTTTTTTATCCTTCTGTTATCATTAGGATGAGACAACGATATATCTCTCATTTAAATATTATTAACAGAAGAAGAGAAATCAAAACATATATGACAAACTAAGAATATATTTGATTTTTGAGGACGAAATTTAAAGCTTTTAGCAAAAACAGTTATGGATTTCGAAAAAAAACAAACCTGCACGATAAATCGTTTATCCATAACCATTAGCATTCCAGCAGCAAAATCAGTTCATTTTTTACAAAACTATAATCAGCGCATCTAATATAAACCTAATAATAACATACCAACACAATTAACCATATTCAAATCAAAAACACAATAACAAACAAGCATACCTTGCTCTTGGTGACGGAGTCGTTCACGTTAATAGCCGGGAACAACAAAGTACCATTAGCTTGCATCTGGTACAACCTCTTAAATCCAGTGGTAGTCTCCTCACTCACACCGACCAATCTCTCCTTCATCTTGTGGTACTTCTTGGGGTCAACAGCCAAACCTTCCTTGATAATGCTCAACACAATCTGAAACTCGGGGTTGTCAGTTGAACTTGGGTCTGGCACCTTTCCGGTCTTTGCAAACTCTTCCTCAGCTTTCACACCTTCGTGGATCAACAAAGTAGGGTCACCTCCATCGTCAACAATCAAATCTGGTCCACCACCTGGACCGCAGTCCAAAGCTCGCTCGATACATCACCAGTATTCCTGTTAACAATGTTGATCAGATCGTTAGCAACACTATAATAAGATTTTTGAAGATATTAATTTAGGCTATACTTTCTCAAGAATTGTTAGGATATGCTAAGGTGAGTTCCTTTTTTCTGAGCACACGTGCTTTTTGCTTAGGATAATTTGAAAAAGCTAATAAGCTCACTTTGTGGTTTTTTATTAGCTTATCACAGTGAGTTTATGCTCAGCTTGATAAACCCATAAACCTACAAGGTTTTCCAAATTTAAATAAGCGTATAAGCCATACGCCCCAGGAAGCAAACTAATCCAAACATATAAAACTGTTGGCGACACTAAAGGGCGGTTTGGTTGAGCTCCTTGTCCGTGCTGGCGTGCTAATTTAGATAGTGAACACGCTAATAAGGTCATTTTTGGCTTGTTAGTTTTAAGAAATTGAGTTATGCTACTTAAGTGCTTGAACTCAACTTCATAAGCCCAAAAAGTCCCAACAATACCGTGCCCTGACTGTACCTGAACTAAATAGATGTGGGACACCAAGAATAGCACAATATAAAGAAAGTCCACATTCTGTTGAAGATTCTGAAAACGTTCCAATATGATCATACTTCGACAAAATTGACTTTGCCAACCCATCGATCCTTACCAGGTGGTTTATTATCCTGAATAAGTCATCCAAACATTAAATTAAATATGGATAAATCCTGAATTATATGGATAATTATATAGTGTCATTAGTCTTGCCCGGATACCCTGCAAAAGGAGACGAGGAAATATATATTAAATTAGTGCATACACACATGCTATTATTTCTATGTATATGACACAATAGATCAAGAAGAAACTGCCCTTACCTCACAAAAGTCTCCAGAAACCTCTTTGGAGATGCAATGCAATGACGTACGATACTCACGAGCCAAACACTGATCAAGAGGTTGGAATCTACCTTCCCTTATCTGCATATGGACACAATAAGTTACACGGTTTGGTTTGGAAGGAAATTGATAAAAACCTATTGGTACGATATTGAATATTTCATATAAAACTAATATCGGATTAGCAGACTCACCGATTGCAAAGTAATCTTCAAGCTCAAAGGAGAGGCCTCCTTCAGTCTTTTCAGGGCGGTTGAGCAAAATTCATCATGAGACTCTCCTTCTGTCTGCCCACTAATGGCACAAGTTAGAGCGTGTATTTTCAAAGACGATATAGAGATAGAGAGGTGGAGGGAACTTACTAAAGCCTCAACAATTTCCTCAACGGTGTCATGACAAAAATATTTGTCTATTCTGTCAATCCTGAAACATAAATTAATATTAACCAAACCAAATTATACGAGTATAAATCAATAAAAGCTGTTTGTCTTAAAAATATATAGAAAGGACCAAATGATAATATGAGATAGAGAGCGGAATAGAACATTACTTGTGAAGAACGCTGTGTCTATCTACTGTGATAAGATCACCATACTGAGCAAGAGACTCTGATATGACAGAAGGATCATCTATCATCAATTGTCCAAGACGTTCTTCAATCCATGAAAGTTTTTGTCGTGATCAATACAGTATATCATCATAGAGAGCAATAAAGTTTAAATATTTTTAGCTCTATAGCTAAGAGGTGGCAATATCGCCGGGATGGGTAATTCTTTCAGATAGTTAAAAGTGTTGAATGTGATTACAAGAACACCATGTCTTAACAAATATAACCGAACTTTTTAAAACAAAACGGATGCGGCTGTAAGGATTAAAAATATACTTTGGGTGAGTTTTTACCAGATTGACCCATATGATCCGCCAAGGATAGAATACAACACAACTTGACCCATTCAGAAGTAAACAGGACATACCGCATTTAGTGAATAATGTGTAGCCAAGCCACATGCAACCAATTCAGCCCCATTAAGCTTTTCTCCAGTCAAAATGTAGTAAACTCGTACACTCTTTTAATTATCGTGTATATTGTCATCTCGGCACTATTGAGTCTCAATATGTATGTACAGAATCACCGTATAGAATATATATACACATGATGTATCCATAATTTAAAGCAATAAACTTAGCATTGTTTGGATAATATCAACAATAATTCATGTCACTAACACTCTAATATTCCATTGTTCGGAGATATATGCAAACTATCTATCTCGCAGCAAGAAAATGTTACATATGTTGGAGTTTAACATCAGAACTATTATATTATCAAAGAGGAAGAGAGTTTGAAACTCACATTTGGTTTCAAATACGTCCCTACAAGGTATATAAACTGATATAACGTCCTGAAAAATTATTTGCATTCTGCATCTTTGCCTGTACATATGTCAACCGGAAAATCATTATAAACAATAATTTCATTTTTATATGTACATATAACTATTTATAAATAAAATAAATAAATGGAATGTCTACCTTCTTGAAGCAAACGATAGATGGTTACCATGTCTCCACCAGAAGAAAATGCCCTACCACTACCCTTCAATAAATATAGAGGACGTTTAGGGTTTAGGGTTACCTTCATGGTCACAAATCCAATATGTGAGTTGTCTTCCCATGACTCATAAAGTCTTTGTAACCGACCAGCCTACATATGAAAGTTTCAAAAGATTAGGTAACAAATAATCATCACAGAACAAAAACATATAGATGATTACTTTTTCTAAATATGTTTAACCACTCAAGTTTCGGTTTTGTTAAAAGTTTGTGAATTCTTATTGAAAAATTCACCCGCCTCTTGTATCATCATTCCACCATGGTTGTAATTACCGGTTTCTAGCCAACCTGCTAGGTCCTTTTGTTATTCATGGAGATATGTAGTGTTGTTAAAAAAGATATAAATAATATGATGAATCAACAATATAACATAATACATCACCTTGATATTGATATTGATAAATACATAATACATAATAGTAGTCTTCAAATATCCATCATCATCCAATCCCCTACACCTGAATGTCATAGATTCTCAAGCTGAGTTTCTGGTGCTACCTTCATCCTTATATCCGATATCTGCTAACAGTGTCAAACATAAAACTCAACAAAACCAATATCCTATCTGCTTAGAGTGTAAAACTAAAAAATCGACAAAACCTGTTAAACACATAAGTCGAAAAAAATAGGATTATAAACCTGTAGAATTAAATAGGATAAAATTTGTTAGGGATTGTTAATAATATAATAGGGTGTATTTATAAAAAAAAATAGGTTAAAAATATATAAGGAATAATTATCTTGTAAATAATATATATCATATTTTTTTTAATTGTTATCTTCATAATATATATTCCTAAAATACAAATTGCAGGATTTTTTAAGCATCTCCTTATTTATATTGATTTGAAAGATATAAATCAAAAACCAATTTACTCTAGTGGTAAGTTGTTTACAAAACTAATGAATGACCCAAGTTCAAATCCAATACATGTCTTCTTTTAAATAAACAATTTTAAAATTAAAAATTAACAAATCAAAAATGAATTTAAAAAATAAAATAAAATTGTACATATATTAAATAAAATGCCACATGTCATTAAAAAAAAATTTAAAAAATGTCACATAAATACAATGATGACATGGAATCAAAAACGAATTTTAAAAAAAAAAAAAAAAAAAAAAAAAAAAAAAAAAAATCTACATCACGTAGATAGAATGATGACATGGAAATATGACATGACATTTTATGTAGCATGCCTCCTCTTATATATAATGTATAGATTCAGGATGTGTCGTCGGGTTATACGTGTGACATCGTAAGCTCACCATCCACTTAGGGTTTCGCTTGCCCATTGTCATATGTAAGGGCATTACTTGAAGCTTGTGAGGCCGTCAGGATGCCTTTAACGCCGTATTTGGAGGCAATTGTACACACTATCCCGTCACAAAAAAAAATCTTGAAATTGCACTTTCTTGGCTGAATTGGTGACCACATTAGAGATGTCGGTCACATTGTTGAATTTGATGTTTTTCTTCGTTCATCGTCCATTCGAGCCCAAAACTTGGATGTTTCCGGCATTTGCTTTCCCAAGTATCTAAACTCAAGCAAAAGCAATTTAGGGCAATAGATGATAAAAAAAAATACTCGAGTTTAAAGGATAAATGACCAAAAAAAATGTATTAAGTTACACCTCATCAAATATCCGTACATTTGAGATTTGCTTGGTCTCAAGCAAATGTGTTTTTATCTTAATTAAATTACAATTTAGGGGGAATTTAGCATTCATTTAAAAATAATTTATGACACAACCCGTTTGGCAATACACTTTTAATGGTCATCAAACACGAAACATATAAGACTAACACCTCACCTAATAAGTGCTTAGATATTCACATTTACTCGTTGTATATGATGGTGTATATTGATGCGTCGGGTTGCAACACAAAAATAATCATTCCAGAGTGTTTGAGACACCTATCATTAGTGCTGAAAAATTTGAACTTAAGATACCACACAATGAAGGTCCTCCCCTCACAGATCATCATATGCTCCAGATCATGTAACAATCACTTAAAATGAGCCACAAAGTCTAAACATCAAAACTCATGCTAAGGGAAAGGAACCTGAAGGTTCAAACCCTCAAAGTCAATCTGGAACTAGAAAAAGGAGACTCAAAAAGAAAGCGACCCTTCCTCTAAATCCAGTAAAGAGGCCACCACAAACATATCTCATACTCTCAGCTCAAAGAACCAGGCAGACAAACCCATCCTGCTTGAGAGGAGCTGTGTCTACAAAACAAATCACCAAGTCTTTCTGAAGTTTAGACCGACTCAAACCCATCAGATGAAGAGTTGCTAAAGAAGAAGGCATCACTTCTCTTCTAAGACCGAGTATTGGTGACTAGATGGAGGTTGATTGGGATCTTGAAGACTCGTCACTTTACATTTCCAGTGATGAATAGGGGCCAAATGCTTCATCTTTCATGACTGACAAGCCTGAAGTCACACCACCAATGTCTCCAAAAACACAATAGCTTTAAGTTCTCATAGATAGAGTTCGACTTCTTTCCAAATAGGCTAGCAAGCTGAAGAAAGAAAAATAAGCTGGATCAAAAGTGTAGATTGGCAGGGACACCTCAACCCTGTGTACCATAATGGTACCCATCAACCCTACCCAGCAAAGGTTTGATGCCTGTGAAATACCTCCACCCAATACCCAACCATGTTGCGGAACGGATTCGAACTCGTGTCCTTTGTTGGATCAAGACATCACATGGTTGGGCCAGGCTTCCAAGGTAGCTAGTGGCCAACTTTGCTAGGCAGCTGGTTAAAAAGAAAGAAAAATTTGTTGAAGCTGAAGCGACACTTTTCAAGTCTCAACCTTCATATCCCAACATTTAAGAAATAACATCCTTACTAGTTGAAGCTCTCAAAACTGAGTTGAACAAGATGTTGAAAGCTGACAACATATCTTCTCTTCTTCCGACAGAACTGACATTGGTGATTTAGCAACTTTTGTGTATGTTTAACCCGCTTAGACTATGCTTTTGATCATCTCATCCTTATGTTGGTCATTGTACACTTTGAACATTTTGGTGACTTGAACATTGGTGATTTAGCAACTTTTGTGTATGTTTAACCTAGATGCGTAGTTAATATCACCCGTTTTGTATAATTTGTAACTTTTTAGCGATTATATATGTGATTTAGTCGTTATGAGTTGTTTTGGGATATCTGCATATTGGTTTAGAGGTTTTGGTTGAAAACAGCCGGTGCAGGTTATGTAGAATTTTTCCAGAAAAATTCTGGGAAATACACTCTGTAGAATCGCTCTTTCCTTAACCATTCCAGAATGCGGTCTCTCATAAACGGATCTATGTTCTTATAAGAACCATATTCATCATAAATTTCTGACCCATACGTATCAAGAACTCGACTAAAGAGATATATGGACGATAAAACCAGTGACCACTCTTTTTCCGGCGTGTAATCAGCCATTTTATCGTTACGTGTGTTTTGTGGTTATTTATGTTTTGACGGGATATATAAGGAAAACTTTGCGGGAAAAATAATGGCGGGAAACTATTGGCGGTAAAAATAATGGCGGGAAACAATTGGCGGTAAATATTTTTTTTAATTCTATAAATGTATTTAATTTTAGATTAAAGTATTTAATCATGAATATAAACTATTTAATTTTAATTCTATATTAAATAAAATTATTTAAAATAAATAATTTAACTAAAAACTTGTGTTAAAAAAATATATTTACATTTTGGGACGACAATGTCGTCCCAAAGTTTTTGGCGGGGGTATTTAATTTTCGTGAAAAGTTATTTAAATACAAAAAATTAAATAATTACAAAATGGGACGACATTGTCGTCCCAAAATGCATGGGTCAAAAGTTATTATCTGAGCTTTGTATTTGTTGAAAACCGTGTGGGTCCTACGTGCAATTTGGGACGACAAAGTCGACCCAAAAAATATCCCCGTCCCCAAATGGTTATTTTGGTGTAGTGAATATTGTGGCATATGTGATACATTTTGGCGACGCCTAGTCGTCGGCAATATATAAACATTTCATATATTTACATACTTTCCCGTCGACCTGTCGTTGGTAAAGTGAAAAAAAAATAACATTTTGCAATATTTTCCCTACGCCATGGCGTCGGGATAATAAGTGGCTTAATGCAAGTTTAATACGATCCCGACGCCATGGCGTAAGGAAAATATTGCAAAATGTTATTTTTTTTTCACTTTACCAACGACATGTCGTCGGGAATGAATGGTACAAGTTAATTACGTTTTAATTTTGCTAACTAATTACATAATTAGTAATATGGTGCCGACGACGTGTCGTCGGCAACATATGTTTTCTACCAAAAAAACTTTGACCAGAAAACAATGTGGGTCCCATGTTGGCGTCGGGAAGGTTTATTTTTTGTCGTCGGGAAGGACTTTCCCTACGAGGCTCAGCCGACTAACTCTTGGCTATGCCTTGTCGTCGGGAACGAACGATGCCTACGCCACGTCGTTGGGAAGGTGTTGAAAAAGTCGTAGGCGGAAGTGTCGATTGTACTAGTGGGATCTACCCTCCAAAGTTCATGAAAATATACAAGATCTGGAGACCTCCATAAAAGGAATGGAGGTTGAGCTTCCTGTTGAGTTCAAAGAGCTTCCTGCACACGTCCAGACTATGAACACCTCCATCACCAAACTCAACAGCAGACTGAAAGCTCTAGAAGGGAAACAACGAGTCTTCCCTGTTGAACTCCTTGCAATACCATCATTTGTCTCCACAGCTCTTCAGCAAGTTGGTCAAACCAACCTTCTAGAACAAGTCCCCGCTGCTTTAAATTTCGTGGCCAAGTCAATCTTCTCAGTTCAGTTAACTTCATAGCCTTGTCCACAAGTACTCCAGCAGTCCCAGGCCCAGCTATCACTACTCCTATAAAGGGGGTGAAAGACACTAAAATGATTAAGGAGTATAGCACTCAACTATCAATAACCGAGTTATTCAAGTATTTGACTAAAATAAAAGGTATAATGATATACAGTAATTGCATTTCACATCAACCAATGAATATCGTGTTTTTAAGTTCCATATAACAACTTGCAACTATCTAAACGTTTGATACTATGAATCCTTATTTTGGAGGCCACCAAATCTTGCATATTCTGTAGTAATATTACGAATCCACTTCCCTTTCTTCTTCGGAATAGTTATCTTCAAGACCTCTTCCTTCACATCCATCACAATATTCTCGCGAGGACGGTAGATTTCCTCGGGTGTGTCAATCAATATGAAATAGTTTGGACACGGATAAGTGGACCCCCCCTGTCCAACACTAAACGACATATGATCATATGCAAACGATACACCAATAGAAGCAATACCATATTCATACACTTCTGTAAAAGTAAAACAGTGAATACGTAAGAACTCCCATATGATCAGCTAAAATGGTCACTAAAAAAATTAGTAAGAAAAATATCATAAAACTACTTCTCGTTTTAAACGGCAAGGAGAAAAACTAGTTTTTATTATAAGTTTTATGGATACCTAGTCGTTCCAAAATATGTTTATGAGGGAGTCCAGACATGTCGTGGGTGATGTAGAGAGCTTTAGGGTCTTCAATCACATCCCATCTAGGACACGCGGCTGGCTTCACTCCGATGCGATTGTCCATCAAGTTTAGCAGACGCGCAAGATTTGTAGTTGCAGATAAGCGTGGACAAATTGCCTCTGAGTTATCATCAAAAAAAATCTTTGCGTTAATGATTTTATTCTCGTTAAAAACTGACTCTCATTAGCTCTAAGATTTCAGTATTGATAATGAAAATTTTTAAATGATTTGTATTCCCCTCAACAACGCTTTAGGTGGTTCCTGTTAGGTTTTAACTAATAATGAACAGATAAATGACGATATTCATACAGCCGCAAGTAAATGATAAGTTGAGATATCTACTCACTCTTGAAAAGATCACGGATTTCAGGTGTGCAGTTCCCTTTAAGCTTTAAGCTAAAGAAGCGACAATATGTTGTTGCCACAGGACGAGTGGCTCGGGAAGCAAAGAGTCCAGCGAGCGAGCAAGCCATCAATCAGAGGAGGACAAACTATAAAAAAGAGAGCAATATATCTGTTATCAGATTAACAGGGACTTCATTTGCCAGAAAAAAGACATGATCAAGGTTATTAATGGAAACTATTATGACGATATTTACTAATTCTTTCGTAGATTTATTGGTTTTTAAAGTTTTCTAAATATAACTTATACAAAATATCTTGCCTTTATTTAGGAAATGATTTAAAAGCATTTGAGTCCTTTCTTGGCTAAAGTTTTTTTTTTACCAGATGTTGACATTTAGTTTTTCATGGATAATATCGTGATAATATTTTTTTAGTCATCTATTGAAATACGTTCATTACTAACAAAAAACTATAACCGTATAATTCGAAAACATAATTAAGTAAAAGTAGTTATATGAAAATCTCTGGATAATCAGGAAAACATGCACTCAAGTTCTAATTACAAATTCTAAACAATTTGTAACGAATATCATATTACCAAATCTTAGTTTGCTAGGACAAAGTATTAGAGGATAGGTTAGTAGGCAAGCCCCTTTGTGGGCTTAGTATCCGTTAGAGTTCATCTCTGGTAATCTCTATAAATTGTCGCTTAATAATACATAACAACCATAGGGTTTTCCTTCCACTTGCTCTTGAGCTTTTCCCCATTAGCATTGGTTCCTGTAGCATATGCTTTTAAGCTACCCTCAGACCTACTAGAATCACTGGTCTGCCTGTAAGCTATGTATACAAGTTAGCATCATCCTTAGCTGCAGCCAATATGAAGTTGAACCAATTTGATCTACCAACCACATTGGCTACACACTCATGTGGGGGAAGTACCCTTACATGTCCGCACATAGCCACTTTTGTGTCATGATACACTTGCCTAAACCTAGCTTTTGCATATAATGTTGCTTCTTTTCCTAGAAACCTTTCAATCACTATTTCAGCAAGAACTACATATTCAATCTCCTTCCTAACAAGAAAATCCTATTAGAGGATAGGTTAATAGGCCCAAGCCAATTTGTGAGATTAGGGTCCGTTAGAGTTCATCTCTTGTAATCTGTATGAATTGTCGCTTAATAATACATAACAACCATGGTTTTTCCCATCATCCAACACGAAGTAATTTTGAATACATCCGACCGTTAGTTGTATCCTCAGGTTCCTTTGGTTCTCTTTGACTACAGAAAACATAAATCTTCAAGCACCATCCCATTGTGATCAAACTCACAAAAGGGGTAACTGCTAAAATGCATTTCCAAATAATACACACTCAACTTCGTCACGATATTGTGTTGTAGAACTTAATTAGTCCATAGTTTTTTATTTTTTTTTTTAATTAATTTCCTTTCTTATTATTTTAACGGAGATATGTAACCTTTTACAAGAAGGGGACTTAAGGGAGGTGTAAGAATACAAAAATTCATCATTAAAGTTACAAAAATTTATAGGAAGGGGACTTGAGGCCATACTATAATTAGCATCATGCCAACATATTATTATAAGGGCTAATTCTCAAAAGGGGACAAAAAGTTCCCTCGTAGTCATCATTTGGTACAAAGGTTATGTTTGGCACGGAGCGGTGTGAAGCTTTTTGGAGCGATGAGCGGTGAGCAATGAGCATTTTGATTTTTAGTAGTCGTTTGGCAAAGGAGCGGTGAGCTTTTCTATTTTTTAGGAATGCTCAATTTTTCAATGTTTCTTTAAGAAGCTGTGAGCGGTGAGCGGTGAGCTGCACAGCTACTGCTCACAGCTCATAGCTACTGCTCACTATTACTGCTCAGAGCTACTTTTGCCAAACACACCCTTATATAGCTCTCTTCCCAAAATGGTCATGTGCTAATGTGCGATTCCACTAAAATGTTGACACGTGTCCAGACAATAAGTACACTTTCAATCATTGGCAAGTACAATCATTGGCAAGTACAATAACTATCAAAGCCTTGTTTCAATTTTATATACAAATGTTCGAACGGTGAATGTGCGAATGTGCGATTTGAGCATAACTTTATTAGGAAGGAAAAAATTTAGGGGAATAAAATCTACTTTATGGGAATAAAAAACAAATTGTCTCAAGGTGGATGTAAATATATTATTGATATTTTATGAGACAAAAAATTAGAGGTATTTGATTCGCTCTAAATAAGTTTTATTATTGCTCTCATATTCCATGATGGATCTATAATGCCTCAAGCATGTCTTGCAACTTCAATTTCTTGAAGCAATTAATAAAGTTCTCAAGGACTCTACTTGATCAAATTGAATGAATCCTTATATGGATAAAAATCATTTGGACGCATATTATACGAATTGTTTTTGCACATGTCTCTATAAAATGATTGGTCCTCAAGTACCATACAAAAATGCAACTGATGTTTTAATAATTAGTATGCGTCAAGAGAGTGTATTTTTCTATTTTTATATTTGTATTAGCAATGTTTGTTTTCCAACCAATGTATTTGATATTGGGTTGGAAGCTACAAATATATTTTGTCATCTTTGCAGGACATATTTTTTTAACATCAATTATTCTGTGGACTTTATTACAAAATATTTGCCGACAAAAGTGTTTGAGCAACTGCTTCAGAAGATTGATATTCGACACTGGAAAGATATACAAAATTGAGGAGGAGCATTATGCGCACTGCACTTTTTTTTCCTTCATCAAGTTTTTTTTATACCACTGGGTTTTTCTTGATAAGGTTTTTAAAGCGGTCTATAGCGTAATAATAAACGGTGAATATACAAGGAGGACTGTTGTAAATATCAATGAGCTTATGTCTATTCATATTTATCTTTAGTGGGCTTTAAGGTTTGAGATGTATTCATCTACCTTATCTATACTACTTTATAATGTATTTAGGACATCTATATTTAGAAGTGTTAAAAAAATAAGACAAAATACATTTCTATAATAAGAAATTAACAAGACATTAATGTGGTCAAGACATTTAATGTAGTCAATTAATTAATTGGTTAATAAATATAATTAATGCGGTTTTTAAAACACACATTTACATAAAAAATAAAAATTATCAAGCATATTGTACAACCAACTCAAATACAATTATTAAATGTCACTAACACAAATAATAAAACATATTATACAAATATTCAAGTCCAAACGGGCCCGAACGGGCTCGGGCCCGAACGGGCTCGAGCCCGAACGGGCACGGGATAAACGAAATTTTTTATATCCGTAAATTTATTGTCAAAAAGAACATAATAAACTAAAATACATAATTTACCGGAAAAATTTATTTCAAAGCATTCGTCGCTGCAACGCGCGGGTAACCTGCTAGTATATACAATCCATTTATAACCTTGATGATCACTCAATAAGAATTATCTTTTCTTCCTATTCATATGTTCTTGTTCATTATTTTATAACAATAAGTTGATTGTTTGATGTTTAGAATTTGTTGAAGGTAACGTCAAAATAACTAGAACAAGAGAAATATATGAAACTGAAAGTTGATTTCAATGTGAATTTAAGAACTATGCAACTCGTTATTGAAAGCTAATAAATTTACGAGAATAAATACTTTATATACAAAATTTTTTCACATATTAATGGAAAAATATCAACTACCCATTTTCTTGTCGAGTAAAATGGATATTAATTACGTAGTGATATTTAAATTAAAATTTTAATTTATCCTCTTTTGTGATTTAAATATCTCATGAACCGTTAATCGTTAAACAAAATAAATTATAGTGGATCGGCTTTCTACTTTTTGAAGGGAGTTCTAATGATCGTAGCGTAGACCACGACCAAGATTGAATTATCTTTCTATAAACAGACACTTTGGTATACTTTCGGAAAAAAAATGTCGTGTTTTCACGTTTTCTTTGGTGTACCAAAATTCGAATTACATATCACATGTGATTTACCACTATCTTCGAAGTTTGAACACTAAATGCGTACTAAAATTTACATTAGTATTTGTCTTAAAAAAAAAAAAAAAAAAAAAAAAAAAAAATCTTTTTTGCAATAAAAAACATACATTCTTAGCTTTCCAACTATATCACACACACTATACTCGAATTATAGATTATAGTAGTTCATCTATGAAACATCTATAATCACATGTGAAAAAATCAGTGTTGGTTAAAAATTACATGTGATTAAGATCATGTATGGGAAAAATCACATCTAATTTCATTAGAATTTCCAAATTAGTGTTTAATAATATGTAACTTTTCATGCATGCTTCAACAACTTTGTTCACCTCTAAATGATTGAGAATGTAATTGACATTTGAGTAAATTGAAAAAATCATCATTGTGGTCTGCCAAATTGCAAGTATTGTCCCAAACCTTTTAAATGTGAAGGCGCCGTTTAATAAGAAACTTTAGGCTGCAGTTTTCGTCTTTGGGTTGCAGTTTTTGACAAAAGCATTTTAGTAGTTTTACTTTAGACGTTGACAAAAATTGCAACCCAAAGTTTTTCGCAAAAAAGGTGTCTAAACTTTCGAAAAGTTAAAGTCGAAACCTGCAATTTGGCCAAATCACAAAGACAATTTTTGCAATTTACTTTTAACATTTTAATCATCAGTAAAAAAAATTAAATTGTAACTAAAACTTAATTACTATTGCATTTTTATTATAACCATTATATACATTTTTATTATAACCATTATATAGTCAAAGTAACATAAATTCTCATTATAACCATTATATACATTTTTATTATCAATGTATTATGATATTATCCATATATTATCTTAAAGCATTTGTACTATTAGCATTAAACTTTGTACATTTTAAAACATTAAGGCAAATTGCACAAATGGTCCCTGTGGTTTGCCCAAATTCCGATTTAGTCCCTAAGTTTACGAAAGTGCAGGCGGCCTCCCTGTATGGAAACTTTGGTTCCGTTTTCGTCCCTGACCAAATTGAAATGACTAAAATACCCTCGTCTTCATCCCCTTTGAATTTCCAGGGACGAAATCTGCAATTGAGCAAACCACAGGGACCATTTATTTTTTTCCGAAAATAATTTTTTTTCAAAAAAAAAGTTTCGAAAATAATTTTTTCCAAAAATATATTTTTTTTCGAAAGTTCTGAAACAAATCCGAAAAGTCACAAATACAAAATATTTCGAAAAAATTTGGAAAAAATTCGAATTTTTTTTTTCAATATGTCCAAAATTACGAAATAATTATTTTTGTAAAAAGAATTTCGAAAAAAACAATTCAGAAAAAAAATTCCAATTTTTTTTTTGTGAAAAACAAGTATTTACGAAAACATTTTTTTGTAATTCTTTTACTCAAATTTGTGAAAAAATTCCAATTTTTTTTTGGAATTTTTTTTCAAAATTTTTTTCTTTTTGATTTTTTTTTCAAAATGTTGAAATAATACAAAAACAAACAAAAAAGTAAGAAAAACAGACAAAATGTAAGAAACACAGACAAAAATGTAAAAAAACGAAGAAAAACAGACAAAAACGTACAAAAACGAATAAAAAGAGACAAAACGTAAGAAAAATGGATTAAAACGGACAAAAAATCTAAAAAAGTGTAAGAAAAACGGATAAAAAGTGTAACAAAAATCAAAAAAAAAAATTCGAAAAAAAATTATTTTCGAAAAAAAAATAAATGGTCCCTGTGGTTTGCTCAAATTGCAGATTTCGTCCCTGGAAATTCAAAGGGGGTGAAGAGGAGGGTATTTCAGTCATTTCAATTTGGTCAGGGACGAAAATGAACTCAAATTTTCCTCTCAGGGAGGCCGCCTGCACTTTCGAAAACTCAGGGACGAAATCTGCAATTTGAGCAAACCACAGGGACCATTTGTGCAATTTACTCTTAATTTATTTAATATGTGTGCTTGCGTCCGGCTTAAGTTGAATTTGAATTTTGGTACTATATCATCTCAAATAAACCTATTAAGACATTTTTAAAAAAAAAAAAAACAATAAAGTGAAGATTGGGATTTGCTAAACAATACTCGGAGCAATGGCTAAAGCAACAATTTAAAAAAAATAAAATAAAATAAAAATAAAAATAAAAATAAAAAGTAGACTTTGTTAAATCAAAAATAATATATATTTGTCACTTCGAGGACATCCGATAAAATTATAACAATATGGAGAATTAGCATGGCCTTGTGCAAGGATGACACGCACAAATCGAGAAATGGTTCCAAAAATATTATATATATATTTAGTTAATTTTATATATTTTTTAATGTGTATTAATGCATAATTACTTTAAATATAAAAAGAACAGAATATTTAATGTATCTTAAGCATTGTTTATCAAATCCTAATAATGATTAATCTAACATCACCTTAAATCTCGTTATACTGTGTTTTAAGAATATTGAGCTATGATCTTCTACTTAATTCTCGTGATATTGCCTTTTAAAAACGAGTTTTAAACATATATTAAAACTATTTTGATTGAAAACTTTAGCCGAGGAACGACTCAAATGGTTATAAATCATTTCCTAAATAAAGGTAACATATATTGTATTAATTTATATATAGAAAACCTTAAAAAATCAATGCATCTACGAAAGAATTAGTGGTAAATGTCTTCATAATAGTTTCCTTTAATAGCCTTGATCATATCTTTTTCTTGCAAATGAAGTTCTTAATTAATTTGTACAGCTTGTATTGCTCTTTTCTTTGATAGTTTGTCTTCCTGTTGATCCGAGATGATGGCTTGCTGGCTCGCTGGACTTTCTGCTTCCCGATCCATTCGTCCTGTGGCAACAACATATTGTCGCTTCTTTAGCTTAAAGCTTTACGGCAAATGCACACCTGAAGTCAATGATCTTTTCAAGAGTGAGTAAATATCTCAACTTAATTATCATCTACGTGTGATTGTATGATTAGGTAATTTCATTAATTATTAGTAAAATTGAACCACCTAAAGCGTTGTTGAGGGGAATACAAGTCTTTAATTAAAAAATTTCATTATCAATATTGAACTCATAGAGCTAATGAGAGTCAGTTTTTAACGAGAATAAAATCGTTAACACTGTTTTTTTATGATAACTCAGAGGCAAGATGTCCACGCCTATTTGCAACTACGAATCTTGCGCGTCTACTAAACTTGTTGGACAATCGCATCGGAGTGACACCAGCAGCGTGTCCTAGATGGGATGTGATGGAGGACACCAAAGCTCTCTACATCATCCGCGACATGTCTGGACTCCATCATGAAGATATTGTGGAACGACTAGGTATGCTTAAGACTTATTATAAAAAATAGTTTTTCTCTTGGAAAAAAGCTATAAATGCTTAACGTACTTTCCCCAAAAACTCATTATGCTCTATGTACTTCAAATATTGTCATTATACATAACCATTTTCATTTTAATTGGTTATGTCTACTGTTGTATAGGCACTTGTTGAACGGGTTAAAAGTTGACCCACTGTAACGCATACAACCTCAATCCTCTTGTTCAGATAGAATAAAACAGATAAAAAGGCAACTTTGGCTAGCGGGTCAGACTTACTCATATCGACCCATACTAAAAATCACAGTTTCAACCCAGACTTGTAACCAAAACGTGCCTGACCCGGCAAACTTTGTACTTTTGCTTACTAGGTATGCAACGACAGGATGAAGTAAACATACTCGAGGAGAATCCATTGAAAAGCATTAATTCACCTACAAGCACAAGGTGTCGTATCGCCATCAGGAGCTGGGAATCCTAGAAGCCAAAACAGAACATGCGATGCCATTGTAAAACATGTATAAGACAAAATGTGGATTACTCGCAATATCACACATAAACTGATCAAACTTTAGTTATAATCAATAAAGTGTCAGTCCATTATACTCTATGTACTTCTCGTGAAAACTCATTATGCTTTCTCAACTTTTTTTATTGTCATTATACATAAAGAAGTAATTAAGCATAATGAGTCGAAAATAGAAACAACGTTAAGTATAATGACAATAAAAAAAGTTGAGAAAGCATAATGAGTTTTCACGAGAAGTACATAGAGTATTTTTGGCTTTTTTCCTTTTCTCTTTGCCGTTAAAAAAATGAGAAGTAGTTTTATGGTATTTTTCTTACTACAGTAATTTTTATTAGTGACCAATTTAGCTGATCATATGCCCTATCATGGGAGTTCTTACGTATTTACTGTTTTACTTTCTACAGGAGTGAATGAGTATGGTATTGGTTCTATTCGTGTATCGTTTGTACATATGTACATTTTTTTCTGGGTTGGAATGGGGAGCCCCGGTCCGCTGTCCACTTATCCAGGGTATTTCATAATGGTTCAAACACCCAAGGAAATCTACCGTCCTCGAGAGGAAATGGTGATGGATGTGAAGGAAGAGGTCTTGAAGATAACTATTCCGAAGAAGAAAGGGAAGTGGATTCGTAATATTACTACAGAATATGCAAGATTTCATGGCTTCCAAAATAAGGATTCATAGCATCAAACGGTTAGATAGTTGCAAGTTGTGAATGGAACTTTAAAACACGATATTCATTGGTTGATGTGAAATGCAATTACTTTAAACTAGTTATAATGTCCGCGCACGAGCGGTGTTTTTTCTAATTTTTTGAATAATATTTTTTTATCTATTAAGAAACAAATAATTTGGATTATAATTATTTTCATATATATATATATATATATATATATATATATATATATATATATATATATACTAGACGAGTACCCGTGCCTAGCGGCATCGGTTTCTAGCGGCAGACAATTAACGATATGCGATATTGTAGTAAGTGTTTCATATAACGTTCAAAATAGAACGTGAAAAGATCTCGATGAGACCTGATTCACCAGTTTGTATCGGTTTTAACGGGTCCTCTCTGGTTCGTTTTCAGATGGCTTTAATTGGTTAGCCGAAAACCGGTAGCATACTTATCATAAAAACTTAATGAACATCTATACATTCAGGTAAACTGAAAAATATATAAAAAAGATGCATGCTAGCTACTAAAACAAGACATACAATGATCGATGCAAGATGTAGTTTATTATGTATGTTTATTATAACCATATAAGATCCAAAGGAAAACCACTGACCAAAAAGTAAAAGTCAAATATAGTTATGTAACTTTGTCCAGTGGAAGTATGATCTTGAACTGCAAAGTTACATACATAAACTTCATATGCGACCAACATGTGCTATCTTCCATTTTCCATAACTTCTTGAACTGAGACTGCAAATAAACAAAAAACTGATATAAGTCAAAAAACGTAACGAACACATGTTAATATTATGACCATGATAAATATTCTTTTCTTTTCTAATGAAAATACTGAAATGCATAAAGGTTGTTGCCACAAAAGTTAAGTGCTTCATTAGGTGAAAAACCGTATCACTTGTTGGCATGCTGAACCTGAGAAGAAACATATTTTAAATCTTGAAGACGCATCAACTTCTTTGCATTCTGGACGTATAGACGAAGAGTAGGGGGTTTCTGCATCTCAGGCTCACGAAAGAATTTACCAAGACAAAAGATACACCTCGTTGTCAAGTCTCTCTTTGCATTGATATATCTTTAGGTTCATTCAAAGGCTTTGGCATCCTTGATGACCCCTCTCCATTCATGGGGATTTTTTTCGATCTATTACGACTGGTACTGGTATCAAGACTATCAAGACTGGCTTTATGGATGCAAGTGTCCGCTGTAAAACAACAATATATTTTCGTGATGTTAAACAACAAAATGACATGAAAACAATAACACAAGGCCAATTTATTGACATACTATATAGGTTCACATATAACAGTAACATGAAGCCAATTTGCAAAGAAAACTCCCATGTTATGCACTTAAGATGTTACCACAATTCTATCTATTTGCAGTAATCATTTTAACATTATCAAGTGTTTAAAAAATAATTACGCAATGATGTATAAAGTCAAATCTGATATGTAAACATAAACCCTTAACATTCTTATTTCTATTTTCCGATATCCTTTACCTTTTTTACATTGCAATCCAATTATCTTCATTTCAATTATTTCAGAACATTTTTTTTAATTCCATTGGAAATTCACACAGACCATGAAAAGTGTAAGTATGCAATTAGAGATACTTGGCAGTTGACACTTGGCACCTGCCAGTCAGATTCTAACATGATAACACAAACTACTCGAGAATTAAAACCATACCTGCAACAACTTCACAAACTCATCACGTTCTTTTGCAAGACGCATTCCACGGCCACCACCACCTGCTGTAGCCTTCAGAGCATAAAACATTTGTTAGTGACCATCTAAAAGGAGAAAAGGGGTGGTAGATTTTCTACCATACTTTTCATAACACAGATTCTACCATCTAAATAAATAAAAATATCCCCAACACATCTCCTTTGTGTGGTACAGTTTTCAAAGTATAACATCAAAACTGTAACCTATGTTGTATATCTTATAGCACAATTTGTATGGTCAAATAGATATGCATCTCTGCCACTACAGTACTATTCTTTAAAAACATATGCTATAGTATCTATACAAGCGGGATTTTGTTTGTCAATTATCACTTGAGGGTGGCCGGGGACCATCTAAATTTCCTAATTGATACACAATGAGACTATGGTCAGTTAGAATATACATGGAATGACAATCCAAGTCCGCAAAAGGGTGGTTGGAGACATTTAAAAATGAAACCGACCTAGATATATCATAGAAACATCTAAGTATTGGTTTGCCCAAAATGGTTGATCTATGGGATCTTTCTTTGGATCAATTGGTCACTTACTGTTGGTTTATATAAAATGATTAGCATTGAATATAATAGAGAGCAAGAGCCGGCCCCTTAACAGGCATACATCAAACAAGCAGTGGAGTACGGAACCTGGGAGAGATATGTGCTATATAACAAAATAAATCTAAATCTTGAGTATAACCCAGTCCAAACAATCCTTTTTTCAGTGTGAATTTGGTTTTTCATTTCAACTATCTTAAGCTGCTTATTAGAAAAAGTAATATGCATCAAGTTGGTATCATGTGTCCATACACATCAATTCAAAGATTATATAACGGCTTACCTTAATCATCACTGGGAAGCCAATCTCGTCAGCAAGCTTGAGTCCTTCTTCTGTGCTCTATTAAAATGACAAAAATAGAACACTGAAAAGTTTGTTCGTTGGCATCAAGAAATTCAGTATCAAAATGCCATGTAAATGAACATACCGATAAAAGACCCTCGCTTCCTGGTACAGTTGGAACGCCAGCATTCTTCATGGTCTCTCGGGCAGTTGCTTTGTCACCCATAACACGAATGCTGTCAGGCTGCAAAAGGATATATTAAAAAAATCTAAATATACTGCCAGACTAAGATATTCGATATATGCAAGTATAACTACTCAGTTAATTTAAATGCAATACATACAAGAAATAAAGAGTGGAAGGGTTTAATAGAAAGGTCAAAGGCTAGCATATGTTTTTTACTTGTCCATATCTCACTTACATGATTATAGTGCCCTCCAAACAGTATCTTACTCATGTTTTATAGACTTTAAAACTTGAAAACATCAATTAAGAAAAAGAATAATCATTAACTGACATAATCAAATGTTAACCCTAAAAATCAATAACGGCAAAAAAAAAACCCCAAATTAACGGGACCCTAATTTGAAAAAAAAATAAAATAATAAAAATCCTAAAAATTAAAAACCCTAAATTTAAAAACCATAAAATTAAACAAAATCAACCAGCATAAATAAAAATCACACCTTTTTTGACGCCGCGGGCTTGTTATTGCTTTCTCAGGCCGTAAATTGATAGATCTTGTTGAGCCGATCATTTATGGGTGTGTGCGTTTTCTGTTTGGGTTCTTGTCGGTGGTTAGGTTTTCGATTTTCAGGATGAAGTTAGTGTCTATGTGTTTTGCTGAAGATATAGAGGAATGGGGGAGTTCTGGATTTTCAGGATGAACTTATCACAAACCAATAATTTGTTAGTTTCGATCATATAGAGAAGAGGAATGGAGGTGTTTTTGGATCGAATGAGTGTGAGAGAAGTTTTGTGTTGGAGAAGAATGAATTATACCGGAAGAAACTTGTGAGTTTTCAAAACATTGACTTTCAATATTCAATTTTCTAACTTTTCACATTTACCTTTGACCCTTTTTCCATTTAAGATAGTAGAGATATATATAGAGTTAGGATTATATAAAAAGAAAAATTAAAATTAGAATGATAAGAAGAAACCACAACCACACATTTCAGATGCACCTATTAAAATAGATGCATCTCCCCTTAAAAATCTCTCCCTTATTTGAAATGTGTGGCTAGAAATTCTTCTTATTATTTTTATTTTAGTTTTTCTTCTTACCGGATCTCTTCCCTATATATATAAGCCTACACATGTTACTATTATTAGTACACTACTTTAATGCACATATTAAAAAAAGAAAACACCACATTAATGCTATTTAATATAGTCAATTAATTAATTGATCAATAAATACAATTAATACAGGTATTAAAACACTCATAACATAATAAATACAAATTATCAAGCATATTGTACAACCCAATTAAACACATTTTCTACATTAAAATTCACTAATACAAATAATGTTCAAGCCCGAATGGGCAACAGGCCAAATGGGTTTGAGCCCGAAGGGGCGCAGGCCAAACGGGCTCGAGCCCGAACAGTAACGGGTTAAACGAAATTCTTGAAATCCGTAAATTTATTGTCAAAAAGAACATAATAAACTAAAATACATGATTCACTTGAAAATTTTATTTCAGGGTACCTGCCGCCGCAACGCGCAGGTACCCTGCATTAAATGTCACTAATACAAATAATAAAGCACATTATGCAAATATAAAAGCCTAAACGGGCGACAGGCAAAACGGGTTTGAGCGTGAATAGGCACGGGCCAAACGGGCTCGAGCCCGAACAGGCACAAGCTAAACAAGCTCGAGCCCGAACGGGCACGGGCTAAATGAAATTCTTGATATCAGTAAATTTATTGTCAAAAAGAACATAATAATTCACCGGAAAAGCTTATTTCAGGGTACCCGCCGCCGAAACGCACGGGTACCCTGCTAGTGTATATATATATATATATATATATATATATATATATATATATATATATATATATATATATATATATATATTCAATGTTTAATCACAAAACTTTACAAACCAAGTTTACTTAATGTTTGTTATATTTTTGCATCGATAATTTAGGTAAACTAATAGTTAAATCTTATGTTGGAATATTGACGGTTAGGAGACAATAAAGAACACCTTTGTGCTTCCATTATGTTCACAATGTATAAATAAACAAAATTTGACACCTTAATTTACTGTTCCCATACGAATGCACCATGAGAGCACTTGCAATGGTCGGTGTTATTTCGGTGTTATCCGGTGTTAACCCAAGTTAACCACACCGTGGTCGGTGTTATTTCGGTGTTAAAGCTTGCACGTTACTAACGTGCGTTTTTTTTTTTTTTTTTTTTTTTTTTGCCCTTAAATGAGGGGTTGTTTTTGTAAATTGTCGGTGAGTTAAGGTTTAACTTTGGGAATGTTATGATTGCGGGTGTTTTTTTTTGTGAGTTAAGGTGAAATGTTAAAGCTGATGTGGCGCAGACGTGACAGGAGGTTAAACTTTAACACATGTTATGATTGCAAGTGCTCTTATTATGTAAAGAAGTTTTTGTCCTCAAATAATCTTAAATCATATTGTTTTAATATTGTGTTGGGGTAAGTTGAAACCCTGTAAAATATTGGCCAAAACAGAAATCATGATTAAAATTTTAATAAATTTCTTTTTGACCTATTCCATTCGTCACCTAACTTATGGCTAGCTTAAACACATTTTTTTCCAACTAAAATATGTCCATCATCAACATACACAATGAAAGCAAAGTGATTAATTGGTTAAGAAATTAAGATGTCCTTAGTTTTTTATTTCATTTAGCATATTCAAAATGACAGGATGTTTTTTGTGATACAAAAGATCATCGTGTTATATTCACTGATTCACACATGTGTACTTGTATTCATATGTCGATTACGAGTACTTTTCCAACTTTTTTAAGGTTACATTTGTTTGACTATTTTGGTCCAAATTTTCCATATATGTATAGTGATTAAGTTAACTTATCTACACAAATTTTGTCGCATGAGTGTTGTCACTTTCTAAGGAAACATCGTAGAACTTGTTTTGTGTCCCTGGGTTCTAAATATGTTCACATTAGTCAAGGTTTAATTAAATAACAACTAGGATACCCGCGCACAGCGGCGGCGATAAATATAGTTATATAATAAATATCGTAAATAAATTGTTAACCCAACTCTCCTCGCAATTCTCTACCCTCTTAGTGAATTCATTTCACAACACTCCAAATGTATATGTGTTAGTTGTATGTGTTTGTTTGAGTTTTCCGTATCTTTCCCGTGACATCATTATTACCGCATATAAAAAGACCTTCACAATCTCTTACCCGTCAAACATTTTCCCAAAAGTAAATGATTTTGATAAATAAAGTTTCTATTGATTGAAATAAAGGTTAATGTTATAAAATTTTGAATCAAAATAAAACAAACCTACTAAAAATGTAAAAACTAAAAACTCATAAAAATATATTAAAATGGATGTTGAATTAAAGAGCACAAAATTTTAAAAAATATGGTGAAATTAGATCATAGAAATATTAAACGAATTAAAAGATATTTAAATTTAAAAATAAAGGTGATTAATTAGTTAAGAAATGACATGTGTCACCCCATTATTGAAACTCTTTATTTTAGTTTGTTAGAGCTCATCTCTTTTTGTTATTTTTTAGTTAGAGAAGTGACACATGTCACTCAATGATTGGAGCTCATTATCTTAATTTTTTTGTGGAGCCCACAACTTAAATGCTTTATATAGTAGTATAGATAATCTCCCCTAAACCTTGATTGTTCGAGTAAGATCGTTGGTGTAAAGGAATTATCGACATTGCAAGAGAAGTATAAAAAACGTTGTGTGTAACTTTTCCTCTAGAAAATAATTATACATGATGATTATTTTTACATATTTTGAAAGAAATATTCAACAAGTGAATAGCTAAAATTTATATTTAAACAGACAAACTTTGCTAATTGATGAAAAAACTGCACTACAAATTCGTTTGCTATGAAAACGACCGACAAAAATGGTCGTATATTTTTGAAGTTTTTTGGCTAGAAGTGCAAATGTCAAAATAACAAAAACTTAAACTTAAATAAGTTGAGCTCCAGCTCTGACAAGCTCAACTCGTTTCCACCCTTACTTACTATCTCCAAAATGAAATACAATAATTTGATTATTTATACATTCAAATATATGTATATTGCACCAATACATTGACTCGATGTACCTTGACTAACTTAATTCAAAAAGTTACATGTGTTTGACTCATTTTCCTTTAATTAGTTCTCTAGAATTAACGCTTTACCAATTAGCCACATAACTTTATTTGGTTAATGTTGTCACATCCAAATGAAACATAAAAAGAATTTTTAGACTCTAATTTTGTTCACATTACACCAACTCTGATTAAATGACACATCCACTCCTAAATCTTGAATATTCTTGTGACATAATTTCACTATTATCTTGTTAGAAGTCTTTTTTGATTGCTACTGTATTTCATGTGAAGTAACCTTACAAAATTGGAAACGTTCAACGCGAAATATGTAATGTTCATTTGATACGTCTCGAAAGGGTACAATGGTTTTCGGCAAGTCTGAAATATTATCTTGGTTTACTATGTCATAAAACGTTTATGTAAACAATGCATGCATGGTACAAGTTATTTACGCCACTCTAACGAAAGAGGGCTGTTTAAATAACAGAAATCTCTACCTCGAAGGACTCTAAATTAAACGTCTTTATGATCAATCTGAATGAGAATTTGATACATCTTCAAGGTCAGAATCCTCATCGTCTTCCATTTCACCAATCGAAATCCAACGGCACTACTTAAGTTGATCTCGACACTTACGACATTTCAGTTCATTCCTTTGAATGTGTTTCAAAGAATGATGTGCTTTTTTATAAACCGAACAAAAAATCCACTGTGATCACCAATGGGCTCACCATGACCTCTTTTCAAACTCATATTTTCTTAGGCCCACTACAAATGCTCTGACAGTCTGACTTGGTACATTTGCCAAGTTAGATTTCAAATTATATGAGCTTGTATGTTTGATTTGATTAGATATGCGAGATTCGTAAAATGATCGTAACAGTTGTATTGGAGCTAAGTGTTTTTATGTTAGAGCATTCACAATGGGGTGCTTGATCAAAAGCTTTTTACTATTTGAAAAAGCTTTTCAAAAGTTTTTGTTATTGCATAGGATGACTTTTTAAAACATTTCGAAGAATGACTTGGCTGATGTCAAGCGGTTGAAAGGAATATCTTTTTACTTGCAAGTATTATAATAAATGCATCAAGTCATTACAACTTTAGCATTTATTATCATTAATGCATCACGTCTTTTAAAAGGTAGGAACATTGCAGATGCTCTTAATATCTTGTATCAAAAGTGTTTATGATTACAGGCGATGAGAATTAGAGACGGAGCTTGAACAAATTAATTGGGAGGGCCAAAATGTAAATGAACATATAAATATCCGTGCTTTCACAAATGTAATATAAAATTTGTACTAACAAGTCAAACTTTTGAGGGGCCACAACTCCACCCTGCCCTTGACATCCTCCGTCCATGATGAGAACGATGGTCTAAGATGATTGAATCATGATACCCGCTATTGAATGGGAGACCTAACGGATTCACAGTTCAGACTGAGAGGAGGTGTATCCATGTGTTCATGTTTATGCCTTGTACAAAAAATCTTTGCGATACTACAAACTACGAAGTCAGGTTGCGTATCCCATTTAAATTGAAAAACAAAAAAGAAATACCACAATGTCACATGTATATGCCTGAATGCTTGATGATGTAATCTTATGTAAATTAACATGCGACTTTGTGAGATACATGGCCTAGGAAGTTAGGATCCAAAGTCCTAAATCATTAACTATTTTCTTATGTATACTAATATACAAAGCATTTAAGTTGTGGGCTCCATAAATAATTAAAATAAGGAGCTTCAATCATTGAGTGACATGTGTCACTTCTCTAACTAAAAAATAACAAAAAGGGAGGAGCTCTAACAAACTAAAATAAATAGCTCCAATAATGGGATGACACATGTCACTTCTTAACTAATTAATCATCTTTATTTTTAAATTTAAATATCTTTTAATTCATTTAATTTTTTTATGATCTAATTTCACCATATTTTTAAAAATTTTGTGCTCTTTAATTTAACATCCATTTTGATATATTTTTATGAGTTTTTAATTTTTACATTTTTAGTAGGTTTATTTTATTTTGATTCAAATTTTTATAACTTTAACATTTATTTCAATCAATACAAACTTTATTTATCAAAATCATTTACTTTTGGGAAAGTGTTTGACGGGAAAGAGATTGTGAAAGTCTTTTTATATGCGGGAATAATGATGTCATGGGAAAGAGACGGAAAACCCAAACAAACACATATACATTTGGAGTGTTGTGAAATGAATTCAATAAGCGGGTAGGGAATTGCGAAGTGAGTTGGGTTAGCAATTCATTTACTATATTTATTATATAACTATATTTATCTCCGCCGCTATGCGCGGGTATCCAACTAGTATGATAACAAAACAATAAACATTGTTGAAATAACACATTGGTAAAACACCCGAACTTTTAACAAGACTTCTAAAAGCATTGTTGTTTACACATTTAGAGGTAGTCAGAAAAACAGTTACTAAAAGCTCATCGAAGCTAAGTGACGGATCAAAGAAGAAATAAACAGTTACTAAAATATTGCATTTAACGCAGTGATGCTCAGGGAGTATTTCTTTTTAATCTTGTTGAGTCTTAATGGTTAGATAGTGGTGGGGTTGGTGTTTCTTTTTATTTTTTGGCCCACAAATATCCTTCAAATCATCTATATAGGTAAAAGAAGAAAACTACACTCATCTCCAACAAAAGTCATTAACAAAAACGGGCTCACTTGCTTTTAATAGCACTTAATGCAAAAAATAAAAGAAGCACGCCCTAAGTGACAGATGGAAGAACAAAAGTCATTTATTGCAATTCGTTAAAACTTTGAAAAAACTTGTAGATAAAGTGCCTTTCAAAAAAGTTTATAGATAAGATGATTCAAAGTCCGAACATCATTATAATTTATAGATAACGTGCTTTTTAACAAAAATAAGATTTCTGACAAAATTTCACATTAAAAAAAATCACATATGATTCACTAATACCCCAAAACCACTCTCGACCTCCCCCCGATTCATACAAATGAGTCAAAATCTAAACACCACGAAACTCGTTAGTTTTATAAATCTTTATACCACAGATAAAGCGAAAACACATTTAACTAAAACTTTAAAAATGACTAACATTGTTTTACTAGAATATCCTAACTTATGAAAACTAACTATTTTATTTAAAAAGTTAATTACAATTTAGCCTAAAAAGCATTTTCAATCTCACCTACTCCACATATAAAGGCCTATATACATATCAACCCTACTATACAATGTCGTTTGTATGCGCGTTTAAGCATGTAATAAATAACTAGTTACAAGTCCCTTGTACGGACGAGTTTTACATATGAATCCATTTTTAAAAATTTTTTTTTTATTTAATATACGCACATATAAGAATTTAATACTGTTTAATATTTTGTAAATGTGATTACACGTATGAGGTTCAGACTAGAAGTACAACTAATAATTATATATTAAATAAATTTGTTTGGTGCATAACCAGGGGCGTAGCCAGGAATTTGTTTATGGGGAGGCCAAAAACTTTGTTAAAGACAAGAACTTGACGTAATGTTGAGGATTGTTTAGCCAATTCGTGTTTATATAAGAATTAATATGGGATGATCATTTAAATTGTATAACAGTTAGGATTTCTAGAGATTGGCTAGTACAAGTATAATTATATCAGTTTTTGTGATGAGCCAAAAAAACAACAATATAGACACTTTACTATATTGGGCTAATGTAAATGTACAGAAGTTAAAGATTTGTGGGTGGGCCATGGCCAACCTTCGCCTCTACATGCCTCCGCTACTGTGCATAACTATAAATCATGTTTTTATTTTGATACTTATGATTACGCATTTGCATATTTTGGTACTAGAATTAAAATAATTCATCGTAATATTTCTTTATTTTTTTTTATATAGTTTCACAACAAATTTGATTTTTATTAGCTGATAAAAAGACTCGATTTTGCAATTTTGATGTCGATGAATAAAGCAAAGTATTACTCCCTCTGTCCCTAAATAAATGTCCACTTTTGACTTTTAAAGTCTTTCTTGTTCAACTTTGACCGTAAATATTTTTGTTTGTGTTATATAATACTTGATAAAAATTATACCAACTTAAAATACATTTAAAACACAATTCATTCATATATTTTGTATCAAGTATTATATAAGATAAACAAAAATATTTAAGGTCAAAGTTGAATAAGTAAGACTTTAAAAGTCAAACGTGGACATTTATTTAGGGACAGAGGGAGTATCATTTATTTAAAATGAAAAATAAAATAAAAAAAAAGGCAAGCTACGTGCAACATAAAAGGAGCAACCAACAAAACACACACATGTATAATTCCAGATCGGCCAGCTAAGCTAATCAAACAATCAATCACCCCCACTCCCCCACAAATAAAACAACACTTTTCAAAACACACAAACACTTGTACATCACGCATCACCACTTGTACAATCATGTCGCGAAGAAGAACGTTGCTCAAAGTCATCGTTCTCGGTGACAGCGGGTACGTATATTATCCCAATTGATCCATAGCCTTTTCAATTTCTTTAATTCAATTTAATTTAATTTTATTATTTTTTTTAGGGTTGGCAAGACCTCATTGATGAATCAGTATCCTATGCTAACTACTTTCTGTTGGATTAGTTTGTTATGATGACGTGGCACTTTAGTTACTCTTTTGTTTATTATACTGTCATCTGGTTATGTTGTTGACTTTGTGGAGCGCTTAGGATTTAGAATATAAGGCAACGAGCGCTAAACGTTTTTTAAACAAACGGCTACTTCTACTTTTACGGAATTAGCTTTAGTTGTAGAGGAACTGTAGGCGAGATATTTTTTGTTTATATTATTTTGAATTTATTGCTTATATGACAATGTAGTTACAATTAGGGCTGATCATCGGGCGAAAACCAGACCGGACCGAGACCGAATCCGGCAAAAAACCTAGACCGAGACCGAGACTGAATGTGGTGACCGGACCGCCAGTCCTTCGGTCCGGTCGGTTTCGGTTCGGTCCGGTCGGTTTTGTCGGTCGGTCCGGTCCATCCGGTCCGTTTGCTCACCCCTAGTTACCATAGTTATGATGGGGACATTATGGCTATGTTTGGTGCGGAGCTCTTTGGAGCTTTTTGAGGCGATGAACGGTGATCAATGAGCTTTTTGATTTTTAGTGTTCGTTTGGCAAAAGAAGAGTGAGCTTTGCTATTTTTTACGAATGCTTATTTTTCCAATGCTTCTTTAAGAAACACACCCATATTATGTGAAAAATGTGTGACTAGGGTGTTTGTTTAAGCTTATTTATGGGCTTATGAGCTTATTTATACGAACTCATCCCATAATAGGCGTAGAACTCACTCCAAAAAGCTAGTTCAAAGGAGGAGGGGACACCTCAACTTTATAAGCCACCAACCAATCTCATAATATTGGTCAATGTGTGATCTTAACGATACCCCACGCTTGGAAGAACCAACGTTCTCGTTGGTCACGGCCAGGGGCGGAGCCAGGAAGTTTTTGTAGAGGGGGCAAAATATGATATTTTTTAGAAACTACACTAAAAATTGGTTCGTTAGGGGGGCAAATTACAAAAATAATCGGAAAATTTTGAAAATTTACACTACAATTTTTTTCGCCCCGGACCCCCCTTTATCTCCGCCTCTGGTCACGGATAGCACCTTGGGTCCAACCCACCACTCTGAGCTCGTTGGTCACGGCTATGTTGGTCACAGTTAGCACCCCTCTATTTGGGTCTAAGCCACCACTCCATAGGTCAAACACTCGAGTGTTGGAACCGCGAAAAGTAAGGCTAGCTCTTATACCAATTGATAACCCATCCCATAATAGGTTGCTTCAAGCCACAATCTAGGTGTAGAATTCACTTCAAAAAGCTAGCTCAAAGGAGGAGGGGACACCTAGACTTTATAAGCCAACCACCAACAAATCCCATAATTGGCCGATATGTGATCTGTTCGTAACACTTATATATTTTGGCATATATTTCATAAACTCATTTTTCTGACTAATTTTGAAACTTGTGAGCTTATATAAGTTTGTTCTGACATAATAAACTTATATAAGTCCACATGTCCCAAAATAAGCCAAAAAATGGTGCTTATGAAGCATAAGCCAAAAACATATAAGCTCATAAGCCCATAAATAAATAAGCTTAAACAAACACCCCCCAAGTGTTCCTTTTTGGTAACTTTTGAAGACATTATAGCTTAAACTGCATTTGCTTAGTGGTTGTTCAAAACTTTCAATCATGGGGGTAATACGTTTTGTTGATGCTTATGTGTGTGCGTGTGAGAAAGATTTGTGGAACGTGAAATACGTTTATTGTTTTTGAGGGGTGGAAGGGGGCATCTTGGCTGGGTTTGGCAAAACTCGCTCTAGTTGTTACTAGTTAGTAGTAGGAGTTAGTACTAGCTGTTTATTTTATAAAGGCGTTTGGTAACATAGCGTTACGTGTAGTTACAAAGTTCAGAATGACATATTGGTTTAATTTTTGTTAAGATTGTTGGAGTTGTTTTTATATTTAGTTGAGTTTCTGCTTGTAGAAATGTACAGGAATTGGCAGGGAGATACTTTATATTATTCTGAATTTGTTGCTTAAGTGACGGTGTAGTTTGAATAGGTATGATGGGGAGATCTTATGAGAAATTGCGTTTATGTGTTTTTTGGTTCATTTTATAGCTTAAGCTGCATTTGAGTTGTGGTTATTTTACCAACTTTTAACAGTTAGAAATGAAATGATTTTGACGGGTGGGAGGGAGTAATACATTTGTTGTGTTATTTATCAGTTTGACCGTGTATTGCCTAGCATCAACTAGCGGTGCAGAAGATATATAATGGTACAGAAGAAGAAGCAGTTGAAACTTTGTAATAGTTAGTAGTTGCACCCAACGAAGTTAGGTTACCTCTTAATTAAAACTGTAGTTTCAAGGAACAGCAACCATTTGTATTATTCGTCTTTTGTGTGGAACGACAGGGGTTATAAGTTTTAACAAATAAGTAAGCAAGAATACATTATTGGGCCATCAACGTTCATCGTATCAATTAGAGTAACCTATTGTATCTTTAGAAGGAGCTGTGTGTGTGATACATTGGTTTCCTACAAACCAACAAAACGGTTTGCCCCAAGTTTACTCGAGTCTGTCTATGTTCATGCTCCCCAACGTATTGTGTTGCTAGGTATTGCCATATCGAAAAGCATTGAATGGTATTATATCATGTCTATTGAGTATTGATTATTGTGATTTCTTAACTACCTTAAAGATATGTACATAAGAAATTTAGTCAGCAGTACAAAGCTACAATTGGAGCTGATTTTGTCACCAAAGAATTGCAAATAGACGACAGGCTCGTCACTTTACAAGTAAGTGATTTGGGTAGATATTAAAGGATTGGTATCTATCCGTTATATGATTTATGTTGGCTGATCATATTTTCCGTATGCAAGATATGGGACACTGCTGGTCAGGAGAGGTTTCAGAGTCTTGGTGTTGCGTTTTATCGTGGAGCAGATTGCTGTGTTCTAGTATACGATGTAAACGTGATGCGATCTTTTGATACACTAGACACCTGGCATGAGGAATTTCTCAAGCAGGTACCTTTTTGCAAATTTTCATCATCCTAGTGAACTTTGTTACATAATAACCGTCTACCTGAAATATAAGTTTATAAAGTGCATTTAATATTATCCTGCTATACTTCACTGCCCCTTGTGGGTATGCTGTTTCAATGCTTAGTTATCGAGTGTGATACAGTACGAATCTGTTGAGTTAAATTCTTGCAGTCTTACACTTGAAGAGAGTCTTGTCGCAGTTAGTCACTTTTTGGCGTACCAAGTCCATCGAGTCTGAGTTATAATTGATCATTGATATTACTAAGTCCAAAAATACTAGACAACATATGAAATTCGGAATTGCTAGAGAATGTGGTATAGGTCAGAATTTGGTGGTGGTGCTTTTCAAAGAGACTTGTACTCATTGAACGGATATCTAAATTAGGCAATGTCTCGTCTAGTAACGATCATTGAGATGTATTTTATAGTTTTCATGATGCTTGTGCAACTTGAATATCTTAGTTCTCATGCTTCCATGTGTTATTGTTCCTCCTTTTTGACTGTAATCTTCATGGTTTAGTCTGCTCCTGTCTTATCTTACACTCTTATGTGTACATGGAGGTTAGATTTCTAGATAGTCGTTTACCATGGGTGTTTTTGAAACCATAACGTTTCCTTATGTGTACTTTGCAGTTTGTTTCTTATAGCTAATTAAACTTCTTCCCTAATTACTGTGTGTTGTTCAGACCTCTCTCTGCTCGGTTCATTGTGTTGTAAATACGCAGTATTCACACTACTGGACCATATAGTCTATTTGCAGATGAATAAAATTTACAACATTTGAATTTAAGTGAGGGCCAAGTTGTTTTCCTACTTGACGATAGGTAGTATAAGTCAATTTGAGGCTGATATGTTAGTGTTCACTCTATTCTAATGACAAGGACTTACCACAATTGCCGTTCTAAATATTAAGAGGTGAAAAGGACCGAAAATTCAACTGGCTTTCACCTTCCAACGTAACTCCCTCCATTTAAATTTAAACTTGGATAATGAAACCCCCTCCCACCCCCACCCTAGAAAACGGAGTAAAGATATTATCGAATTTTCGTGAATTTTGCTAATATGGATTTACCTTCTAATTTTCTGAGTCATTATATTAGCTGAAATCATTTAATCGATACTATCTTTTATCGTCTTCAGGCAAACCCGACAGACCCCACTACTTTTCCGTTCATACTGCTTGGTAACAAGATCGATATAGATGGTGGAAATAGCCGAGTGGTAAGTTATACATTATGAATCCCCTTTTCAACTTTTTTAACCTTCTTGCAATTTACTGAAAGTATCCGAAATTAGGTTTCTGAGAAGAAGGCAAGGGAATGGTGTGCTGCAAAAGGGAATATACCTTACTTTGAGACATCTGCAAAGGAAGACCTTAACGTCGATCCTGCATTCCTCTCTATCGCCAGAACTGCAATGGCAAACGAGCATGAACAGGACATGTAAGTTCCCTAAATGAAACAATACCTATTCACAGCTACTGCTTGTTTCTATTTTCTATGTTAGCTTTGTTGATGCATTTGTCATTAGATTTCAAGTGTCCAACACTTTCATGTGCTTCCCTATGTTGATCTCCAAATTTGCGTTTTATGGTTAATCAAGTTGTTGGCTCTTTTATATAAAAGCCTAGATGTACAAGCTGTAATTTGAAATATAGCAGATATAATAAAGAATCTGATAAACAACTTAAAATGACAGCCTTCAACCTATGCTAAATTCTTAAATCGTAGAATGTATTATTACATAGGAAAAGGTGAAGAGTGCACAAATTACGGTGTCTGTTATTGCCTATTATCATGTTATATGTATATAGTAAATACCATTTAGTAACATATACAGTAAAACCTCTATAAATTAATACTCGATAAATTAATAACCTCGATAAAATTAATAATTTGTCCAGTCCCAACTTGGGACCAGTACAAATTTGGACCTCAATCGATAAAATAATAAGATAATAATTTTTTTGATATCCCAATGTATATATATTAGTCCCAACGAAACTATAAATTAATAACTACTAAAAATTTCATATATATGTATATGTGTGTGTGTGTGTGTGAGAGAGATACACTTCAAAATCTTAAGATTGTTTAGTAAAAAATGAATCCATAGTCACTTGTTTTTTTTTGAACTTCAAATCTATATTGAGTTTATCTTAAAATCTCTTTATTGCACTAAAGAGTTGGTGCGTTTTCTTCTCGTATTACAAAAAAAATGTTAATTTTATTTTCATAAAATGTGAACGTTAATTCATAAAATGTTAATTGGAACTTGTTTTTCAAATTTATTTCGTCTCTAATGAGTATACGTTGTAACTAGCTAGTATATTAGACTTGAAAATTTAATGGTCATACGTAAAACCTCTTTAAATTAATGGGAGAATTTCATATATACCCAAGGAAACTTTAAAAATTACATATTTTCCCAAAACACAAGTTTCTAATGCATGTTGTACAATGCTATTAAAGCATGCTTTGGGAAAATATGTAATTATTGAAGTTTGGGTGAGGATGTATGTAAATGCCCCTAAATTAATAAATTATTAATTTATCGATATAATAATATTTCGCTAAATTAATAAAATATCCCGGTCCCAACACTATTAATTTATAGAGGTTTTACTGTATGCTATTTATTATTTTCCCATAACTTAATTATCTGCACATCCATTTGGTTTGCAAAACACAATTTTTTGTTTTGTGGGGATCTGCTGGTATTGTCTGGATTTGTGACACTCATCTTTGATCAATAACTAAGTCATAAAGCAGACACTGTACAATAAAATGATAGGATGTGCTTAACTTTGTTTTCTTCTGTTGTTGACATAGAGTGATATTAGTAACTTTGTTCAACCATGTTCATACTTGCAAATGGTTTGTAAAACAAGTAATCCTCAGGTGAAAACTCATATTCTTATTAAAGACAATTTCTATGCTAAAAGACTTCAACTTCAGCACATTTTGATGTTTTATTCATCGTTAAGGATGTGGTCATTATATATTACGTCTGAGTTGCACTGGCAGGAGTGTACGGTATGGTAATTACGTATCGATGATATGTGAACACCGCATCCTAGCATCTGATATGATTTATACTTTTATAGTAAAAGTTTAAACTATCACTTGGAAACATAGCATCCTAACATTTGATCGTTGGTGTTATGGAGGGCTATGAAGCGGTGCAAAACTGGGCCGGAACTAAATTGTTGATAAGACATATAGTAAGAACCACAGACCGAATACTCGAATAGTAACTGGTACCAATTAGGATTGGTTTTAACTGGACTAGACTTTGGCTAGTTATAAAAGCCTAATCAACTATCTTAACCGAGTCCCTTGTATCATATTCTATACCCTTGTAACCTCCACAGAGACATATTGTTGTCGGGAATGTAAAATCTAAAGTTGGTCATAGAGCCCGGTCCATGGCATATGTTGAGTTAATTTTACCTCGCTGTCTACCAGTTCCGGTATTTTTGTTTTATTTAACCTGTTTTACTCATATTGGCTGTTCCCGCTTGACCAGTTTCTTTTTAGTAAATGGCTTAAAATGGTCACCAGTATTGGCTGTTCCCGCTTGACCAGTTTCTTTTTTGTATGTTTTCTTGATTTGACCCGTTTACCCAAACCGACCCGTTAACAAATAAATGACTCAAAATTGCCACATGTACTAACCTGTGATCCCTTCATTGCCATGAGACTGGGCTAACAATAATATCTCATCATTAATTTAGAAGTTATTTAACCCATTATGTATGCAAGATCCAACAATATATGATAAATATTATGAGTTTATGACTATACATTTATTTTAAACTAATCTTTTAAAATGTTGTTGATGCTGAACAGATATTTCCAGGGTGTCCCGGAGGCAGTACCAGACACAGAGCAACGAGGTGGTTGTGCATGTTAAATTATTAAAGACATGTGGATCATATTGATCGTTTTTCGCTTTCTACTCCACGTATTGCTGTTGTCATCCTTGACATTTTATAAGTAAGGCTGGCTCTCCTTGTGTCTTTCCATTGTTGTTAAAAGATCTCTGATACCAAATTGTAAGGTTCTCGTGTTCAGATTTGAATTCAAGTGTTGATTTTTTGTGCCTTTGTAATTGTGGAAGGTTTTATTGATTAATTTGTAATGTTTTTCATGAACTGTAAGCCGATTTTAAGGTTGCTCTTTTGTAGCTACATTACAATGCTACTTGTTATGAATCTATGAAATTTTTTATAGATTTTGGTTTGGTTTGATGTAATAAAGTTATCACTCATTTTTGTGGATCATGATTTGGTATTTTGAGTTCTTGTCCGCTTTGAGTATAACTGTGAAGAGAAATTGCATGAACATCTATCGTGACTTTGATGACTTTTTCTACTTCCATATCTCGAGCAATTTGATAGGCCGGTAGATGAGTGTGTAAATACTCATCATTTTTGTACAAATTAGACTGCAAAAACATCTGAAAACACTCAGAAATGCATCAGAATGATAAAAATATCACAAATAAGTGTTTTATGTGTTTTAAATGCAAAAATATCAAAATCTGGTGAAAAACGTATCAAGTTTGCATAATTGGCAGTTTTAGTCCCTCAAGTTTCAAAAGTTGTCAAAAACAGTCCCTGGTAAATCTAAATAAAGAAAAATATCATTTTGAGTCCCTAGGGATTCCTAAGTTGTCAAAATTGGCCCTTGAGACTTAAAATTGCAAATTTACAACTTAGGTCCCTAAACTTTGGAATTTGACAAAAATAGTCCTTTGAAAATTTGAAAATGTCAAAAATAGTCCTTGCACTATTTAAGTTTGTCAAATTCAGTCCTTATGGTAACTTTGGAGAAATGACAGGATTGGTCCCTCAAGATTGAAGTAATTGCAGTTTTGGTCCTTGTCTTATTAACTAAAACCAAACCCTTGTCAAAATGAATTGGCCCCTGCCATATTACCCATTGTGACCCCTGTCACTAGTCATTTTGGACCCTTGGTCAAATTAAGTCAAAAGCTGCAAAGGGCGCCCACCACTGTTCTTCTCCCACACTTGCCTCTGCAACCACTGCCTGCCTCTCCTCCCATCACCTCACCTTTCCACCCCCTCATCATCATACTCACCTACTTTTACCACCACATTAAATGCCACCCCCCCTAGTTGGTAAAACACAGCCTACAAGTCAAATCACTGTTTCCCGCCAAAATATAAAAATGGCTAAAATGGTCAAAACTCTCCCATTGGTCAAGAGAAGAGGTGGGAATCTATCAGAAGGCCACGTGGAACAATTTTGAAGCATAAAAGAGGAGAAAGACAGAGTAGAAGAGCAGTAGTTAGATTTTAAAAAATTCTTGTATGTCGTATTTATCTTAAAATGTTTTAATTAGCTTTCAAATCTGTAATTTCAAGTTTAATGGTGTTAAAACTAAGTTGTTTAGTTAATGTAATTCAATTTGAACCTTAAATCACAGTTTCACTTAAGTTTCATATGTTTTTGCTCACTGTTTGAAATTTCAAGTATCAACTCCTATTTTCAAGCTTCAAACAGCCTTTATTCAAGTTCAAGCAAGTTTGTTTAAGCTTAATATAGCTTTTCATAAGCTTGTTAATCAGTTTCAAACTTAATTAGTTGAAAGTCAACAAAAGTCAACGGAGAAGCAAAATGGTTACAAGTTTGATACAGGGTGTTGCAGAGCAGTGAATGGGTTGGATTTGGTTAGGATAGCTTGTTTTGGGGTTTGGTTGTAGCCTGCATACCAGCTTGGACCTTTGTGAGCCTTTACTCTCATTTTCATTTTTGTTGCAGTTTGTATGTGTATTTGAAATTGTGATCATTAAACCATTTAAACCTGTCCACTAGTAGTAATTATGATAATATAAATCAGTATGAGTGTTTGTCTTAGCCAAATTAGTAGTTAGCTTATTTAAAATTTGCTTAACAGTTAATACAAGGGTGTTTGGGTTTGCTGCACAATCTGTTTTAAAGGTGTATTCAGTGATTGAAACTTGTTGTTTCATGTTTGTTAATCTCATATTGAATCTTATCTGTCAATATCTTGTGCCTGCACACTCAAATAAGTCAACATGATCATTGATCTATCCTAACTGTTTCACTGTTGTGATTTTGGAAAAGCATAAGCTTGTTTTGTGCTTAGAATTCAAAGACCTTGCTTGCAATAAGTTTGTTTTATCATATAACATCAACACCTGTCCATAAATTGGATTCAAAACTCAACAAAGTCAACATTTCATTTTTGCATCAAAAGTCAAAAACTTGGAAAAGTGGTTTTGAGCCCAACTGGGTAGATTTTTCACAGGCTCATCCTTAGACCAAATCAAGTCAAACTTTGGGTCTTATAAATTTTCTTGGTCTAGTTTCTTTTAAGTATTTTTTCTGATTTTTATCAATTTTCCTTAAGCCTCAAATAAGCTCATTAAGCAGGGCTCATATGCCCTGCTCCAAAGCTCAGTCAGAGCTGAGAGTTTCCAAGCTTATTGCTAAGCTTGTCCAGAGCTCCACAGAGCTTTTCAGAGTCTGATTTTTGGTTTAAGAGTACTTAGCCAGGTCTATCACAAGTTCCAATTGTTGGTTTTAATTTTCAACTTATCTTGAGTGCTTATTTTCATGTCAAAAGAAGCACCCTCACACTGATTTTTAGCTTAATCTCAGAACATCCAAATCTGTTGAGTTAGCTTATCAGAGGTTAAAAGAGGTTGTTTCTTGTTGCATTTTGGTCATTTTAACATAATATAGCTTCTGTGTTGGTTTGGTTTCCATTGGGTACACTTTAGCTTAATCAAGTGCTTATTTCATAAGCACTTACTATAGCAGTTTCAATTTCTTCCAAACAACACCATGTTTTTCTATTTTTCTTAGATTCTAGATATTAAATTAGACTTTTCCTGAAATTTTCATAATTTTTCATAACAGTTTACTATTTTTCTTAATTAAAAACAGTTTTTAGGTAATTTTAAATAGCTTTTAATACAATTAAATCAGAAAAAGTCCAAAAAAATAATTTTTCATTTTTATTAAGTTTAGATAAATATAAAAAGTAAAAAAAGTAATTTTCCAGATTTTTCATAATTTATTTTGTAATTTTTAGTAATTTAATTAGTTTTAAATAGTTTAAAATTCATAAAAAATAGAAAAATAATCAGAAAAATATAAAAATAGTTTTGAAAATTCTCTTTTGTTATTTTAGATTTTTCCAAGTCTTAATTTTATTTTTCTAGCTTTATTTCCTATTTTCTTGTAATTTAGGTTATTATTAAATAGTTAAAAATAGTTTTTAATTAATAATAATCAATTAATTAGTTATAAAAATAATTTTCTTTTTCTTAAAAGTTTCTTATATCATTAGGTTTGTAAAAATATCGTTTTCATATTTTTAGGATTAATATTGTGTAAGTTTCACGTTTTTATTTGTACGTCACGTAGTTTTAAATTAAGTTTTATAAAAACATAAAAAACAAAAACATCAGTTTAAATATAGTGATAGCGTTTATTTAATATAGTTAATCTTTTTAATCTCCTTTAATTTGCATTTAAGCCCTTGTAGTTTATAAATAACTCAAAATCCCTACTGACCACTATCCTTAGTGGTTATTCGACATCTGATTGTGTTAAACACCAGTCATCCTCCGTGGGACTTAACGACCCGAGAATCCACTGTATTCTCCTGATCTAAATTGCAATTGGTGTGTGAGCTGTTTTAAGTTCCTTACGGCTGGTCATTCACAAGTGATCAGCTCGCGTGAGAAAACTTGACGGTTCTGCAACGACCAAATTTTGGCGCCGCTGCCGGGGAGGCTGTAAGCGTGTTCTAGACATTTTTCAGACCTGTACTTGCACATATACCACAGTTTGTAAAAAGTTTTTTGTAAAGTTATAACAAAATCAAAAAGTTCATTAACACTTTTCCTAAAGTGTTAAAAACACCAAACAAAATATAAAACAATAAAACAATCGTAACGTTTTCTGACTTGTGTTTCTATTAAGGTGATTCTTAAAGAAATACGATTTGGTTAAACGAGACGATACCAAAAATATTGTCCAAAAGTTTTTAAACCCATCAGCACAGATCTATACCTACGTCTTTTCAGTGTTACTTAATATACATAAAAATCAACCACCGCAAATCAAGGCAGTGCACTACCTAACTGGGGGTGCGACCATAATAAGTTCCCGAACATCAGATTTAAAACTTGCCTTTGTGTCACTTGTGATTTGGTGTACCTTTTTCAAAGAAGCCATTTCATTTGTGATTATTGGTTAAGTTCACTTGTCGTTTTGCCTCGCATTTGTTTTGAAAACTGATTTTTATACTTAGTGCATGCGCACTCGTTCTTCCAGTTCTACAAGTCCATTGTCAGAACTTGGAAAGATTCCTCGTAGACGTAGAGGACGTTCTGCTCCTTCAGCTGTGACTGAGGAACGTCTACCACCACCACCACCTGCCATAATGGCAGAAGACAAGCCGATGAATGAGCTTCTCCAAGCACCCATCGAGGGATACGGAGATGCTATTGTTGTCCCAGCCATCGTGGCTGATACTTTTGAGCTCAAAACCGGGTTACTTAATCTGGTAACCCAAAGCCAATTCTATGGTTTTGAGCGGGATGATCCTCATGCACACATTCGATGGTTTAACAAGATTGCATCTACCATCAAATACAAGAATGTCCCACATGAAGCTATCAAGCTTCTTCTGTTCCCATTTTCTCTAGAGGGACAAGCCCGGAATTGGCTTGAGAAACAACCCCCTCGTTCCATTGAGACATGGGAAGATCTAGTCACAAAGTTTGTGAACGAATTCTATCCTCCATCCCGAACTGCAAGTCTTAAGAATGAGATAATGAAATTCTCTCAAAGATTTGATGAATCATTCGGGGAGGCATGGGATCGTTACAAAGACTTGCTCCGTAAGTGTCCGCATCATGGTTTTTCCGAGTTAATGCAAATGGATACTTTCTACAATGGTCTGAACCAGACTAATCAAGACTCTTTGAATGCCTCCGCGGGAGGTAATTTCTTGAGCAAGACCACAAAAGAAGCCTTGCAAATCATTGAAAACAAGTCCCAGGTCCGTCCTTTCCGCACAAAGACATATCATACTGAGTCTAATGCTGGACCTTCTACTTCATCTCCCGTGAGTACATCTAGCACCGATGCTAAGATTGACAAACTCACGGATATTGTTCAGGCTTTGGTTCTTGCTAACCAAAAGAAAGTCACTTTCACACAAGCACCATCATATGGTGAAGTGAAGAAAGTTGAAGTTTGTGTTACTTGTGGTGGTCCTCATGCATACTACAACTGTACTGCCACCGATGGTAGTCCTTTTGAAGCTAATGCTATAGCCGGTACTTTAAATCAAGGAGGTAATCAATACCGTCCTCATAATGAACCAAACTACCGAGCTAACACTTATCAGGCACCACCCGGTTTCAACCAGAATCCTAACCGGAATCAGAACCAACCAAGAATGAACCAGGGTTATCAAAACCAAGGTAATTTATATTCCGGACCCAATCAAGGTTTCCAGCATCAATGAAATCTTAATCAAAACACTTACAATCGAGGGAATCAATTTCAGGGGAATATGAATCCTAATCAAGGGAATCCTGGCTATAACCAGAACATACGGCCTCAAATTGTCCCTCCACCTCCTCCTGTGTCAACATCTGATGAGCTTTTAAGGCAATTCATGAAGACTCAAGAGGAGACAAACAGGTTGTTGGTCAGTCAGATCACTGAATTAAAGAAGTCTTTAAATGATCGACCCTCGGGCTCAGGTACTTTACCTAGCAACACGATCGCTAATCCGAGGGGCGATGCAAAGGCGATCACAACCAGAAGTGGTGTTTCGTATGATGGACCTGCTATTCCTACTACCTCTTCTTCTTCTCTCCCGAAGGTAGTGGAAAGTGAACCTGAGGCGACAAAGGACAAGGAACTTCCTACTAATAACGGAAGTACCAACAATGTCCATCCTCAGGTTGTCCAGAAACCAAAATCCAATCCAGGAGTTGTTTTTGAACCTCCTGTAGCTCCCATTGAAAATACCAAATCCAAATCTTCTATTCCTTACCCATCACGTTTACATGAGCAAAAGCTCCGCGAGAAAGCCAGTCAACAAATGGAAAAATTCTTTCAAATTTTCCAAGAACTTCATTTTGACATAAGCTTCGCGGATGCTATCATGTTGATGCCCAAGTTTGCATCAACTCTCAAGCACATGTTAAGCAACAAGGAAAAGCTGTTTGAAATGGCTAAAACTCCTCTCAATGAGAACTGCTCTGCAGTTATCTTGAAGAAGCTTCCCGAGAAGCTTGGAGATCCTGGAAAATTCCTCTTACCTTGTGTATTTCCAGGAATGGTTGAATGCTTTGCCTTAGCCGATCTTGGTGCAAGCATAAACCTGATGCCTCATTCAGTATGGAAGAAACTTTCTCTTCCGGATCTTACTCCTACATGCATGACTCTCGAGCTTGCAGATCGTACAATATCCCGTCCTCTTGGGATTGCCGAGGACGTATTTGTGAAAGTAGGAAAGTTCCATTTTCCAGCTGACTTTGTAGTTGTTGATTTCGATGCTGATCCACGGGTTCCTCTCATTGTTGGAAGAGGATTCCTGAGAACGGGCCGTGCTCTCATTGATGTATTTGAGCAAGAAATCACATTACGTGTTGGTAATGAAGCTGTCACCTTTAACCTTGATCAAACTTCGAGGTACTCTGCAAACTATGATTCTGAGTCGGTTAACCGAATAGATATCATTGATGTTGCTTCTGAAGAGTACTCTCAAGAAGTTCTTGGTTATTCTTATAATTCTGTGAGTGGGAATCCCACCACATCTTCTCAACCTATCATAGCCAATTCTACTCCTTCTCTCACTCCATTTGAGGGAAGCGACTTCATCTTGGAAGAGATTGAAGCATACTTGGCTAGTGATTCTGTTCCATGGGAAATTGATCATGCTCCGATTGACATCGAGGGGGACATACTTCTCATTGAGAAAATGCTTAAAGATGATCACTCATCAACCCCTCACCCTAGTGATGCAATTCCAGAAGAGATTAATCACCATGAGATTAATCCGGAGGGAGATATTCTTATTCTTGAGAAGTTGTTAAATCAGGACACTTCTCCTCCACTCCCTCCCGTCAACCTTCGTAACAAGGAAGTCAAGTCAGTTGAGAAAACTGAAGAATTTCCTGAAGTCGAACTTAAGGACTTACCGCCTCATCTTGAGTATGCATTTCTTGAAGGCGATGATAAATTGCCTGTCATTATTGCTCGAGATTTGAGTAAAGATGAAAAGACTGCTCTCATAAAGGTCTTGACGTCACACAAGCAAGCAATTGCTTAGAAACTCTCCGACATTAAGGGTATCAACCCTGAGTTTTGTACTCACAAAATCTTGATGGAGGATGACTTCAAACCAGCAGTTCAACATCAAAGAAGGGTGAATCCAAAAATCCATGATGTTATCAAACGGGAGGTTATCAAACTTCTTGATGCAGGATTGATTTACCCAATCTCAGATAGTCCTTGGGTTAGCCCGATTCACTGTGTTCCAAAAAAGGGTGGCATAACTGTTGTCACGAATGAAGAAAACGAGTTAATTCCAACTCGATTGGTTACGGGATGGCGTGTCTGTATTGACTATCGTAAGTTGAATGACGCCACCCGTAAAGACCATTTTCCTCTACCCTTCATGGACCAGATGCTTGAGAGATTACCAGGGAATGAGTACTATTGTTTCCTTGATGGTTTCTCAGGTTACTTTCAGATCCCCATTGATCCACAGGATCAAGAGAAGACCACATTCACCTGCCCATACGGAACTTTTGCCTACAAACGTATGCCTTTTGGCTTATGTAACGCTCCTGGCACGTTCCAACGCTGTATGATGGCCATATTCCACGACATGATCGGGGAAACAATGGAGGTGTTTATGGATGACTTCTCAGTCATCGGGGATTCATTTCAGACATGTCTCTCCCATTTAGACAAAATGCTTAAAAGGTGTGAAGACACCAATCTCTGTCTAAATTGGGAGAAGAGTCACTTTATGGTCAAAGAAGGCATAGTCCTTGGCCATAAGATTTCAAAAAACGGGATTGAGGTCGATAGAGCAAAAGTTGATGTTATTGCTAAACTGCCTCATCCTACTACAGTCAAAGGTATTAGGAGTTTCCTTGGTCATGCCGGGTTCTATCGTAGATTCATTCAAGATTTTTCTAAAATCGCTCGGCCTATGACCCATCTTCTTGAAAAAGAAGCTCCTTTTATCTTCTCTCCTGAGTGCGTCGAAGCTTTTGAAACACTAAAGAAAAAGCTTACGGAAGCACCCATTCTAGTTGCCCCCGACTGGGATTTACCCTTTGAGCTCAGGTGCGATGCAAGTGATTTTGCTATCGGTGCAGTCTTGGGGCAACGAAAAACCAAGCATTTTCAGCCTATCCACTACGCAAGTAAGACTATGACTGAAGCTCAAACCCATTACACCACTACAGAAAAAGAACTATTAGCTGTGGTGTATGCGTTTGAGAAGTTTCGGCCCTACCTCATCTTGACCAAATGCGTGGTGTATACGGATCACTCGGCTCTCAAATATCTCTTTGCAAAACAAGATGCAAAGCCGAGATTGCTCCGTTGGGTTCTCCTCCTCCAGGAATTTGATATCATTATACGTGATAAAAAAGGAGCTGAGAACCTTGCTGCTGATCATCTGTCCCGATTAGAGAATCCTCACCAAGATGTTTTCGAGAAAAAGGAAATAAATGAAACATTTCCTCTCGAAACACTCAATGCGGTTTCTTTTCGTGGAGACTCTTCTACCCCATGGTTTGCTGACTTCGCAAATTACCATGCGGGTAACTTCATAGTGAAAGGGATGTCGTCCCAACAGAAGAATAAATTCTTTAAAGATGTTAAACATTACTTCTGGGACGACCCCTACTTGTTTAAAATTTGCGCGGATCAAGTCATCAGGCGATGTGTGTATGGTCAGGAAGCTATTGACATTCTCAAAGCTTGCCATGCTGGACCTACTGGGGGACATCATAGCCCCAACTACACCGCCAAGAAGGTGTTTGATTCCGGATTCTATTGGCCCACGATCTATAAGGATGCCCACGAATTTGTCAAAGCCTGTGACGCTTGTCAACGTCACGGGAATATCTCACAAAGGAATGAAATGCCACAAAACGCCATTCAAGTATGTGAGATTTTTGACATCTGGGGCATTGACTTTATGGGGCCATTCCCTTCTTCTCGCGGTAATAAGTACATACTCGTGGCCGTTGACTACTTGTCAAAATGGGTTGAAGCTAAGGCTTTGCATACCAATGATGCCCGAGTTGTTGTGAAATTCTTGAAATCTCTCTTTGCTAGGTTTGGAACTCCACGAGCCATAATCAGTGATCGTGGTACGCATTTCTGCAATGACCAGTTTGAAAGAGTCATACAGAAGTATGGTGTAACTCACCGTCTCTCTACTGCGTACCACCCCCAAACTAGTGGGCAAGTGGAAGTTTCCAACCGGGGGATTAAAAGAATTCTGGAGAGGACGGTTGGCGAAAACCGTGCCTCTTGGTCGGATAAGCTAGATGACGCACTCTGGGCCTTCCGTACAGCTTACAAAACACCCATCGGGTGTACTCCATACAAGCTTGTATACGGGAAGGCGTGTCATCTACCTGTTGAGTTAGAGCACAAGGCATACTGGGCCTTGAAGCATGCCAACTTCGATATTCAGACAGCTGGTGATCACATAAAAGTTCAAATGAATGAATTAAATGAACTCCGTGATCAAGCATACGAGAACTCTTTGATCTACAAAGAAAAGACAAAGAAGATTCATGACTCAAAAATCAAGAACCGCGTTTTCAACGTTGGTGATCGAGTCCTTCTTTTTAATTCAAGATTGAAGATTTTCTCGGGAAAGCTTAAGTCCCGTTGGTCTGGACCATTCACTATCACTAAGGTTTATCCTTATGGCACCATTGAGTTATCTCAACCCGATGGTCCAAACTTTAAAGTGAATGGTCATCGGTTGAAGCATTACTTTGGAGAGGACATTCCTCCTGTGATTGTCCCGGATCTACAAACCTTCCCCATGAACCAATGAATGCGGGGATCGAGTCAAGCTAGCGACTCGGTAATCAAAAACAGTAGCATGCCATATGGGTTTTCACCCATATTTCTGAGCTGTCTGAAGTTTGTTACGGTTAGCCATTCACAAGTGGCTAGCTTGTGTGATAAAAATTGACAGTTTAGCCTCTTCTTTCTACTTTCTACCACCCTAGCGTGGGGGAGTTACCCCACATGTTGTGTATATATAAGATTTAAAAAAAAAAAAAAAAAAAAATCCTTGTTAAATAATGGCCGTAGTATTTCCCTTTTACGTTCTATGTTTCGGCATAACCGCCGGTACTTTGAATATTGAGGGCAATATTCATTTCTAAGTGTGGGGGGGGGGGGGGGGGGGGGGAATTCTCACGAATTTTATCATGTAATTATACCGCCCAATTCCCCCATTTTTGGCCAATTTTTTTTTTTTTTTGGAGTAAGTGTTTTACACTTACTCATCTTATGGTTATCAGTCCGCCTTGTCTAATAAACAAAATGATTGGCTAATCCAGGAGCAAACGGCTCTTGGTAAAGATATCTCAAATCCGTTGACGGCTTGCAATTTGCCCAAAATTGTATGGTATTCAGCTCACCATATCCTTAAAAGTAAAGAGTTGGCTAGCCCGCAAGTTTATGGCTTGTGGTAAAGGCAGTTGGAAAACCATAATTGGTAATCGACTCACCAAAGATATTTTATCTAAGAGTTGGCTAGTCCAGAAGCAAACGGCTTCTGGTAAAGACAAATCAAATCCGTTGGAAGCTGGTGATTTGCTCAAAATCATTTGGTTATCGGTGTACCAAGGTTCTTACTTGAACTGAAACATTTGGCTACTCCAGAAGTAATGGCTTTTGGTAAAGAGATTCAAATCCATTAATTTTTCTCAAAACATTGCTAGGGACTAGCAATATCTTAGTGTGGGGGATTGATGAGTGTGTAAATACTCATCATTTTTGTACAAATTAGACTGCAAAAACATCTGAAAACACTCAGAAATGCATTAGAATGATAAAAATATCACAAATAAGTGTTTTATGTGTTTTAAATGCAAAAATATCAAAATCTGGTGAAAAACGTATCAAGTTTGCATAATTGGCAGTTTTAGTCCCCCAAGTTTCAAAAGTTGTCAAAAACAGTCCCTGGTAAATCTAAATAAAGAAAAATATCATTTTGAGTCCCTAGGGATTCCTAAGTTGTCAAAATTGGCCCTTGAGACTTAAAATTGCAAATTTACAACTTAGGTTCATGAACTTTGGAATTTGACAAAAATAGTCCTTTGAAAATTTGAAAATGTCAAAAATAGTCCTTGCACTATTTAAGTTTGTCAAATTCAGTCCTTATGGTAACTTTGGAGAAATGACAGGATTGGTCCCTCAAGATTGAAGTAATTGCAGTTTTGGTCCTTGTCTTATTAACTAAAACCAAACCCTTGTCAAAATGAATTGGCCCCTGCCATATTACCCATTGTGACCCCTGTCACTAGTCATTTTGGACCCTTGGTCAAATTAAGTCAAAAGCTGCAAAGGGCGCCCACCACTGTTCTTCTCCCACACTTGCCTCTGCAACCACTGCCTGCCTCTCCTCCCATCACCTCACCTTTCCACCCCCCTCATCATCATACTCACCTACTTTTACCACCACATTAAATGCCACCCCCCCTAGTTGGTAAAACACAGCCTACAAGTCAAATCACTGTTTCCCGCCAAAATATAAAAATGGCTAAAATGGTCAAAACTCTCCCATTGGTCAAGAGAAGAGGTGGGAATCTATCAGAAGGCCACGTGGAACAATTTTGAAGCATAAAAGAGGAGAAAGACAGAGTAGAAGAGCAGTAGTTAGATTTTAAAAAATTCTTGTATGTCGTATTTATCTTAAAATGTTTTAATTAGCTTTCAAATCTGTAATTTCAAGTTTAATGGTGTTAAAACTAAGTTGTTTAGTTAATGTAATTCAATTTGAACCTTAAATCACAGTTTCACTTAAGTTTCATATGTTTTTGCTCACTGTTTGAAATTTCAAGTATCAACTCCTATTTTCAAGCTTCAAACAGCCTTTATTCAAGTTCAAGCAAGTTTGTTTAAGCTTAATATAGCTTTTCATAAGCTTGTTAATCAGTTTCAAACTTAATTAGTTGAAAGTCAACAAAAGTCAACGGAGAAGCAAAATGGTTACAAGTTTGATACAGGGTGTTGCAGAGCAGTGAATGGGTTGGATTTGGTTAGGATAGCTTGTTTTGGGGTTTGGTTGTAGCCTGCATACCAGCTTTGACCTTTGTGAGCCTTTACTCTCATTTTCATTTTTGTTGCAGTTTGTATGTGTATTTGAAATTGTGATCATTAAACCATTTAAACCTGTCCACTAGTAGTAATTATGATAATATAAATCAGTATGAGTGTTTGTCTTAGCCAAATTAGTAGTTAGCTTATTTAAAATTTGCTTAACAGTTAATACAAGGGTGTTTGGGTTTGCTGCACAATCTGTTTTAAAGGTGTATTCAGTGATTGAAACTTGTTGTTTCATGTTTGTTAATCTCATATTGAATCTTATCTGTCAATATCTTGTGCCTGCACACTCAAATAAGTCAACATGATCATTGATCTATCCTAACTGTTTCACTGTTGTGATTTTGGAAAAGCATAAGCTTGTTTTGTGCTTAGAATTCAAAGACCTTGCTTGCAATAAGTTTGTTTTATCATATAACATCAACACCTGTCCATAAATTGGATTCAAAACTCAACAAAGTCAACATTTCATTTTTGCATCAAAAGTAAAAAACTTGGAAAAGTGGTTTTGAGCCCAACTGGGTAGATTTTTCACAGGCTCATCCTTAGACCAAATCAAGTCAAACTTTGGGTCTTATAAATTTTCTTGGTCTAGTTTCTTATAAGTATTTTTTCTGATTTTTATCAATTTTCCTTAAGCCTCAAATAAGCTCATTAAGCAGGGCTCATATGCCCTGCTCCAAAGCTCAGTCAGAGCTGAGAGTTTCCAAGCTTATTGCTAAGCTTGTCCAGAGCTCCACAGAGCTTTTCAGAGTCTGATTTTTGGTTTAAGAGTACTTAGCCAGGTCTATCACAAGTTCCAATTGTTGGTTTTAATTTTCAACTTATCTTGAGTGCTTATTTTCATGTCAAAAGAAGCACCCTCACACTGATTTTTAGCTTAATCTCAGAACATCCAAATCTGTTGAGTTAGCTTATCAGAGGTTAAAATAGGTTGTTTCTTGTTGCATTTTGGTCATTTTAACATAATATAGCTTCTGTGTTGGTTTGGTTTCCATTGGGTACACTTTAGCTTAATCAAGTGCTTATTTCATAAGCACTTACTATAGCAGTTTCAATTTCTTCCAAACAACACCATGTTTTTCTATTTTTCTTAGATTCTAGATATTAAATTAGACTTTTCCTGAAATTTTCATAATTTTTCATAACAGTTTACTATTTTTCTTAATTAAAAACAGTTTTTAGGTAATTTTAAATAGCTTTTAATACAATTAAATCAGAAAAAGTCCAAAAAAATAATTTTTCATTTTTATTAAGTTTAGATAAATATAAAAAGTAAAAAAAGTAATTTTCCAGATTTTTCATAATTTATTTTGTAATTTTTAGTAATTTAATTAGTTTTAAATAGTTTAAAATTCATAAAAAATAGAAACATAATCAGAAAAATATAAAAATAGTTTTGAAAATTCTATTTTGTTATTTTAGATTTTTCCAAGTCTTAATTTTATTTTTCTAGCTTTATTTCCTATTTTCTTGTAATTTAGGTTATTATTAAATAGTTAAAAATAGTTTTTAATTAATAATAATCAATTAATTAGTTATAAAAATAATTTTCTTTTTCTTAAAAGTTTCTTATATCATTAGGTTTGTAAAAATATCGTTTTCATATTTTTAGGATTAATATTGTGTAAGTTTCACGTTTTTATTTGTACGTCACGTAGTTTTAAATTAAGTTTTATAAAAACATAAAAAACAAAAACATCAGTTTAAATATAGTGATAGCGTTTATTTAATATAGTTAATCTTTTTAATCTCCTTTAATTTGCATTTAAGCCCTTGTAGTTTATAAATAACTCAAAATCCCTACTGACCACTATCCTTAGTGGTTATTCGACATCTGATTGTGTTAAACACCAGTCATCCTCCGTGGGACTTAACGACCCGAGAATCCACTGTATTCTCCTGATCTAAATTGCAATTGGTGTGTGAGCTGTTTTAAGTTCCTTACGGCTGGTCATTCACAAGTGATCAGCTCGCGTGAGAAAACTTGACGGTTCTGCAACGACCACCGGTCTTGAATGTTTGATTTACCAGTATGAATTCAAACACTCTTTATGACAATTACACATTTTATTGCATCTTAGGAATTTGCATTGTATATTGTGGCACTTTCAACTGGAGTACTTGTTACAGACACCAGTAAAATATGGAAATGCAAAAACCCATACTGATCAACTGTTTTAGATTTCCATGAATCTGGCAAATGCAAAAGTACCGTAAATATAGGTCATCGACAAGATGTTTCATAATACTAATAATCGATCGACAGTATACCTGATAATTAAAGCATCATCTTAACAAAAAACTAGGAGTAGAAACTCATTCGTTAATTTAAGCGCGCTAAGTAAATATATACTACGGACAACCCCAAAAAGAGAAACAAGGGGATCCAATGCTTTATGTTCTCCTAAGCTTCACTCCGGGGCAGCGAGAGCACCACAATATATAGAAGCCACCAACGCGGAAAATGAAAAGTAACTAATGAAGAACACAGGGACCCACATGTGTTTTTCTGGCACCAAAGAGGCCGCAATGAACAAAGCTGGTAATGAAAGCCCAGAGAAGTAAAACAATAACTCCAACACCCTAAACAAAAGCATGTTACGTGGATGTCGAGTTGCATTCGCGTAAATGAGGAGCATAGCACCATAAGCAATGGTGAAAAACGCCATAAGAAAAACGGATAACCTGCAAGCACTTGGTGTTGTTCGGACACTTGCTCAAAACCTTTGTGGTCCCCTTTGCTCATGACGATCCAGAAGCCGAAAAAGAGACCTACGCAGAAAAGTCAATATAGAACAACCCTCAACATAAGAGAATTAGCGTCCCTGTCATAAACAAACAACAACCACGACCCTTTTAGAACTATGTAACCAGTATATAATTGATGGTTATTTCATAATTACCGGTTTTAGATATAAAATATATAGTTTTCGATCACTCACATTTTCATCAAAATTCACAAATCATATTAGTTTGCACTTACTTCTGGTAATTATATTGAAGCTCATTATTGGTTAAAGATCACTAGACGTTTCGAATAAAAAGGGTTAATTCCATATATCCCATCCAACAACGTAAAAGTTAAATCCATGTAAATGTATAGGATGATCCAGTGCTGAAACCAATGCGGTCCCTTGAAAAATCATTTCCACGATCGAATTATACTCTAACATCCTGACTTCTGTGGCCCTTCTAGGTGTTTGTAGAAACAATGGCAAAACTGTGCTTGTGAAGTTGAAATACAAAGGCGGTTCACTAGGAAATTTTGTACCATACACACCATTGATGTAATTGTAATAAGCTTGAAGGATGTCAATACGCGGAGATGCAAAGCTAATATTGTTCATACTAGCCGCTAGTCTTGTACCATTTGGGCCTGCACATGAGTTGTTTTGACATGGGAATGTGTTTATGGAAACAGTGGAATATATTTGCGTATCATACTTGTTTAATGGGAATAAAATTGGGTCCAAGCTTCTAAGGCTACCAATAAAGTCAAATGCCGTGGTTGTGTCATTGTAATAAGGTAGGGAAGGTAAAAGGGGGATGGTGTTGGTCGAAGCAAAATCGCCATTGTATTGTACGATTCCTGTGGTGGTTGTGTTATCAAAAGAAACACCTACACCAGTGGAATATGCTCGTGCTGCCATGTAGTAACGACCCCTAGGTGGAACGTGGTTGGCTTCTAACAAACAATCAAGTGTTTGGCCTGGGGAGATTACTACATAATCTTTTGTTAGTGGCTTGGTGTAGCTACCATCGGATGCCACAACGGTTAGTGAATGATTTGCAATTTTGAAAAAGAGTATTTCATTCATAGCAGCATTTACCATCCGCAAAAGGTATCTTTTTCCATATGTAACATTCAACTTGAAGGTATCTGTAAAATTTTAACGAACATCAGAAAATATTTTTTAGCCAAAGTTCGAGTTATAGGTATGTGAAATTGCTGAACTAACCTTGGCTTGAGCATGGATAAAAGTCACCAGGTTGACCATTGATGGTGTAAGCATCAGAGTCTCTAGGAGCACCACCAGATGCAACAAATTCATTAAGAACTTGCATTACATCTTCTTTCCACCATTCAGCTAAAAATAGTTTAACACGATAAATTAAAAAAAAAAAAAAAAATTAAAAAAAAAAAATAATAAGGATGAAGTCATAACCGGTAAAATTAAACTTGTACTCTTTATGCTTGTTAGGATGGTTTTGACGACTATACACACTCCTCTTGTGCGACTTTTGACTCATTCGACCCATATGACCACTTTCGTTTTTAGCTAGTTTCTTTAATGTTACCATTAACATGCTGAAAACCGAAAACAAAATCTACTCAGTTTATATATAAAGGTTACCAAATATTATAGGCACTTCTTCATGGGGCTTAGGGAAGGGGTAGCATGTGCCTCGCTTGGGGTGCATGGCTATAGCACCATGGACCGTGGCTCTAGACCAGTCGCTATGAGCATGCCACCAGATTGTCCCAACTTCCATAGAAAATATGATCTTATAGTTGAATGAGTCACCCGGTTGAATCGGACATTGTGTGATGTATTCCGGACCATCTGACCATGGGTTCCTAGGCTGTTTTACTCCATGCCTGCCATTTTGAACTCTAATAAAATAAACTTCTAAGAAAAATGAGTGTTAATTAAGTATGTAATAATAGGAGTTGAGGTATACCAATGAATGGTGATGTTATGTCTTCCCATGTTATGAACCTTGACATAAACCGTTTCGTCTTTATGGGCGTGCAAAGTTGGTCCTGGAAATTGGCCGTTTACAGTTAAAATGGTTTTCGTTTCACAGAGTCGAGTGTATGATGCTTCCTTAACCTACACAATCAGATTAGTAAGTTCAAATGAATTGTAACTTATTCATTCCATTTTCACCATAAAAACTAACTTTCAGCATCTAGTACTTACGAAAAACACAAGGTGTCGTGGCACTGCTTCACAATAAACAAGTGTTGCTAATGACAATAAGAATAGTAACAAGACTTTGTTGCTAGAAGGCATTTTGAAAGGTAAGAAGATTGAATGATTTTTCAAGACAAAACCGTGTGAATTTATACACAACTTGTGTAAATGAGGTGATATAAATTCGACACAGTAATGTGTTATGTTAAATTTTTAAAAGTTCATTTCACGAAAATGCACAACAACTTCAAACAGTAGTATCAAATATTATTACTATTAACCGTTCAAGTTTGCAAGTACTAATCACTGTCTAAGTTAATTATTTCGGATGTCAAATAAGTTTTCAAAGAAGATTAGATGACATAATAAATCTTTAATAGTGGTGTGGCATCATGGAGTACTATTTAAGGAACATAAAAGATTAAAAGTGTCGATGCCATTTTTATATGTTATGGACTTAAATTGTTGTTCGATATATCGGTTTAACATTTTAATGTAAATCATGCATATTTTTGGGATGGTTCTTTTAACATTATCATCCTGTAATATATGTATTACCTTTTGTTTGACCACACCTAAAAATTGTGACGAAACCAGGATTTTATGTACGGGTGAGCCAAATATCAATGCAACACTTTTTTTTTTTTTTTTTTTTTTTTTTTTTTTTTTTTTTTTTAGAATATACAGAACTATAAACTAATAGAATGTCGTCATGATAAAATAATTTAACTTAGTTTTCTATTCCAAATGCATGGATACTACACAAGATGACTTGCACAATAAAACTAGAATCTTTATGTAATAAATTTTTTATCTAAAAATTGGAATAAAATGTAACAAAATATATATATGCTCAAAAAAATTTCAAGCATTTAACAAGATACAGTGAAAAACAAAAGTAAAGATATAAGAAATATGCAAATTAGCACTTAAAGTTTGAATTAATGTAAGGTTATAATAAATGTGTGCTGCAATGAAAATCATCTCAATTTATATATAAGCTTTAACCATGTTTGAAATTTTGGATGGGTCAATTTATCAATTAATGGACCAATTTTAAATTACTAGTAAAATGTAATTCCGGCCCTGCCTAAAAACGATGTACTATCATTTATCTCGATCTATTTAATGGCACATTTAAGCATTATGGTTTCGTGGAACTTATTGTTTCTCGTTTTGTTTGAAAAGTAGTTATTTTACGAAGTTATTTGTTTGATATGAAAACGAAATTGCTATAGAAAAAGAAAAAAAAAAAATAATACAGAAAAAAAAAAGAAAAAAAAAAATAATAATAAAATAAAAGAAAAAACATCTCTGATGAAACGTACACAAAATGCAACAATATTAAAGTTTACTTTCCCCAAAGATAGTTATTCTCGTTGTACACAACAGTTACTTGTATTGATATCAAATTTTAATTTTTCAAATAACCTTTTCTGATGATCATATGATCACACATGTCGAACTGAAAACAGAAAGAAATGAGAGAAAGTGATTAGAAGTATGATTTAAGTTATACGATAGACGAGTACGTTTTAAAATGTATCGTTATGGTGCGTGTAATAAAATAACTTGCGCACAGTCTTTAAGTTTATTTACATTGTTTTCTTACTTATATATTATATTGATTGAGCGCAAGGTATGTGGATCTCAACATGAAGTTCATCAAGCAATTAGGTTCTAATTAAACACAAGTCATTCAAAGAGAGTAACTTGAGGTCATGGGTGCATGAAGAATAGTTTAGGATAAGTTTGACTTTTAAGGTCAAATAAAATTATTCTGAACTTGAAATTGGTCGCAGGATATGCATCTTCTTCTGTTGAGATTCTTATTACATTAGTTTAGTACATAACAAAGCATTTTATGTTAAAGCTTATGCATATAATAAGGCATATGGGTTCAAACCTGTTTACCTAAAGTTGCCATGCCAACCTTCTAAAAAAATGAGGGATTTACTTGGTTTGAGTCTGTGTGGCGGTTAGTTCAAACCCCGTAGATTAGTCGGCCAAAAGATCGGAAACCATAATTACCCTAGAAAAACATTTTTCCCTTCCGGAAAGAATGAAATGCATAAGGGACCATCCTTTTGTTGCGGCATGCTCCTCAGATTTATGAGTCATATGAAAGTACATAATTGAAAACAAATAAAGAACCAATTTGACCATAAAGAACCACTTTGACCTTTGTTGTCTTAACTCTTAACTGCAAAGTTTTGATTTCATATCTAATAGTCAAGTTTGTGCACTAGTATGCTAAAGTGATAAATTCTTAAACTTTTATTTCATATCTATTAGTCAAGTTTGTACACTAATAGGCCAAAGTGATAGTCTTAAACTGTGGATAATACTTAATAGCAATCAAATGTACCCATAAATCTCAAACATAAAATGGTTCAATGCCACATCTTCCTGTAAACAAATATAATCAAATGTATACTCAAACTTGTTAATTGGAACACCATTAAACTTCTTTGGATTAGCTCCTTTCGGCTTTACAACCGTAAACCCATCATTAGAATTTGAAACCTTATTTGATACACCCGAACTCTGACCCTTGCCTTTATTTATCTCATTCACCACACATTTAGGAGCAGCTTTGGGACAATCATCAAGAGAATAACCATATAACAAGCAAGTACCACAGCGAGGGGGTTCCCACTTGTATTGAATACGAATATACTCTTTCGTATATCCACTTACATTAAGCATTGGTACAGCCAAAACCACAGTATCATGATACTCATTAGACGCATTAATTTCAATCAAGGTTGTTGCATAGTTGCTCCTCCCCCATGAATCCAAACACATGGTATTCGTATATGAGTCTAGCATCATAGGAATACCAATCTTAGAAGCAAGCAAGCTCAAACTATCCGAATTATATGCAACTAAAGGAACATCATGGAACTTCACCCAAACTAGGACACAAGACAAATCTTTTTTCAAAAGGCTTATCTCGAGTAACCGCTTATTAAGAAATATGGAAATTCCACAAATCATTCATAGACCATCAAGTAGAATAGATTACGCACGCTAAATTGATGAGAACTTAAAAAAAAACCTTTGTTCATCATTACTTTCACAATACCATACTTCTCCTAATTATTGCGCACAAACCACTCGACAATCGGGAAGCAAACCTTTTACCAATGAAGTACCCGTATAGCGAATTCTCCAATCACTCATTCACCTCATGAACCGAATCGATAGGTAAACCAACATCATAATCAGCATTATTCTGAACATTAGCATCAATTTTTCAAAAATTAGCCTTAGTCGAAGAAGTAAGGCTTAGCTTATTAGCATAACTCGAGCGATATTTTTCAGTAGACTTTGTCATTTAAGTTGACCCTAAATGCAAAATAGGGTCTTTTAACACTGAATTTGAGTATGCTAAAGATCACATGAATATAGGTTGATGCTTACTTTAGATCATGTTTTAAATTTATAATGCTCGTCTACCTATGATCTACGAATGTACAAACGGGCGGAGAACCCGATCGTGTGTAGTGTAAAGCAGAGGTCGTCCCAAGAGCTACTGGTCGGTTTCTAGTTAAAGTTTTAATTGTCACAAGTTTAGTTTTTTGTTTAATTAACTATTTGTAATAAATAACATAAATGAATGTAAATTAGATTAATCAAGGAAGAAACATGTGCTAACCTAGTTACTACATTATTAATGCAATGATATAAATACAAACCACAAGTACCCTTTGGCGATTTTGTTTTTGGGTAAAGGGGAGTAATCATGCACCCTGGTAAATATATTAACCGAAAAAAACATTTAAGTACAAAGGATATGAGTGAAATCCCATATCTCAGCCCGTTACATAGGCATAACGCTTACATAACAAGATACTACATATTTTCTAAATAAGAAATCAAACCACTACTCAAATGATAACATAGGACATAACGAAAAAATTACTTCCTAGGTCCTTGAAGCTTGGTGCCATACATGGCATTAAAGGCATCCAAATTCCCCGGAAGATCAGAAACCTGCTTCGCATAGTCATCGTAGTCATAGTCATCATACTCATCTTCAAACTCTTGGCCACCACCGAATAGATTAGCAGACTCATCAAATGGGTTAGCAACCACCTCATCTTCAGAATCCGACAACACGATATCTCCCACTTTAGAAAAAGGATTAACTCTCTTAGTAGAAGAGGCGGGCTTCAAATCACTCACATGGGGTACTTGTGATGCAGTACCTGTCTAAGTAGACTTATCTTCATTAACTTCCATTGTACGACCATAATCCACATCCTTGTTGGTGTCATTAGAAGGAGTACCAAAATCATCCGCAGAGTCCATATTAAGAGCATCAAACTGATTTGATGTAGAGATCTTAGTTCCACTCGAACCAGCCACATCAGAAGCAATCTTCTTAGTGACTTCCACTTTCTTAGGTTCAGGAGGAGTCTTCTTGGGTTGATATTGAAACTGCTTACCCACAACAGGTTTAGTAAACCCTCCTTGACCCAGAATAGTAGAACCACCTTGCTTTCCCTTCTTCTTATTAATGACCGTCTTGAAACCATCATTAACACGCTTAGTAGGCTGAGCAGGAGGTTCAACAACTTTAGGACATTCAATAAGAGTATGACCAAAAACCTTACATTTATCACAATGAGGTGGTTTCCACTCGTATTCAACCCGTATCTTCTCAATAGTCGAACCCGACCCATCAAATAACGGTATCTCAACAGTAAGGCTGTCCCTAAGCACCTCATCCGACTTGACTTCAATCATGCATCTAGAAAAACTACTACGGCCCCACGAGTCCTTGCACATTTGGCTAGTAAAAGCATCTAACCTTTTAGGCGTGCCTATCAATGTGGCAAGGAGACTAAGGCCATCATCAGAAAACATAGCAAGAGGAACATCATGGAATTTAACCCACACCGGGATGTTGGTCAAATCCTCTTTAAGTAAGTTGGTGTTCAATGTCCATGGTTTAAGAATAATAGGAACATTTCTAATCAACCAAGGACCATTTTCAAGCACATCATCAACACCTTTCTTCGAATTGAACTTAAAGAAGAAGAACCCCTTTGCATTCATCATTACCTTTTGTATACCAAATTTAGCCCACGCATTGCGTACAAAGTAATCAACAACAGGAAAAGCAAGGCGTTGACCAAGGAAGTACCCATACAAAGTATTCTCAAACCTAGTGTTCACCTCTTCAACCACTTTCATCGGGACAGAAAGATCCACACCATTAGCGTTCTTATTACACTCCAACCTACGAAAGTTTGACGTGTATTTCTTTGGTTCAGTAGAAGTAACACCAGCATACGATGAAGAAGGTTGTTTCAAAGCACCAACCTTCTCAATACCAACAGCCCCATGTGCATTCGTATCAACCTTATCATTAGCATTATTATGGCCATTAACATTAGAAGCCATAGGACCACTCGTATCTTGAGGAGGTTTCGAATAATAACCAATAACAGTAAGCATCTCCTCAAACTCCTTTTGCGACTGCGGCACCTTAAGATGCTCAAAAGGATTAGTCCCCGTAGAAGTAGTAGCATCCACTGTCACGGCAGGTTTTAATGGTTGCCCATATTCACCCACAAGAACAAGTTTCCCCTCAAAGATTTGTTTTTCAATAGTACGAATTTTCAATAAAGTATCATGACCCTCAGGCGTGTCATGACTAGGTGCGTCATGAATAGGGCTTGAACCAAGTGAAACCGGCTCCACTTGTCCATCAGAACGATACCCAGAAGCAATACCAGTAAACTCGTCATTCCTACTATTAGGGTTCATGGTCGATTAAAGATTCGACTCACCAGGACTAACAATAGGCTCATTCACATCATCGTTTAATTCATCAATCTTGTCCATAACAAACAAGAAAGTAAAGCAACCCTAAAAAACGAAAACCAGAAAATTACTAACCGAAACCTTAAGAAAACCAAATGCCAGGAAAGCAAGAAGATCCACGTCAATCTTCAGTCACGATAACCTTAGTAGAACTAAGGCATAATTATAAGCACAAGATACTAACCAACATCAATCATGATATCAGGTTCGGTTAATAAGATCAAACAGTTGAGATCGGTTTCGGATTGGTGTTTTAAAGTTTATGCATGCATGCAAACCGACCATATGATATAGTCACCGACCCACTATAGTTTTGTTGTAGAATCAGCCAATCAAAACTAAACTATGTGCGCACCAAACGACAAACAAGATAGTAGCAATAATATTCGAAGATAAAAGGATGGAATCAATGTTTTCAGTTTTGTGTTTGAGTCACCAAGAGAGAATATGGCGATTTTGGTGATTTTGCGAAACCCTAAACCTATCTTTTCAACCTGATCGATCTTGAATCTTCTTCTAAACAATCTTGATTCAAGCTTGATTATATCTTGTATATCATCTTGCTTAAATCATAGATTGTCCCTGCTGTTGATCTATTCGATCGATTTGGTTGGTTTCTCCTGGGTTTTTTCCATAATCGCAAACTTAGGGTTTCTTGGTCGGTTGTGTTATTATTTAATCCTAATCATTATCAATCACAACTGATTTGACATCATTAATTAATCATGGGTTAGTTATTGCGCATATCTGGATTAAAAACCCTAGTTGTTAAATTAGGGTTTTACTTGTTTAGTTGGACGATTCTTCTTGTGTTTATGTGTGATTGTAGTGTGCAAGGGTTCTGATTTGTTGTGATGTCGATGCTGGGAGAGAAGGATGACAGTATGTCACGACATGTGGCTAAAGAAAACACTGCTAATGTTGACGTGAATGCTTTAGAAGCTGGTATGCAACCCTTAAAGGGTGTCGACTATCAGCCAAGTAAGGCTAATAAAACATTGTTTGGACCTGAATAGCCAGATGCTATGACTAAGGATGATGAGGATGTTGTTTTGTCGAGTGTGAATGATGGTGGTATGAACTACCCTAATCCATCTGAATATCCAACACTTTCTGAGGTTCATGTTACTACTAGTAAGCAAGTGAAGCCGGTTTCACTTGCTCCCCCTGATGCTACCCATATGAATGCCAATGAGGTTGTGAAGCCGGTTTCACATGTGCCTTGTGAACGAACTGAGAGTGTTGATGATTCGGTGTTTTGGGATGCAGGGCCTCTTGGTGCTACAAGTATCTTGAATATGCAATATTTCCCATCTACAATTTATAGTGTCGAGGACACCACTAGGGGGGCTAATCTGCCTAGTGGTGATGATATTAGTGTAGCTCCTAAAGCTGGAAGGGTACATGTTTCTCCACCTAAGGATACATTAACCGGTGCTACACCAATTATTCAATCTGTTGGGGTTAATACATTAACTATGTTGATGCTATAAGTGGTATGAATTCTGCTAATGGTAATGGTGCTATGTCAATTGATTCGACGAAGCGCAAATCAAATTTTCATAGGTTGGAGTGTAGTAAAAAGTCTAACTGGGTGGATCTCTCCATTCCTATGAAAGTCGTTGAGGAGGTGAACTCTAAATTTGAGAATACCCTTTATGGTTATTTCCTTGGTAAACGTATTGCCTTTCCGGTTGTTGATTATTACGTTCGTAATACATGGGCCAAGTGTGGTATTCAAAAGGTTATGATGAATGCGGAAGGGTTCTTTTTCTTTAATTTTTCCACTCGTAAGGGTGTTGATGATGTGCTTGAGAACGGACCGTGGATGATTAGGAATGTGCCAATTATTCTTAAAACGTGGACTTTGAATACTAATCTGCTTAAAGAGGATTTGACTAATATTCCGGTATGGGTTAAATTCCACGATGTGACCCTTGCTATGTTTTCTAATGATGGTCTCAGTCTCCTTGCTACATTGATTGGTACGCCAAAAGTGTTAGATTCTTATACTAGTCAAATGTGCTTGGAATCATGGGGTCGAATTAGTTTTGCTAGGTGCTTGATTGAAGTTAAGGCAGATCAGGTTCTTAGGGATAGCATCACTATTGAGATACCATTACTTGATGGGAGAGGATCTACTATTGAAAAGATTTGGATGGAATACGAATGGAAACCGCCTCGGTGTGATATATGTAAATTGTTTGGTCATACGCTGATTGATTGTCCTAAATCTGTTCCACTTCCTACTCAAGCTAATCAGACTGTTAATAATGGTTTTCAAGCTGTCACTAACAAGAATAAGGGTAGGAATGGTGGTCCAAGTGTGCCAGGTAAGGGAGGTTTTACTAAACTGGGTCCTAAATTTAGGTATCAACCTAAAGCACCTCCTCCTGAACCCAAGAAGGTGGATAGTGCGAAGAAGATAGCCACTGATGTGGCTAGTACGAGTGGGACGAAGATTGCTACATCTAATCCTTTTGCTGCACTAAATACGATCGATTCTGATGAATGTGGCAATACTACTGATGTAGAGGTTTCTGGTAATACAATGGAAGCAAAGGAGGTTGGGTCTCTCGAGACAGGTAATGTATCACAAGATCCGCTTGTGAGAGATTCAAGGGTAGCTAACGCGGTTGGTCCTACCCCTGTTGTTGAGAAAATTGGGGAATTTGAAAGGCTTCTTATTGATGGAAAAGCTACTCTTGTTGATGATAATGGTAATCCTATTAAGAAGGTTGATTATAAGGGTTATAATAAGGAGTTCCCGGCTACTTCTTTAACTAAAAGGGTTAACCCATTCTCTAAGGTGGGAGAGATTGTGGATTCTAATAGTGATGATGAGGAGGTTGTGATCACCTTTGATGAGACGAGTAATCTATTTGGTGGTGGTCATGATCGCGAAGATGACTATGATGACTATGATTATGATAATTATGAGGATCAGGTTTACGATCTTCTAGGAAATTTGGATGCCTATTATGACACGTATGGTGTTAAGCTCCAAGGCCTTGGTAGGAAGTGATTTATCTCCATAGAAGTCTAATGCTATATTTTGAGTAGTGGTTTATTTTCTTATATAGAGAATAGGAAGTATCTTGTTATGTAAGCTTTTCGCCTATGTAATGGGCTGAGATATGGGATTCACCCATATCCTTTGTACTTAAACGTTTTTTGGAGTAATATATTTAGCCGGGTCTTTGACCTTTTAACCAAAAAAATGCAATGATCTCGTTCCTAAGTGCAATGTCTACATCTCATTTTACGTAGTGGTTCTAATATCATTAGGTCCAACCGGTTATCTTACCTAACCTACTATTCCTAAGATCTCAACCCCGTAGTCACGGAAGTCGGGTATCTAGTTCATAATCATTAAACCCCAAACTATCTTTGAAGACCTATCTAATGTTGATGGTCTCGACATTCAAACCCTCGTTTGTCCACGTAAGGTTTACCCTCACTTCTTAAGTACCTAATCTAGTGTAGGCGGTGATTTGTCAATTCCTACACTCGGGTGATGGTCTCACCTATAGTAGCCTATTATACTAGTAGTCAAATGGTCATCCAAAAGCTAGCCAATAAACTCTACCCTAGCTTCAATACTACCAAAACGCAGGGATCAAACGATAGGCTCAAAAGATATCTACATAAATGATAAATAGACAAAGGAACTAAAATCAAAGTATTAATAATTTCATAACTAGGCTAACACATAAAATGTTTAGCCTCTCATACTTTAAAGTACACAAACAAGAATGAATAAAACATTGGTTGAATTACACATGATGTTTGATACAAATTACTTGATGTAGAACTAATAATGATGATGATCGTAAGCGAATTCTCCCTTGGAAAGTGGTTTGGAACTGCTGAAATTGCCTTGGAGTTGAACCCTAATCGTCCTTAAGTTGTTGTGTGAGGTGGTCATATAAAAAATGCAGATTTAGGGCTTGTTTATATAGGCTCGACATAAATACGGTGTAACCATAAGTAAAGGGTTACGCTGTAATCTCCTAATGGACGTTGCTATACTAGTTGTAGAATAGTTACGACATAACCATGGAGAATGGGTTACGCTTTATTCGTCTCGTAACCTTGGTGATGTGGTTATGGTGCCACTCTTGTGTCAGCAACATTACAAGTCTTTACTGGATCTTTACGACGTAGCTTGATCGATAGGATTACCCCGTAACATTGTGGTAAGTTGACTTGGTCTTGGTCAGTAGACATGAAGACTACGGCGTAGTAAATATATTAACCAAAAAATATATTAAGTACAATGGATATGAGTGAAGTCCCATATCTCAGCCCGTTACATAGGCATAAAGCTTACATAACAAGATACTTCCTATTTTCTAAACAAGAAAACAAACCACTACTCAAATGATAACATAGGACATAACAAAAGAAAATTACTTCCTAGGACCTTGAAGTTTGGTGCCATACATGGCATTAAAGGCATCCAAATTCCAAGGAAGATCATGAACCTGATTCGCATAGTCATCATAGTCATAGTCATCATACTCATCTTCAAACTCTTGGCCACCACCGAATAGATTAGCAGACTCATCAAATGGGTTAGCAACCACCTCATCTTCAGAATCAGAAACCACGATCTCCCCCACTTTAGAAAAAGGGTTAACTCTCTTAGTAGAAGTGGCGGGCGGATTACAAGAATTTCTAGTATTAGGAGCCACACCCGACTCCACCTCTTTCAATTCACTCACAAGGGGTTCTTGTGATGCAGTACCTGTCTTAGTAGACTTATCTTCATTAACTTCCATTGTACGACCAGAATCCACATCCTTGTTGGTGTCATTAGAAGGAGTACCAAACGCATCCGTATATTCCATATTAAGAGCATCAAACTGGTTAGATGTGGAGATCTTAGTTCCACTCGAACTAGCCACATCAGAAGTATTCTTCTTAGTGACTTCCACTTTCTTAGGTTCAGGAGGAGTCTTTTTGGGTTGATATTGAAACTGCTTACCCACAACAGGTTTAGTAAACCCTCCTTGACCCGGAATAGTAGACCCACCTTGTTTACCCTTCTTCTTGTTGTTAACCGTCTTGAAACCATTACACGCTTAGAAGGCTAAGCAGGAGGTTCAACAACATTAGGACATTCAATAAGAGTATGACCAAAAATCTTACATGTATCACAATGAGGTGGCTTCCACTCATATTCAACCCGTATCTTCTCAATAGTCGAACCCGACCCATCAAGTAACGGTATCTCAACAGTAAGGCTGTCCCTAAGCACCTCATCCGACTTCACTTCAATCATGCATCGAGCAAAACTACTACGGCCCCACGAGTCCTTGCACATTTAGCTAGTGAAAGCATCTAACCTTTTCGGCGTGCCTATCAGTGTGGCAAGGAGACTAAGGCCATCATCAGAAAACATAGCAAGAGGAACATCATGGAATTTAACCCACACCGGGATGTTGGTCAAATCCTCTTTAAGTAAGTTGGTGTTCAATGTCCATGGTTTAAGAATAATAGGTATATTTCTAATCAACCAAGGACCGTTTTCAAGAACATCATCAACACCTTTCTTCGAATTGAACTTAAAAAAGAAGAACCCCTTTGCATTCATCATTACCTTTTGTATACCAAACTTAGCCCACACATTGTGTACAAAGTAATCTACAACAGGAAAAGCAAGTCGTTGACCAAAGAAATACCTACAAATTATTCTCAAACCTAGAGTTCATCTCTTCAACCACTTTCATCGGGACAGAAAGATCCACACCATTAGCTTTCTTATTACACTCCAACCTACGAGAGTATGACGTATGTTTCTTAGGTTCAGTAGAAGTAACACCAGCATACGATGTAGAAGGTTGTTTCAAAACACCAACCTTCTCAATACCAATAGCCCCATGTGCATTCGTATCAACCTTAACATTAACATTATTAGGACTACTAGTAGCATTAACATTAGAAGCCATAGGAACACTCGTATCTTGAGAAGGTTTCGGATAATAACCAATAGCGGTAAGCATCTCCTCTAGCTTCTTCTGTGACTGCGGCACTTTATGATGCTCAAATGGATTAGCCCCAGTAGAATTAGTAGCATCCACTGTCACAGCTGGTTTTAATGGTTTCCCATTGTCACCCACAAGAACAAGTTTTCCCTCAAATATTTGTTTTTCAATAGCACGAATTTTCAATAAAGTATCATGACCCTCAGGCGTGTCATGGGTAGGTGCATCATGACTAGGGCTCAAACCAAGTGAAACCGGCTCCACTTGTCCATCAGTACGCGAACTACTCCCCTCGTTAATCGGGGAAGGTCAAGCATCCATGTCATCAACAAGAATCGACGAAGTAATGTTCTCCTCTCCCATACAGTCCAACATAAACAAACGTAACACCAATTAAGACAGACACCCAACGGAAAACACGAAGGCAAACAATGAACAATATGGTCTGATGTTCGCAACAATACCCAGTAAAACCCTAGTCGATAAACTAGGGTTTATAAAACATAAAAAACCAAGCAGCTAACCCATAAACAAGTCGAAATCAGTAGCAGTAATAGGCAATTAAGAACAAACGCTGAAGAACCCTAAAGAACAAGATCGATCGCAGAAACCCTAAAAAACGTAAAAAAACAATCGACTAGCACCCTAACCTGATAACAAACGTGTTAAAGAATCAAGATAGAACCCAAGATTAGAATCAAGATTAGTAGAACAGGCATGTGATGAGATTAAAGGTGCTGGAAACGATCAGAATGAAGGTTGAATTAGGGTGAAGAGATCGCCATGGGGGGTCGGTTTTAGGGTTTGGGAGTCATAACTAACTTTAAATATATTTACTCACCTAATTTGCTGATACATAAATAGTTAAGAGAAATTTTGAAAATGTTTTCGCGATTATGACGCTCGAGCTGCGAAAGGTTTTTGAAGATAGATTATAGGTTAGTCCCATGATACAACCATGGAATAACTTTTACGAAGTTACTTATTCTCGATCTTTTCAAGTGAAGTGATGAAGGTAAAAAAGGTTGCGCTTGTTTCAGGGTAATCCTGATCACTAACACTAGAAAAGATCAGTCCCTTCAGAGACATCCGATAAAATACTAAAAAGGATCAAATACATAGTAAAAAATGCTGGAAATATATCATGTATATAAGTAGGCATAATTACCTACGAATGTAACTAACTTGCTATTTTTTTGAGTTGTGTATAGACAATTTTTTTTACTACTCAAATTTTTAAATTTTGCTATTTGTATGTTTTTTTATAACTATTTTACTTTTACGTATTTTAACCACTCTATTAATATCGAATGGTAAAATGATCATTTGTACATTAACAAAATACACACAAACGTCGAAATTTAAATATTTGAGTATCTAATAGCAAGAAAATAATGGGCTAATAGCACCGAAATGAATCATACTTGCCACTCACACCTTTTATATGTATCGAACAAATGTTTTTGCTATTCTATGTACTAAACTTGATTTTATTGTATTTTTTGTGTACTTTGCCCCTCAATTTTTTCCTACTATATGTATTATAGTTGTCATAAAATAAACAAAATATACATTAAAATCAAGTTTAGTAAATAAAATAGCAAAGAAATATGTTCGATACAAACAAAAAATACAAATGACAAATATGATACATTATGATGTCTTTTGCCCAAAAATAATTAGCAACAGTCGAAGAAATAAAAAGTTAATTACATTTTCAATGACTTATCTCACGTATAGAAACACCATAGTTACGTTATAATATGTATCGTACATTTATGATCAATGACAATGCACAACCCAACTGGCTAAACTGGGCCTAAAAAGCCCTCGTCTTTTTTACCCCAGTGTTAACACTTAATGACAATCCTTATAAAACATAGTTTAAATTCAGTAAAAAGTTGATTATATCAAACCAACCAAAACTTATATAAACGTCCATAACAAGTAATGTAGCATTGTAACGTAGCTAAAACAAAGCGAAATTTCAATGAAACCTTGGAATTAGCAAGGTGGCATATGACGCGGTGGTGGTAGCATGCGTTCTTTGGTCTGATGGCCATCCTTAACTATGAACACTGTGTTCATCCCCCATGTAAGGTGACGTGCGAGATGACAGTGCATAAACCATACTCCTGTTTGGAAATGTATAAGAGAAGCATCAAAAGTTAAATACTTAAATTGTTAGCTTATAAACATGTACTTTTTATTTCTAAAAATATCTTACCAGGATTATGAGCCTTGAACCTAATTGTGGCCCATCCATTTATAGGCACAATAACAGTGTTCCGAAATGGAGGGTCTACAAGGTTATAGTTCAACGGGTCCTTATTTTCATCAAAGTTACCAAATCCCCATCCAACAACGTAAAAGTTAAATCCATGTAAATGTATAGGATGATCCAGTGCTGAAACCAATGCGGTCCCTTGAAAAATCATTTCCACGATCGAATTATACTCTAACATCCTGACTTCTGTGGCCCTTCTAGGTGTTTGTAGAAACAATGGCAAAACTGTGCTTGTGAAGTTGAAATACAAAGGCGGTTCACTAGGAAATTTTGTACCATACACACCATTGATGTAATTGTAATAAGCTTGAAGGATGTCAATACGCGGAGATGCAAAGCTAATATTGTTCATACTAGCCGCTAGTCTTGTACCATTTGGGCCTGCACATGAGTTGTTTTGACATGGGAATGTGTTTATGGAAACAGTGGAATATATTTGCGTATCATACTTGTTTAATGGGAATAAAATTGGGTCCAAGCTTCTAAGGCTACCAATAAAGTCAAATGCCGTGGTTGTGTCATTGTAATAAGGTAGGGAAGGTAAAAGGGGGATGGTGTTGGTCGAAGCAAAATCGCCATTGTATTGTACGATTCCTGTGGTGGTTGTGTTATCAAAAGAAACACCTACACCAGTGGAATATGCTCGTGCTGCCATGTAGTAACGACCCCTAGGTGGAACGTGGTTGGCTTCTAACAAACAATCAAGTGTTTGGCCTGGGGAGATTACTACATAATCTTTTGTTAGTGGCTTGGTGTAGCTACCATCGGATGCCACAACGGTTAGTGAATGATTTGCAATTTTGAAAAAGAGTATTTCATTCATAGCAGCATTTACCATCCGCAAAAGGTATCTTTTTCCATATGTTTCATTCAACTTGAAGGTATCTGTAAAATTTTAACGAACATCAGAAAATATTTTTTAGCCAAAGTTCGAGTTATAGGTATGTGAAATTGCTGAACTAACCTTGGCTTGAGCATGGATAAAAGTCACCAGGTTGACCATTGATGGTGTAAGCATCAGAGTCTCTAGGAGCACCACCAGATGCAACAAATTCATTAAGAACTTGCATTACATCTTCTTTCCACCATTCAGCTAAAAATAGTTTAACACGATAAATTAAAAAAAAAAAAAAAATTAAAAAAAAAAAATAATAAGGATGAAGTCATAACCGGTAAAATTAAACTTGTACTCTTTATGCTTGTTAGGATGGTTTTGACGACTATACACACTCCTCTTGTGCGACTTTTGACTCATTCGACCCATATGACCACTTTCGTTTTTAGCTAGTTTCTTTAATGTTACCATTAACATGCTGAAAACCGAAAACAAAATCTACTCAGTTTATATATAAAGGTTACCAAATATTATAGGCACTTCTTCATGGGGCTTAGGGAAGGGGTAGCATGTGCCTCGCTTGGGGTGCATGGCTATAGCACCATGGACCGTGGCTCTAGACCAGTCGCTATGAGCATGCCACCAGATTGTCCCAACTTCCATAGAAAATATGATCTTATAGTTGAATGAGTCACCCGGTTGAATCGGACATTGTGTGATGTATTCCGGACCATCTGACCATGGGTTCCTAGGCTGTTTTACTCCATGCCTGCCATTTTGAACTCTAATAAAATAAACTTCTAAGAAAAATGAGTGTTAATTAAGTATGTAATAATAGGAGTTGAGGTATACCAATGAATGGTGATGTTATGTCTTCCCATGTTATGAACCTTGACATAAACCGTTTCGTCTTTATGGGCGTGCAAAGTTGGTCCTGGAAATTGGCCGTTTACAGTTAAAATGGTTTTCGTTTCACAGAGTCGAGTGTATGATGCTTCCTTAACCTACACAATCAGATTAGTAAGTTCAAATGAATTGTAACTTATTCATTCCATTTTCACCATAAAAACTAACTTTCAGCATCTAGTACTTACGAAAAACACAAGGTGTCGTGGCACTGCTTCACAATAAACAAGTGTTGCTAATGACAATAAGAATAGTAACAAGACTTTGTTGCTAGAAGGCATTTTGAAAGGTAAGAAGATTGAATGATTTTTCAAGACAAAACCGTGTGAATTTATACACAACTTGTGTAAATGAGGTGATATAAATTCGACACAGTAATGTGTTATGTTAAATTTTTAAAAGTTCATTTCACGAAAATGCACAACAACTTCAAACAGTAGTATCAAATATTATTACTATTAACCGTTCAAGTTTGCAAGTACTAATCACTGTCTAAGTTAATTATTTCGGATGTCAAATAAGTTTTCAAAGAAGATTAGATGACATAATAAATCTTTAATAGTGGTGTGGCATCATGGAGTACTATTTAAGGAACATAAAAGATTAAAAGTGTCGATGCCATTTTTATATGTTATGGACTTAAATTGTTGTTCGATATATCGGTTTAACATTTTAATGTAAATCATGCATATTTTTGGGATGGTTCTTTTAACATTATCATCCTGTAATATATGTATTACCTTTTGTTTGACCACACCTAAAAATTGTGACGAAACCAGGATTTTATGTACGGGTGAGCCAAATATCAATGCAACACTTTTTTTTTTTTTTTTTTTTTTTTTTTTTTTTTTAGAATATACAGAACTATAAACTAATAGAATGTCGTCATGATAAAATAATTTAACTTAGTTTTCTATTCCAAATGCATGGATACTACACAAGATGACTTGCACAATAAAACTAGAATCTTTATGTAATAAATTTTTTATCTAAAAATTGGAATAAAATGTAACAAAATATATATATGCTCAAAAAAATTTCAAGCATTTAACAAGATACAGTGAAAAACAAAAGTAAAGATATAAGAAATATGCAAATTAGCACTTAAAGTTTGAATTAATGTAAGGTTATAATAAATGTGTGCTGCAATGAAAATCATCTCAATTTATATATAAGCTTTAACCATGTTTGAAATTTTGGATGGGTCAATTTATCAATTAATGGACCAATTTTAAATTACTAGTAAAATGTAATTCCGGCCCTGCCTAAAAACGATGTACTATCATTTATCTCGATCTATTTAATGGCACATTTAAGCATTATGGTTTCGTGGAACTTATTGTTTCTCGTTTTGTTTGAAAAGTAGTTATTTTACGAAGTTATTTGTTTGATATGAAAACGAAATTGCTATAGAAAAAGAAAAAAAAAAATAATACAGAAAAAAAAAAGAAAAAAAAAAATAATAATAAAATAAAAGAAAAAACATCTCTGATGAAACGTACACAAAATGCAACAATATTAAAGTTTACTTTCCCCAAAGATAGTTATTCTCGTTGTACACAACAGTTACTTGTATTGATATCAAATTTTAATTTTTCAAATAACCTTTTCTGATGATCATATGATCACACATGTCGAACTGAAAACAGAAAGAAATGAGAGAAAGTGATTAGAAGTATGATTTAAGTTATACGATAGACGAGTACGTTTTAAAATGTATCGTTATGGTGCGTGTAATAAAATAACTTGCGCACAGTCTTTAAGTTTATTTACATTGTTTTCTTACTTATATATTATATTGATTGAGCGCAAGGTATGTGGATCTCAACATGAAGTTCATCAAGCAATTAGGTTCTAATTAAACACAAGTCATTCAAAGAGAGTAACTTGAGGTCATGGGTGCATGAAGAATAGTTTAGGATAAGTTTGACTTTTAAGGTCAAATAAAATTATTCTGAACTTGAAATTGGTCGCAGGATATGCATCTTCTTCTGTTGAGATTCTTATTACATTAGTTTAGTACATAACAAAGCATTTTATGTTAAAGCTTATGCATATAATAAGGCATATGGGTTCAAACCTGTTTACCTAAAGTTGCCATGCCAACCTTCTAAAAAAATGAGGGATTTACTTGGTTTGAGTCTGTGTGGCGGTTAGTTCAAACCCCGTAGATTAGTCGGCCAAAAGATCGGAAACCATAATTACCCTAGAAAAACATTTTTCCCTTCCGGAAAGAATGAAATGCATAAGGGACCATCCTTTTGTTGCGGCATGCTCCTCAGATTTATGAGTCATATGAAAGTACATAATTGAAAACAAATAAAGAACCAATTTGACCATAAAGAACCACTTTGACCTTTGTTGTCTTAACTCTTAACTGCAAAGTTTTGATTTCATATCTAATAGTCAAGTTTGTGCACTAGTATGCTAAAGTGATAAATTCTTAAACTTTTATTTCATATCTATTAGTCAAGTTTGTACACTAATAGGCCAAAGTGATAGTCTTAAACTGTGGATAATACTTAATAGCAATCAAATGTACCCATAAATCTCAAACATAAAATGGTTCAATGCCACATCTTCCTGTAAACAAATATAATCAAATGTATACTCAAACTTGTTAATTGGAACACCATTAAACTTCTTTGGATTAGCTCCTTTCGGCTTTACAACCGTAAACCCATCATTAGAATTTGAAACCTTATTTGATACACCCGAACTCTGACCCTTGCCTTTATTTATCTCATTCACCACACATTTAGGAGCAGCTTTGGGACAATCATCAAGAGAATAACCATATAACAAGCAAGTACCACAGCGAGGGGGTTCCCACTTGTATTGAATACGAATATACTCTTTCGTATATCCACTTACATTAAGCATTGGTACAGCCAAAACCACAGTATCATGATACTCATTAGACGCATTAATTTCAATCAAGGTTGTTGCATAGTTGCTCCTCCCCCATGAATCCAAACACATGGTATTCGTATATGAGTCTAGCATCATAGGAATACCAATCTTAGAAGCAAGCAAGCTCAAACTATCCGAATTATATGCAACTAAAGGAACATCATGGAACTTCACCCAAACTAGGACACAAGACAAATCTTTTTTCAAAAGGCTTATCTCGAGTAACCGCTTATTAAGAAATATGGAAATTCCACAAATCATTCATAGACCATCAAGTAGAATAGATTACGCACGCTAAATTGATGAGAACTTAAAAAAAAACCTTTGTTCATCATTACTTTCACAATACCATACTTCTCCTAATTATTGCGCACAAACCACTCGACAATCGGGAAGCAAACCTTTTACCAATGAAGTACCCGTATAGCGAATTCTCCAATCACTCATTCACCTCATGAACCGAATCGATAGGTAAACCAACATCATAATCAGCATTATTCTGAACATTAGCATCAATTTTTCAAAAATTAGCCTTAGTCGAAGAAGTAAGGCTTAGCTTATTAGCATAACTCGAGCGATATTTTTCAGTAGACTTTGTCATTTAAGTTGACCCTAAATGCAAAATAGGGTCTTTTAACACTGAATTTGAGTATGCTAAAGATCACATGAATATAGGTTGATGCTTACTTTAGATCATGTTTTAAATTTATAATGCTCGTCTACCTATGATCTACGAATGTACAAACGGGCGGAGAACCCGATCGTGTGTAGTGTAAAGCAGAGGTCGTCCCAAGAGCTACTGGTCGGTTTCTAGTTAAAGTTTTAATTGTCACAAGTTTAGTTTTTTGTTTAATTAACTATTTGTAATAAATAACATAAATGAATGTAAATTAGATTAATCAAGGAAGAAACATGTGCTAACCTAGTTACTACATTATTAATGCAATGATATAAATACAAACCACAAGTACCCTTTGGCGATTTTGTTTTTGGGTAAAGGGGAGTAATCATGCACCCTGGTAAATATATTAACCGAAAAAACATTTAAGTACAAAGGATATGAGTGAAATCCCATATCTCAGCCCGTTACATAGGCATAACGCTTACATAACAAGATACTACATATTTTCTAAATAAGAAATCAAACCACTACTCAAATGATAACATAGGACATAACGAAAAAATTACTTCCTAGGTCCTTGAAGCTTGGTGCCATACATGGCATTAAAGGCATCCAAATTCCCCGGAAGATCAGAAACCTGCTTCGCATAGTCATCGTAGTCATAGTCATCATACTCATCTTCAAACTCTTGGCCACCACCGAATAGATTAGCAGACTCATCAAATGGGTTAGCAACCACCTCATCTTCAGAATCCGACAACACGATATCTCCCACTTTAGAAAAAGGATTAACTCTCTTAGTAGAAGAGGCGGGCTTCAAATCACTCACATGGGGTACTTGTGATGCAGTACCTGTCTAAGTAGACTTATCTTCATTAACTTCCATTGTACGACCATAATCCACATCCTTGTTGGTGTCATTAGAAGGAGTACCAAAATCATCCGCAGAGTCCATATTAAGAGCATCAAACTGATTTGATGTAGAGATCTTAGTTCCACTCGAACCAGCCACATCAGAAGCAATCTTCTTAGTGACTTCCACTTTCTTAGGTTCAGGAGGAGTCTTCTTGGGTTGATATTGAAACTGCTTACCCACAACAGGTTTAGTAAACCCTCCTTGACCCAGAATAGTAGAACCACCTTGCTTTCCCTTCTTCTTATTAATGACCGTCTTGAAACCATCATTAACACGCTTAGTAGGCTGAGCAAGAGGTTCAACAACTTTAGGACATTCAATAAGAGTATGACCAAAAACCTTACATTTATCACAATGAGGTGGTTTCCACTCGTATTCAACCCGTATCTTCTCAATAGTCGAACCCGACCCATCAAATAACGGTATCTCAACAGTAAGGCTGTCCCTAAGCACCTCATCCGACTTGACTTCAATCATGCATCTAGAAAAACTACTACGGCCCCACGAGTCCTTGCACATTTGGCTAGTAAAAGCATCTAACCTTTTAGGCGTGCCTATCAATGTGGCAAGGAGACTAAGGCCATCATCAGAAAACATAGCAAGAGGAACATCATGGAATTTAACCCACACCGGGATGTTGGTCAAATCCTCTTTAAGTAAGTTGGTGTTCAATGTCCATGGTTTAAGAATAATAGGAACATTTCTAATCAACCAAGGACCATTTTCAAGCACATCATCAACACCTTTCTTCGAATTGAACTTAAAGAAGAAGAACCCCTTTGCATTCATCATTACCTTTTGTATACCAAATTTAGCCCACGCATTGCGTACAAAGTAATCAACAACAGGAAAAGCAAGGCGTTGACCAAGGAAGTACCCATACAAAGTATTCTCAAACCTAGTGTTCACCTCTTCAACCACTTTCATCGGGACAGAAAGATCCACACCATTAGCGTTCTTATTACACTCCAACCTACGAAAGTTTGACGTGTATTTCTTTGGTTCAGTAGAAGTAACACCAGCATACGATGAAGAAGGTTGTTTCAAAGCACCAACCTTCTCAATACCAACAGCCCCATGTGCATTCGTATCAACCTTATCATTAGCATTATTATGGCCATTAACATTAGAAGCCATAGGACCACTCGTATCTTGAGGAGGTTTCGAATAATAACCAATAACAGTAAGCATCTCCTCAAACTCCTTTTGCGACTGCGGCACCTTAAGATGCTCAAAAGGATTAGTCCCCGTAGAAGTAGTAGCATCCACTGTCACGGCAGGTTTTAATGGTTGCCCATATTCACCCACAAGAACAAGTTTCCCCTCAAAGATTTGTTTTTCAATAGTACGAATTTTCAATAAAGTATCATGACCCTCAGGCGTGTCATGACTAGGTGCGTCATGAATAGGGCTTGAACCAAGTGAAACCGGCTCCACTTGTCCATCAGAACGATACCCAGAAGCAATACCAGTAAACTCGTCATTCCTACTATTAGGGTTCATGGTCGATTAAAGATTCGACTCACCAGGACTAACAATAGGCTCATTCACATCATCGTTTAATTCATCAATCTTGTCCATAACAAACAAGAAAGTAAAGCAACCCTAAAAAACGAAAACCAGAAAATTACTAACCGAAACCTTAAGAAAACCAAATGCCAGGAAAGCAAGAAGATCCACGTCAATCTTCAGTCACGATAACCTTAGTAGAACTAAGGCATAATTATAAGCACAAGATACTAACCAACATCAATCATGATATCAGGTTCGGTTAATAAGATCAAACAGTTGAGATCGGTTTCGGATTGGTGTTTTAAAGTTTATGCATGCATGCAAACCGACCATATGATATAGTCACCGACCCACTATAGTTTTGTTGTAGAATCAGCCAATCAAAACTAAACTATGTGCGCACCAAACGACAAACAAGATAGTAGCAATAATATTCGAAGATAAAAGGATGGAATCAATGTTTTCAGTTTTGTGTTTGAGTCACCAAGAGAGAATATGGCGATTTTGGTGATTTTGCGAAACCCTAAACCTATCTTTTCAACCTGATCGATCTTGAATCTTCTTCTAAACAATCTTGATTCAAGCTTGATTATATCTTGTATATCATCTTGCTTAAATCATAGATTGTCCCTGCTGTTGATCTATTCGATCGATTTGGTTGGTTTCTCCTGGGTTTTTTCCATAATCGCAAACTTAGGGTTTCTTGGTCGGTTGTGTTATTATTTAATCCTAATCATTATCAATCACAACTGATTTGACATCATTAATTAATCATGGGTTAGTTATTGCGCATATCTGGATTAAAAACCCTAGTTGTTAAATTAGGGTTTTACTTGTTTAGTTGGACGATTCTTCTTGTGTTTATGTGTGATTGTAGTGTGCAAGGGTTCTGATTTGTTGTGATGTCGATGCTGGGAGAGAAGGATGACAGTATGTCACGACATGTGGCTAAAGAAAACACTGCTAATGTTGACGTGAATGCTTTAGAAGCTGGTATGCAACCCTTAAAGGGTGTCGACTATCAGCCAAGTAAGGCTAATAAAACATTGTTTGGACCTGAATAGCCAGATGCTATGACTAAGGATGATGAGGATGTTGTTTTGTCGAGTGTGAATGATGGTGGTATGAACTACCCTAATCCATCTGAATATCCAACACTTTCTGAGGTTCATGTTACTACTAGTAAGCAAGTGAAGCCGGTTTCACTTGCTCCCCCTGATGCTACCCATATGAATGCCAATGAGGTTGTGAAGCCGGTTTCACATGTGCCTTGTGAACGAACTGAGAGTGTTGATGATTCGGTGTTTTGGGATGCAGGGCCTCTTGGTGCTAAAAGTATCTTGAATATGCAATATTTCCCATCTACAATTTATAGTGTCGAGGACACCACTAGGGGGGCTAATCTGCCTAGTGGTGATGATATTAGTGTAGCTCCTAAAGCTGGAAGGGTACATGTTTCTCCACCTAAGGATACATTAACCGGTGCTACACCAATTATTCAATCTGTTGGGGTTAATACATTAACTATGTTGATGCTATAAGTGGTATGAATTCTGCTAATGGTAATGGTGCTATGTCAATTGATTCGACGAAGCGCAAATCAAATTTTCATAGGTTGGAGTGTAGTAAAAAGTCTAACTGGGTGGATCTCTCCATTCCTATGAAAGTCGTTGAGGAGGTGAACTCTAAATTTGAGAATACCCTTTATGGTTATTTCCTTGGTAAACGTATTGCCTTTCCGGTTGTTGATTATTACGTTCGTAATACATGGGCCAAGTGTGGTATTCAAAAGGTTATGATGAATGCGGAAGGGTTCTTTTTCTTTAATTTTTCCACTCGTAAGGGTGTTGATGATGTGCTTGAGAACGGACCGTGGATGATTAGGAATATGCCAATTATTCTTAAAACGTGGACTTTGAATACTAATCTGCTTAAAGAGGATTTGACTAATATTCCGGTATGGGTTAAATTCCACGATGTGCCCCTTGCTATGTTTTCTGATGATGGTCTCAGTCTCCTTGCTACATTGATTGGTACGCCAAAAGTGTTAGATTCTTATACTAGTCAAATGTGCTTGGAATCATGGGGTCGAATTAGTTTTGCTAGGTGCTTGATTGAAGTTAAGGCAGATCAGGTTCTTAGGGATAGCATCACTATTGAGATACCATTACTTGATGGGAGAGGATCTACTATTGAAAAGATTTGGATGGAATACGAATGGAAACCGCCTCGGTGTGATATATGTAAATTGTTTGGTCATACGCTGATTGATTGTCCTAAATCTGTTCCACTTCCTACTCAAGCTAATCAGACTGTTAATAATGGTTTTCAAGCTGTCACTAACAAGAATAAGGGTAGGAATGGTGGTCCAAGTGTGCCAGGTAAGGGAGGTTTTACTAAACTGGGTCCTAAATTTAGGTATCAACCTAAAGCACCTCCTCCTGAACCCAAGAAGGTGGATAGTGCGAAGAAGATAGCCACTGATGTGGCTAGTACGAGTGGGACGAAGATTGCTACATCTAATCCTTTTGCTGCACTAAATACGATCGATTCTGATGAATGTGGCAATACTACTGATGTAGAGGTTTCTGGTAATACAATGGAAGCAAAGGAGGTTGGGTCTCTCGAGACAGGTAATGTATCACAAGATCCGCTTGTGAGAGATTCAAGGGTAGCTAACGCGGTTGGTCCTACCCCTGTTGTTGAGAAAATTGGGGAATTTGAAAGGCTTCTTATTGATGGAAAAGCTACTCTTGTTGATGATAATGGTAATCCTATTAAGAAGGTTGATTATAAGGGTTATAATAAGGAGTTCCCGGCTACTTCTTTAACTAAAAGGGTTAACCCATTCTCTAAGGTGGGAGAGATTGTGGATTCTGATAGTGATGATGAGGAGGTTGTGATCACCTTTGATGAGACGAGTAATCTATTTGGTGGTGGTCATGATCGCGAAGATGACTATGATGACTATGATTATGATAATTATGAGGATCAGGTTTACGATCTTCTAGGAAATTTGGATGCCTATTATGACACGTATGGTGTTAAGCTCCAAGGCCTTGGTAGGAAGTGATTTATCTCCATAGAATTCTAATGCTATATTTTGAGTAGTGGTTTATTTTCTTATATAGAGAATAGGAAGTATCTTGTTATGTAAGCTTTTCGCCTATGTAATGGGCTGAGATATGGGATTCACCCATATCCTTTGTACTTAAACGTTTTTTGGAGTAATATATTTAGCCGGGTCTTTGACCTTTTAACCAAAAAAATGCAATGATCTCGTTCCTAAGTGCAATGTCTACATCTCATTTTACGTAGTGGTTCTAATATCATTAGGTCCAACCGGTTATCTTACCTAACCTACTATTCCTAAGATCTCAACCCCGTAGTCACGGAAGTCGGGTATCTAGTTCATAATCATTAAACCCCAAACTATCTTTGAAGACCTATCTAATGTTGATGGTCTCGACATTCAAACCCTCGTTTGTCCACGTAAGGTTTACCCTCACTTCTTAAGTACCTAATCTAGTGTAGGCGGTGATTTGTCAATTCCTACACTCGGGTGATGGTCTCACCTATAGTAGCCTATTATACTAGTAGTCAAATGGTCATCCAAAAGCTAGCCAATAAACTCTACCCTAGCTTCAATACTACCAAAACGCAGGGATCAAACGATAGGCTCAAAAGATATCTACATAAATGATAAATAGACAAAGGAACTAAAATCAAAGTATTAATAATTTCATAACTAGGCTAACACATAAAATGTTTAGCCTCTCATACTTTAAAGTACACAAACAAGAATGAATAAAACATTGGTTGAATTACACATGATGTTTGATACAAATTACTTGATGTAGAACTAATAATGATGATGATCGTAAGCGAATTCTCCCTTGGAAAGTGGTTTGGAACTGCTAAAATTGCCTTGGAGTTGAACCCTAATCGTCCTTAAGTTGTTGTGTGAGGTGGTCATATAAAAAATGCAGATTTAGGGCTTGTTTATATAGGCTCGACATAAATACGGTGTAACCATAAGTAAAGGGTTACGCTGTAATCTCCTAATGGACGTTGCTATACTAGTTGTAGAATAGTTACGACATAACCATGGAGAATGGGTTACGCTTTATTCGTCTCGTAACCTTGGTGATGTGGTTATGGTGCCACTCTTGTGTCAGCAACATTACAAGTCTTTACTGGATCTTTACGACGTAGCTTGATCGATAGGATTACCCCGTAACATTGTGGTAAGTTGACTTGGTCTTGGTCAGTAGACATGAAGACTACGGCGTAGGTTGGTCGCTCCAACTAGGCCTTAGGTTTTTCGTGTTCCAGCAAGTTGTGTATATTTCATCATGTTTCCTTTCAAATTCCTCATCGTTTCGTTCATATTCTAAAATTATACCTGATAATGAAATTTAAAGCATTTTAAGTATATATTCTCATAAAACATAACAAATATGAGCATTTACTAGGGAACATTGATACTAAAATATCCAGATTATTTGATGTTATCAATCTTAAAAGGATAACTCCGAAGTTAGCTTAGAAGGTATGAATTTAAAAAAAATTCCTGTGCTAGAAACATCAAAGCCAAACACCTCACGAAAAGAGGAACAAAAACACTCAAACTCTCCCTAGTCTAGGTGTTTCATTTTCAGGATGATCACACAAACGCACAAGCATAACATGTATTCTATCATGGGCTTGGCGAGTACACAAAACTCCACCACTAGAGCTAAGGTCAAGATAATCCGTAAAGGCAATGTTGGGTGAACAATTATAAGGTTAAATGTGTAGAAGGGTAGGTTTAGACATGGGATTCACTTTTAATTGGTTTAGAACACGAAAAATAACAAACAAATAGTCCAAATCCATAGCCAAGTCATCACTAACCACAGTCCATCCAAAAGTTCAAGCATTAAGACATGAAAATCAGATCATCAAAAATAATGAGCTAGTGTTTACAGTGTAAATATAAAGTAACACTAACTCATTCTTCAATTGAACTAGTTGATCTATGAATGTACCAACTCCTCATCTTCCTCGTATGAAACACAAGATAATCACTACCAGTTACCTTGGACAAGTGTTTTTAATATTCACGCTTGCCTTTCATTAATTTAGGCAAAAGAGATGTATACTAGTCCTCTTCTTCAAAATCTTACACAATCATGCTACTTTTTCTCTCTATTTTTTCTTTTTAATAGCATGAAGTGCTTACAATCATAATAAAAGCCCCTACTTGAGATGGAGAACATCGAAGCATAATGAGTATAAGGGGGTCTTCAATGATAAAAAAAATGATAAGTTTTCCATGAAAGTGTAATTCCCAAATCCCTATACTTGAACCATGAACTTAAAAAACTAGCAACTTCCCAACCATGGACAAAAGACTACACGGTAGGCTAAGGCGAGTTGGTGTAACGAAAAAATATATATAAAGGGTAAGAAGCAAAAGAATTGATCAAAAAGGTTTATCTAGGGGTATCTTGCATTAATAATGAGTGCAACACAAGGGTTTTTCATGGGAGGTAGACAAGTCAAGGTGACAAATCGATAAAAACACACAATTTAACACATATGGGTTGATTTGGTTTAATCCTAAAACATTGCCTTTTCGAACTAACAATCCCAATTTCACCAAGAAAACTCAATGCAATACTCGTCTATGGTTTTGAAATGATGTACGGGCCAAGCTCTAAAGTAGGGGTGAGCACAAAAACCGAAAAACCGAATCGAAACCGAAAAAACCGAAAAAGCCGAACCGAAAAAACGACCCCATTTGACAAACCAATGGTGGTGGTTTTGAATTTTATAAAAACCAAATGTTTGGGGCGGTTTTTGGTTTCATAAGAAAAACCGAACCGAGAAAACTGCCCCGCCCCACCTTTATATATGTTTTTATATAATTTTATCTATATAAAAGATTTGCTAGTTAATTTTAAAGATTAAAGTATACAAATTTATCTATTAAAACAAATTATGTTGTTTATTATCTATACATTAAAATTCATTTTATTTATAGATATTATATCTTTGTTTTCGAACAATAGTGTTCTTTGAAAATTTCCCCTACAATTCTCGTAAGTGAACAAAAAGTGCAAAGCCGCAAAGACGTGCATTATATATTTTAGATTGAGTTTGGTTGTTTTGTACATTTTTTCGAAGCTTTGGATTGATAGATAATATGCTATTATCGATATTTGTTTAAATATTTTTGCTTGAAAACTTGGAATTGTAAACTTCTATAAGATCAACACTTGCTTGTTTTCAAGTAAGAAAAAACCGAATAAAAACCGAAACCGAACCGATTAAATGTCAAAAACCAAAAAACCAAAACCGAAAAAACCAAAACCAAATGGTTTGTAGTTTCCAAAAACCGAAATATACGGTTCGGTTTTTGGTTTTACCATAAAACCACCTCACCCCGCCCCATGCTCACCCCTACTCTAAAGTGTACAATACTACCGGCATACACAATATTTGGTGAATTGTGTACGATGAAAAAATGAAATAAGGCTCAATCCTTACCAATTAAGTAATGGGTAGTTGTACTCGGCAAAGATCTAATCTAGTTCAGTTAGGAAAAACATGCCAAAAATTTCCAAAAATGGCATAATTTTTCAAAACTAACTAGAAAAACGAAGGCTAGTAAAATCAAGTGATAATTCTACTCCCGGTCCCCCACATGGTTTGTACAAAGTCTATGTACATAAAATGGAAAATAAGAGAGACAAGTAGAATTAGAATGAAAAACTTCCCTGAAGTTTGCTTGTCCATGTAGAAGATATACGTCTTTTAAGGCGTATCTTGACATGATAGCAATGAGCAAAACTTCATTCCCGTGAAATCACTTAAAACAGCCAAAGCATAATTCTAGAAAAAACACAAGTATTAAAATGAAATGAAAAACCAAACTCATTTTCGTAGGAATCACACTTGCATTTAGCGTATGAAACAAGCCTTTTAAATCCCTCGGTGGCCCAAGTAGACGAGTAAATTCTCGTGAGGGTTTCAAGTGAATTTACCTACAAGATTCAACACTAAAAAGATACAAGGTTTGGTAAAATATCTTTGAAAATTTTTGCTACAAGAAAAGGTTACGGCCCAACTCAATCGAGTTGGTTACACCATAATTTAGGTGACCTGAAAATTAATTCATGTTGGGAAAAGGTTACGGCGTAGCATTGGGTATAAGTTATGCCGTAATTTATTACTGATGTCGTTTCCAGAATCTATGGCCTCGTACATGCTTCAAGAGATCCTTCCAGCACTTTCGTCTATATTTCCTAGCCGTAGAATCCTGCAAAAACATACCAAACCAAACAAGAAAACAATAATAATACGAAAGGAAAGAAGGACGGGTGGACAAGCACGTTTCTTTATTAACGATTCTTTAAGTTAGACTCAAAGCTGGATCTATGTCATTTCATGGAAGCTAATATTGTAAAACCCTAAAATCTCAAATCGCGTAAAATGACAATTTTGCCCTCCAACTCAAAATTTTACCAACTCGGAAAACACGTTAACATCATTTAACAAGTTATATGATTAATAATACTTTCACATTGTGAGAATAATAAACTTATGTTATACAATAAAGAACTTGAATAAATATTAGTCTAAGTAAACTTTAAAACCTTGTAACTTGTACATAATTAACTTGGACTTGGAACAAGACTAGATACATAAAATAATGATAAGAAGGAAAGTTATGGAATTAGTCTTTTGGAGCCTATATGGCCGGCCACATCAAGGCCAAATTCTCTCATCATATCAATTTGCAATCAATCTCATTTATCACCTTATCATTTCATTTTAAAACACCAACAAAACCCTAGCTCTCTTTTGTCTCCTTCATTGTGGCGGCATCATCATTTTCTTCACCATTCCATACGAAATCTTTCAGCCAAGGTGTTCCTAGGAGACTCTTGATCGTGGGTAATCGTTTGGTGGACGTAGTATTGGTGTTCGGTTCGTTTTGGAGGCTTGGTCGTGGGGTTTAAAGGTGTACGTGGGTTTTGTAGAACCAAGAGGAGACTTGGTTGGTTTTTGTGGTTTGATTCTTGTTGTTTTGTTTCGTACACGCTACAAGGGTAACATCTCGTCATCTCAAATCTCTTCCTTTTGTTTCTTTAATCAATTCGTGGTATACATGTTGATCTAGGGCTTGTATTCATTAAAATGGTCACATAAAATCATAACTATATAACACATGAAATAATGAACACATGAAATGATAAAACCTTGAATCTTGATCTATATTTATTCGAATGAAATATGACATAAAATATGAATATGAAACTGATTTGAGTCTTACATATGTCGAATTACATTTCATTTATAAAGGGTTTAATGATCTTTTGATTTCATGTTTTCGTATATGATAAATGGACTTGTTAACAAATGATTACGAGGGTGTTTTTGATCTAATGAGGGGCGTACAAAAAGTGATTTGGGAAGGGCTGGTCCGAATTGATAATAGATCACATAAGGTGTCTTTTAATCTTATTCTAATCGAGCTAATATGGTTGAAAACGGATTCGTTAATCTTAAATCTAAAAACTAGGGTTTATAATGTTTTATGACGATTTGATATAATTAAAGGGTTGTTTGGTAAATTATGAAACTTGATGGATTAATATGTTATTATTCTAACTAAATGGATTAAATGAGTAAAATGGGTAAACTTACTATATTTACACTTTTAACCCTATACTTTGTAATATTGACATTTTAAACACTAAACTTTTGTAACTTGTCATAAATGATCCTTAAAGCTTTATAATACTCATTTTCATAAATTAACTTGATATAAGTACTAAACTTACTAATTATAGAAACTTACTAAATATGGAAACCTGCTATTTTTAGAAAGTTACTAATTAAGGAAATCTGCTAATTCTGGAAAGTTACTAAAAATAGAAACCTGCCTAAAATAGAAAGTTCCTAAAATAGAAAGTTACTTAAAATGGAAAGATTACTAAAATGGGAAACTTGCTAAAAATGGAAAGCCATCTTAAAACAAGTGTTTCGGATTCTTATTAGAACGTTATCTAATTCATATAGGTTCCGGGCGGCGTGATTGATCTCATTCTTGACTTTACTTTCATTGTTTGCTTGCTTCGAATAAGGTACAGATATTCTGACCTTTCTCATAAGGTTTCTCATGATCTCTTTGCATCTTTGATCTCTTGCCATAATTGATATTGAACCTTGCTTTGCTATTTGAACCCTTGATATTGATCCTTTGCTATTTGAACCTTTGATATTGATCCTTTGCTATTTGAACCTTGATAATTGAACCATTGATATTGAACTATTGATTTGAATTGTGAACTGCTAATATTGGACATTGATATTGAATTGAACTCTATATTGTGCACTTTGACCTGTCAGTTGATACCCGAGCCATTAACTAGGCATGGGGGTTCCATGTCCGTGTCATTGATTCACCAATGGCATGAATTTAGTGTGGTTGAGTGATGTTCCACACCGTCCCCATATTTGTATTGATTATGCGCGCTTCGAATATATTGTATGGCCACTATTTGTTTTGCAGGGGGCGTATGGATGCATCCTAGATTTGTATTTGTATTGTATTGATATATTGTTTTGGTGATGTGGTTGGTGTGTGCAATACACCCCCTCACATTTTGGGAGCTGATCACTCCATTGGCTACTCGAGGACTCCCCTCATATTGGTTTGGTATTCCGAGGTCACCCCTCCGAATACAATGGTTACTACATGATATTGATATATGATTTGATTTGGTTTGGTTTGTTGGCTCGTGGTGGAAAACTGACCTTCCTTTCCTTTGTTTCATTTACCTACTCTATATTGCTTCATATCATTCATATCTTATTTACCCAGCTTTTGGTTCTATTATTGCTTTTGTATTGTTATATCTGTTCACTGGGCTTTTTAAGCTCAGCCGCATTTCTTTTCCTGCGGCAGGTTATTAAGCTAGGAGCTGGGGCTTATCTTGGGGACTGAGAGTAGGATGCTTTTGAGGATTTGCTTTAGTTATCTAGACTTTGATTACCATTGTTATTTGATTTGGAGACTTAGACTTTGTATCGTTTCATTTCCTTTGGGACATCTTTTGAAACTTTTGTATTGATCAAGTCGTGTTGACTTGTTACTCTTTTGTTTATTATTATAAGACTTCCGCTTGCATGGTTTATGTGTATTGTTCTGATTTGACTCCATAAATGTGATACTTCTACCCTTATCGGGTTGGGGTGTTACAAATATGCCCATGAACGATCCACTCAATTACTTTCTGGTCACTCTTATACTCTAGTCCAAGCTCCAAACACCCTTTATAAAATCCTTTGATTTTCTGATAAGCATGATTATACCCATTCTTTTTATCCGCATAACTAATCTCCAATATTGGTGGCATCATGCTCCACTGCTTTGCAGTCAAATTCTTAAATCTAGTCATCGTCCTAGGCATTCGAAAAATAGTCTTATCATTTTCATTTGACAACCAAACTAGTCAATCTACAACGCTCTCTTCTAAACCTGATGTATCCTTGAAAGGTTTCCCTAATACAACTTCGGACAAACCTTTTTCAACAAACTCACTCACATCTTCCAAAATCATAAAAAATGTTAGAAATGTGTAACATCCTACAAACACATGAATATTTTTAACCATTCCAATGAAGCTATTCCCCTTACAGGCCAGCTCATTGCTCATAACCTCATTGTAAGTTTCTTGAGACATAACATTTATAGGTGAGTTTGGATCAACGAAATGGTGGAAATTCATGAATCCTATCTTACAAGTTATTTGTAAATTTTCCTATTGCTAACTTCAAAGAACCGAGGTTGTAATGGTGGATTTACCTCGTTGCTAGGTATTTCCAGTGATGGAACCTCTTCCAGGCTTTTTATTTCTGCATTAAAATCATCCAAACCAATACTCATTTCGTTCTCTTCTTCCGAGAATTCTAAAAATGAATCAAAAATCTTGGTGAAGATCATTAACCTTGAGAAAGTCTCCCAAATCACCATTTATGTCATCGTTCATTCTTCTAATTCTTCTCCAAATGCTTCAGGTAACAGAAGATCACTAATAGCAAAGATAGTTCCTCTAGGACAAGATTGGACTACTTCATTGGCCTTAAAGGTAATTTTTTCTCCTCCTACTTCCAAAGACATGTGCTTTCCATAGACATCAACCTTAGCGTGGGCTTTAGCAAGCATGGGTCGTCCAAGAATTATAGGAATTTTTTCATCCTCAACAATATCAAGTATAACAAAATCAACTCTAAAAACAAATTTGTCAATTTTTACCAAGACGTTTTCCACTACTCCTTTTGGGGATTGCATAGACTTATCTGCCATTTCGATTTCCATTCTGATAGGTTTTAACATACCTAAAACTAACCGTTTAAACAATGAAAATGTCATATTGCTAATGCTAGCTCCTAAGTCAGCCAATGCGTTACTTACTATTAAATTATCGACTAAACAATAAGGGTAAAGCTTTTGGGATCCTTTTCTTTAGGTGGTAATTCATTGCACAATATCGCTGAACATCTAGTATTTAGCTTAACTAATGACACTTCTTCAAATCTGATCTTGTTATCAACCAATTTATGTAAATATTTAATATTATAAGATTTATGTTTTAGAGTGTCAACAAGAGGTACATTAACCGACAGTTTTTCCAAGCCTTTAAGGAATAATTTCCTTTGCTCCTTCGTGATTATCCTTTTGACCTTTTCTGAGAAGGTGGTGGGTGCTTTTGGCCGTTCATCTCCTTATATGGCATTTTCTTGCTTGCTTCCTTTCGTGATCTTTTCTTCTTCCTATTGTATGACCTGCGTAGAAGAAGTAGATGCACTAGAAATATCGTTAGAAATGTTATACAAAAAATAATCAGGATTTTGTCCCTTTGATTTTTCCCTCGCCTCTGCCATCTTGACTTGGTCGACCGAGTTTTTACTTTTTTTTAAATAATCTTGTATACCCTCAACTCTCACCTCTAGGTTTTTAATGGCTTTATCTTGTTCCTTTAGGGTCAAATTGGTATTATCGAAAAACCTTTTCATCCATTTCTAGTCTTGAATCTGATTTTTCTTTGGTTCCTCTAAGTAGGGGTGAGCAAAACCGACCGACTCCCGAATCCTGTCCCGATCCCGAGTCTCGAATCTTGTCCCGAAACCGAACTGATCTCAAACGGGTCGGGACTCGGTTTGTGTTTTCCGTGTAGTCGGGATTCGGGCTTGTCGGGATCGGGTCGGGACGGGCCGAAAACCAAAAAAAAAAAACAAAACCGATCAAACCGACCGATCCCATCCCGTCCCGACTGTCCCGAAATCGAACCGAGCTTAATCGGGTCGGGACTCGGTTTGTGTTTGCGGGCTTGTCGGGATTCGGGTCGGGACGGGTCGGGAGAGGCCCGATGCTCAGCCCTACCTCTAAGTACCTACTTATTTTTTCTTCCAAACTAGTTCTACTACCTGGAGAAGATGGCCTTCTCTCTTCCATACTTTTGACTTCTTCCTTCCGAGAGTAATTTTGGTAAATGAATTCCTCTGCATATCTCACATCCGACTTGGATAGCAAGCACACTTTCCTTAAGCATCCTCGTATCATTACCAAATTCATTGATTCTGTTGGTTATAGCTCTCACGGTATCCGATGCTCCATCTGTTTCCCGAATATTAGCTTCGCCATGCCATTTTTGGGAATGATCAGCCATGGCTTGGATTGACTCAAGAGCTTAAGCTGGTGTTTTCCCAGGGATTGGTCCTTGAGAGTCGAGCATCTGACGTGTATGAATATCCATTCCTTTGTATTAAATGTTCAACTTTTGTTGATTGTTGAGATCATGTGTCAGGCACTTATAAAGGAGATCTCTATATCTTTCCCAAGCATGGTACAATGTTTCTTCCCCTTTATGTTTAAAATTGTAAATTTCCTCAAGTTGTTTGGCAATCCTAGAAGGTAAACAATATCTTTGGATAAACGCCTTTTTCAATAGGTTCCATGTGTCGATTGTTCCTAAAGGGAATCAGTCCAACCATCTTCTTGCAACTCCAGTTAGTGTCATAGGAAATACTCAGAGCATAACAACATTGTGAGAAACTTCAGGAGTGTTAAAGAGGATAACTATATCTAACACTCTTTCATTGTTTTCATGAGCCTCATCATCAAAATTTCCACCAAAGGTCTCATTCCGTAACTCACTCATAAACTAATCCCCTATTTCAAATTTCACGTTATTAGGAATTTTTGGTATTATAATTCCCGGGCTACGATTTCCTTTAAGCATCCTCATGTATTGCTCCATCTTGAGCGTGTTGATCTCTACTTCCTACGCTTCTTCGGTTTCTGATTCTGGAGATTCGGACTCGTAGAAGGAGTAGATGTTGTGAAATGAGATTGGAGTTAGATCCTTTTTTACACGAAATTGTCTTTTGGGATTTGCAAACGGAGTAGCCAAGAAAGTGTTCGATCTTCTAATCATGTTACTGAAAATAATCACAATCAGTCAATAGCTCAAGAAATAAAAACAGCTGAACTAACAATGAAAACAAAATTACGGAAACTTAAATTCAAAACCTATTTAGCTACCCGGTAGCGGCGCCAAAATCTTGATGCTTATTTTAGATCACATTTTAAATTTATAATGCTCGTCTACTTATACACTAACGGGCAGAGAATTCGGTTGTGTGTAGTGTAGTATTCAGTAAAGCCGAGGTCATCCCTGGAGCTATTGGTCGGTTTCTAGTTTAAGTTTTAATTGTGACAAGTTTGATTTTTTTTTAATTAACTATTTGTAATAAATAACATAAATGAAAGTAAATTGGATTATGTGCTAACCTAGTTACTACATTATAAATGCAATGATCTCGTTCCTAAATGTAATGTCTACATCTCAATTTACGTGGTGGTTCTAATATCATTAGGTCTGACTAGTTATCGAACCAAACCTATAATTCCTAAGATCTCAACCCCGGAGTCACGGAAGTCGGATATCTAGTTCATAGTCATTAAACCCCCAACTATCTTAGAAGACCTATCTAATGTCGATGGTCTCGACATTCAAACCCTCGTTGGTACATATAAGGTTTGCCCGCGCTTCTTGAGTAGTGTAGGCGGTGATTTGTCAATTCCTACACTCGGGTGATGGTCTCACCTGTAGTAGCCTATTAGACTAGTAGTCAAATGGTCATCTAAAAGCTAGCCAATAAACTCTACCCTAGCTTCAATACTACCAAAACGCATGGATCAAACAATAGGCTCAAAAGATATCATCATAAATGATAAATAACAAAGGAACTAAAATCAAAGCATTAATAATTTTATAAATATGCTAACACATAAAGTGTTTAGCCTCTCATATTGTAAAGTACACAAACAAGAATGAATAAAATATTGATTGAATTAAACATGATGTTTGATACAAATTACTTGATGTAAAACTAATAATGATGATGATTGTAAGCGAATTCTCCTTTGTAAAGTGTTTTGGAACTGCTGAAAATTGCCTTGGAGTGGAACCCTAATCGGCATTGAGTTGTCGTGTGAAGTGGTGAGATAAAAAATGCAGATTTAGGGCTTGTTTATATAGGTTCGACATAACTATGGCGTAACCCTAAGTAAAGGGTTACGCCGTAATATCCTTCATGTACGTTGCTCTTCCAGTTGTAGAATAGTTATGGCGTAACTATGGAGAATGGGTTACGCCGTATTCGTCTCGTTAACTTTTGGCTCTTTAGTTCCGTCGTAACTTTGATGATGTGGTTACGGTGCAACTCTTGTGTCAGCAACATTCCAAGTCTTTAATGGATCTTTACGACATAGCTTGATCGATAGGATTACACCGTAACATTGTGGTGAGTTGACTTGGTCTTGGTTAGTAGACATGAAGACTACGACATAGGTTGGTCGCTCCAACTACACCGTAGGTTTTTCCTATTCCAGCAAGTTGTTTATATTTCATCGTGTTTCCTTTCCAATTCCTTATCTTTTCGTTTCTATTCTCAAACTGTAGCTGATAATGAAATATGAAGTATTTCAAATTGAAATTCTCATAAAACATAACGTATATGAGCATTTACTAGGAGAAATTGATACTAAAATATCCAGATTATTTGATGTTATCATAAGTTGTAACTAATGAATGATAAAACCTTGTATTTTATAATTGATCACATTATATAGAGTACAAAGATAACATTGAAATGTTATGTAAATCTTGTGGACTCAAGCCTACAAATGGACTTTGACCGACTAACCTATAACCTATCATCTAATAAACCTCGCAGTTTGAGCGTTGAAATCGCGAAAGCTCGGGCTAATGTAGAAACTTAAAACATTAAAGAAATAACTAATTTGTTGGAAGATATGTGACAAAAAGCAGAAGCACACCTTCATACAACAACACCTAAAGAAAGCCAACCAACTACAGAAGCAAATAAGTGATGAATACATCCAACAACAGACATAAACTAACTTTCAAATAGCAGGAGAAGCTAAACAAAGTAGCGAAAGCAAAAACATGCAGCAAAAGTGAAGATGGTCATTCGCTGACAACAGCCACAGCTTGACATGTTTTTAAAGGATAGTAGTGGATCATGATGGTCGGCAGTTGGTTTTGAGATGGTGGATAAGGAGATTTGACAGGGGTAGTATCTAGAGGTAGTAACTCCTGTCGGCCGACTAAGTCTCGAGATAAGGCACACTCCTATAGAAATGATGATAAAACCGTGTATATATATACTTAATTATTGATCACATTATATAGAGTACAAATGTAATATTAATACCTTAAATAAATCTTATAGACCCATACTTACAAACAGGCTTTTACCGACTAATCTGTTAGTCGGCCTTTGATCACAACTGTTATATGGGTTCGAATGAAACTGCTGTTTGGGACAGGTTTGTTGCAACAGAAAAGTGCAGAAATATAAACAGAATTATCAGAAACGTAAAAACTGAATTGTATATTGATATGTATTGGAATGAATTGTTTACAGAATTCTTGCCCTATATATACTAATAGAAGCGGCACCAATAATACCGTTTCAGTAAAAGTAATCGACATCTAACTTTCTAAACGTTACAATCCTGTAACCGGTTTTATCATACCCGGTTTTATCATAACCCAGCCCATATACATGTTACATAACTTTACATAAATATACACTAAACTACCCTTAACTATTTTAAGATTATTAAACATACTACTAAGTTTCTGGTTTTGTCATTTACTTCCAACATAATCTATAATCTGTGAACCGACCGAATTTTAATCTTCATTATTACTTTCTAGAAACTACAAGGACCAAACTAGTACAAAACAAAGTTTGTAACTGCCATATTTCCTGGCAGATTTTCGAAGGGGTATGACCTTTGCTTCATGCCTGTTCGATTAGGATCAAGGGTTACAACCCTTAGACGAAAAGTTGCAATGGTTCATCATAACCATTCGCAGGCTATATATATGTACATACTTGTAACATTTCAATAGTTGGATTATTAATATAAGTTATCTAGTTTTTAGTTTGCAAAGTCTTATTCAATCCAGAAACAAACGCTCGATCCATATACACAAGCATACATCTGCAGGAATCGTGGGACAACAATTGGTATCAGAGCCAGGTTTGGAAACATCTCGTTACACCAGAAACCTTACAGAATCTCTGTATCGAGACAGAAACTAAACCAGAACCTTGATACAGAAAACTTTAAACCCAAAAAACAAAACAGAAAACCCTGTTGGAAACCTGCGTTTCCAGAAACAACGAATAGCAGCAATCCCTTGAACCTTGTTACCGAAAAAGGAGGATTGCATAGATAACTTAGGACACGAGAAATAACGTATATTTTTTCTTAGTGTCGTATTTTTGCAAACAAGGACGCACCAAACGAAGTGGTGCGTGTCCCTTTCTGAAGAAAAGCGTACGCAGCAAAAGAAGAAGAAAGGAACAGAAAGAAGTCGAGATTCTGTGTACCACCAAGATACACAAGAACATAAGACGAATCGGATATTTGGCATTGCTTGGAAAGAAAGATACCGGTATACAATAAAGGACAGTTAGGACGTTGGCAATACAAGAAAACAACAACAATTTCAAAAAAAAACGACTTGATCACTCGTTGCATAAAATACCGAGAGGTGTTTAAGTGTTGTTGAAGGAATTACGGTGTGGACAAAAAAGGAACGGACAAGAGTATTGCGGAAACAGCGTGACAAGCAATAGCAGTAAACGACAAACAAAAGTTACTTTTGTTTAGACGTGGAATATCGAAGGAGTAGAAAAGAAAACGAAAAAGGAAGAACCAGAAATCTGTTTCGGTAAAAGAAAAAACTTTACCGAGATACTTTTTGGAGGAGACTTGGAGTAAACAACGACAACAACTTCGTGGTTGTACGTGGCCAAACACCCAAGGGTTGATTTGGAGATTTGCGAGACACAACAAGGGTCTAAGCACATATTTGATAACCAAGTCGAGACAAGGAAACAACGTGAACGGGAAACAAGTGGGAACACATAATATACGAGGTCACAAATTCCAAAACTTTGGATTTCTAGTTACAATTTTAGTATAGGTATTTATCTTATTACTAGGAAATCCCGAGAACTATATTTGATCCCGTATTACTAGGATTCCCGGATAACTATTTCTGTTCCCCGTAGAAGTAAGTATACATTTGAGGTTAGAATTCCCTTACAATCTTAATCGTGAAGATTGTAAACTCACTTAACATGGCCGGTGACGATACAAACACTATACCAAAACCCGCGACACCTATTGCTCAATATCAATGCCCTAAACCTAAAACCACAAACTACACAGTTTGGACTATCCAAATTAGGGTTATACTCGAAGCACAAGGGTTATGGGAAACGATAGAACCTAAAGAGAACACTCAAGTAGATGATAAGAAGGATAAAGCAACACTAGCCTTCTTATATCAAGCACTGACCGAAGATGTGATTTTACTAGTAGCAAGTTGTAAAACTGCTAAGGAATTATGGGAATCACTAAAAAGGAGACACGTTGGAGAAGAGAAAGTGCAACAAGCACGGTTTCAATCTCTTATGATAGGTTTTAACGCTCTTCAGATGAAGGAAGATGATACGGTGGATGCATTTACGAACAAACTGAATAGTTATGCCACTAGAGCAAAAGAATTAGGAAAAACCTTGGAAGAATCACTTCTAGTACGAAAATTACTAGATTCCACACCAGACAGATTCATTCAGATTGTAGCATCCATAGAACAAATAAATGATCTTGATAACATCACATTAGACGAGATCATTGGAAAACTTAAGACATTCGAGGAAAGGATAAAACTCCGAAAGGGAGGACAACTAGAAAGCCAGGACAACCTATTATTCGCACAAGGCGAACATTCTAGACATAAGAAACGTTTCAGCAAGAATAGGGGTAGATCAAACTACACACGAGGAAACTGGCAGAACAAAGGAAATAAGGATAACTCGAATGGACAAAATTCAACCCACAACGACAAGTCTGACAAGAACAGAGGTGGGTGGAATAAGATGAACATAAAATGCTTCAATTGCGGGAAGCATGGACACTTTAAGAGAGAATGTAGAAGTAAATCAACAACTCAAGAACAATCGAACCTCATATTTGAAGACGATGAACCATCACTGTTAATGGCTACAAATGAAGAAGTGTTGTTAAACGAAGGACAAATACAGCCCGGAAAATATGCAACATCAGATACTAGCATATGGTACTTAGATAACGGAGCGAGTAACCATATGTCAGGAACAAAGAGTCATTTTAAATACATAGACGAAAGCATCACTGGACGCGTTCGTTTTGGAGATGGATCATATGTAGAAATAAAAGGCCGAGGTTCTATAGTACTTGGATGTAGAAACAAGGAGCAAAAGATAGTCTCAGACGTTTACTATATTCCAAACCTCAAAAGCAACATACTTAGTCTAGGACAACTTACCGAAATAGGTTGTAAAATCATCATGGATGGAAACAAGCTGACTTTGTATGATAAGAATCAGAAGTTGTTGATAAAGGTAGAAAGGTCGAAGAATAGACTTTACAGTATCAGACTGCAAATAGAAACACCTATATGCCTCTTAGCAAACGTAGAAAGCCAAGCATGGCTGTGGCACGCTAGATTAGGTCATCTAAACTTTGACGACATCAACAAGATGACCAGAAAGGGTCTAGTGGAAGGAATACCCAGAATAAACCATATAGGACAAGTTTGTGATGCATGTTTATTAGGCAAACACAGCAGAACCCCATTCCCAAACCAAGCTAAATTCAGATCTCAGAACCCATTGGACTTAGTTTATGGTGATCTCTGTGGTCCCATAAGTCCATCAACACACTCTGGAAAGAAGCTCATCTTCTTATTGGTAGATGACTGTACACGTTTCATGTGGGCTTACTTTCTTACATCGAAAGATCAGGCGTTCAACACATTTAAGGAATTTAGACAGAAGGTTGAGATGGAGTTTAGAATGAAATTAAGAATGCTAAGAACGGATAGAGGTGGTGAATTCACATCAAATGAATTCACTAAGTACTGTAAAGAGAATGGAATAGCAAGACAGTTAACGGCACCATACTCACCGCAACAGAATGGAGTAGTTGAAAGAAAGAATAGAACGGTGTTGTCAACTACTAGGAGTATGATGAAAGCAATGAAGTTACCCTTAACTTTTTGGGCGGAAGCAGTCAGACACGCCATTTACATACTAAATAGGGTACCAACACGAGCTTTGGAAGATAAAACACCATATGAAGCACTCTACAAAAGGAAACCAAACTTAGAAAACCTTAGAATATTCGGATGCACAGCTTATGTTAAGATAACAATTCCCCACTTGAAGAAGTTGGATGATAGAAGCATACCGATGGTTTATTTAGGAGTAGAGGAAGGATCAAAAGCTTGTAGGCTATATGATCCAGTAGAAAAGAAAAGACACGTAAGTAGGGATGTGAAGTTTATGGAAACAAAACCGTGGAATTGGAATGAGAACGAGAAGGATACAGATACACTAGACACATTTTGGGCTAGTTTTATAGAAGGAGAAGTTGACAATGGAATCGCTACGCCAATCAACATTGAAGATGATAACCCGTATCCTACACCAGATCCAATACCGGATCCAGACTCACCAGTTACACCACCAACATACACTTACAACCCTAACTCAGATTCTGAAGAAGAAGCTACTCTTAGCTCATTAGAGAGCTCAGACCAAAGATTTGATCATACACCAGTACGAGGTTTAAAAGGAATAAGAGCTATCTATCAAGAAACACAAGAAGTAGAAGCACCAAGCTTATTCTTCACAGAAGAAGAACCTCGTAATTACAAAGAATCATCAAAAGATAGGAGGTGGATTGAAGCCATGGAACTTGAACTAGATTCAATCAACAAAAACAACACATGGACACTTACCACTCTACCAGCCGATCAAAAGGCAATAGGACTCAAATGGGTCTATAAAACCAAAAGAGATGCACAAGGAAAGATCATCAGACACAAAGCAAGATTAGTAGCAAAAGGATATGTGCAAGAACAAGGAATAGACTTTGACGAGGTGTTTGCACCAGTTGCTAGAATAGAAACAGTACGATTAATATTAGCACTAGCAGCATATCATGGATGGCAAGTACACCACTTGGACGTCAAATCAGCATTTTTACATGGAGACTTAAAGGAGGAAGTCTATGTCGCACAACCTGAAGGTTTCATTCAACAAGGAAACCTAGGAAAAGTATACAAGCTAACAAAAGCATTGTATGGCTTAAGACAAGCACCCAGAGCTTGGAACGTGAAGCTTGATAAAACTCTGAAGTCACTCGATTTCAAGAAGTGTAATCTCGAACAAGCTGTTTATACGAAGAGGAACAAGAATTCCACACTTAAAGTTGGAGTATATGTAGACGATTTAATCATCACAGGCACTCCAAAGAAAGAAATAGACTTGTTCAAATCCCAGATGGAAGAAAAATTTGAAATGAGCGATCTCGGATTGCTAGCATATTACCTTGGGATAGAAGTTACACAGACAGGAGGAGCAATTACAATCAAGCAGACATGATATATTAACAAGATCTTAAAAGAAACAAGTATGACAGAATGCAATGACGCAAAGATACCAATGGAACCCGGTACCAAGTTGGTCAAGGCGGAAGAAGGAAACTCGGTTGACGCAACTTACTACCGAAGCTTAATTGGAAGTTTACGATACTTACTGCATACAAGACCAGATCTTAGTTACTCAGTCGGATTACTCAGCAGATTTATGCAAGACCCAAAGGAACATCACCTGAAGGCAATAAAACAAGTAATTCGATACATCAAAGGAACAAAGGAACATGGAATCATGTACAAGGAAGAAGGCGGCTGCAAGATAACTGGTTACAGTGATAGCAGTTATGGAATCAACACAGATCAAGGAAAAGGAACCACTGGAATTGTATTTTACTTTGGAGAGTCACCCATCACTTGGAGTACTCAGAAGCAACCAACAGTGGCACTATCATCTTGTGAATCAGAATTTATGGCAGCAACCGCAGCAGCATGTCAGGCATTATGGCTAAAACGCTTACTCGGAGAATTGACTGGACAAGAAGAAAAAAGAATAACGCTTAAGGTTGACAACGTATCAGCAATAGCACTTGTGAAGAACCCAGTATTTCATGGAAGGAGCAAGCATATAGACATTCGCTATCATTTCATTCGTGAATGCGTAGAGAATGGTCATATCAAAGTTGAACACATTAGCGGAGAACTACAAAGAGCGGACATCTTAACGAAAGCTTTACAAAGACTCAAGTTTACAACTATGAGACAAATGCTCGGAGTTCAAGACCTTGGAGAAAGCAATGATCAAGATTAAGGAGGAGAATGTGAACCGAATTTTAATCTTCATTATTACTTTCTAGAAACTACAAGGACCAAACTAGTACAAAACAAAGTTTGTAACTGCCATATTTCCTGGCAGATTTTCGAAGGGGTATGACCTTTGCTTCATGCCTGTTCGATTAGGATCAAGGGTTACAACCCTTAGACGAAAAGTTGCAATGGTTCATCATAACCATTCGCAGGCTATATATATGTACATACTTGTAACATTTCAATAGTTGGATTATTAATATAAGTTATCTAGTTTTTAGTTTGCAAAGTCTTATTCAATCCAGAAACAAACGCTCGATCCATATACACAAGCATACATCTGCAGGAATCGTGGGACAACATAATCTACCATCTAATAGTAACTACTCTGATAGCGATCATATATTTCCATTTTATTTACTCACCTAAATTGTTGATAGATAGATAGATACATATTATATGCTTTCGTGATTATGACGTTCAAGCTATGAAAGGTATTAGATGATAGATTATAGGTTAGTCTCATGATACAACCATGAAATAACTTTTACCAAGTTACTTATTCTCGATCTTTTCAAGTGAAGTGATGAAGGTAAAAAAGGTTGCGCTTGTTTCAGGGTAATCCTGATCACTAACACTAGAAAAGATCAGCCTTCAGGGACATCCTATAAAATACTACTAAAAATGATCAAATATATATTAGAAAATGTTGGAAAAATAACATGTATATAAGTAGAGATAATACAAATATAACTGACTTGCTACTTTTTGAGTTGTGTATAGGTAACTTTTTTTTTACTATTATACTTTCAACCTTTTAAATTTTGATATTTGTGTTTATTTTGTGACTATTTTAATCTTATGTTTTTTAACCACCTTATTAACATTGAATACTAAATTGATCATTGTAAATGAACAAAATACACAAAAATGTCAAAATTCAAAAATTTGAGTATATGATAGCAAAAGTAAATTGGCTACATGACACTCCAACTGGCTAAACTGGGCCTAAAAGCCCTCGTCTTTTTTAGCCAAGTGTTAACACTTAATGACAATCTATATAAAACACAGTTTAAATTCAGTAAAAACTTGATTACATCAAACCAACCAAAATTTATGTAAACTTCCATAACAAGTAGCATTGTAATGTAGCTCTAACAAAGCAACCTTAACATCAATATATAGTGCATGAAAACATTGCAAAATTTCAATAAAACCTTCCACACTCGACTTCAAAATTGTAATTGAAATTAGCATCGTGGCATATGACGCGGTGGTGGTAGCATTCGTTCTTCAGGCCGATGGCCATCCTTAACTATGAACACTGTGTTCATCCCCCATGTAAGGTGACGTTCGAAATGACAATGCATAAACCATACTCCTGTTTGGAAATGTATAAGAGAAGCATCAAAAATTAAATATGTAAATTGTTAGCTTATAAACATGTACCTTCTTTTTCTAAAAATATCTTACCAGGATTATGAGCCTTGAACCTAATTGTGGCCCATCCATTTATCGGAACAAGAACAGTGTTCCGAAATGGCGGGTCTACAAGGTTATAGTTCAACGGGTTCTTTTTTTCATCAAAGTTACCAAATCCCCATCCAACAACGTAAAAGTTAAATCCATGTAAATGCATAGGATGATCCAGTGCTGAAACCAATGCGGTCCCTTGAAAAATCATTTCCACGGTCGAATTATACTCTAACATCCTGACTTCTGTGGCCCTTTTAGGTGTTTGTAGAAACAATGGTAAATCTGTGCTTGTGAAGTTGTAATACAAAGGCGGTTCACTAGGAAATTGTGTGCCATACACACCATTGATGTAATTGTAATAAGCTTGAAGGATGTCAATACGCGGAGATGCAAAGCTAATATTGTTCATACTAGCCGCTAGTCTTGTACCATTTGGGCCTGCACATGAGTTGTTTTGACATGGGAATGTGTTTATGGAAATAGTGGAATATATTCGCGTATCATACTTGTTTAATGGGAATAAAATTGGGTCCAAGCTTCTAAGGCTACCAATAAAGTCAAATGCCGCGGTGGTGTCATTGTAATAAGGCAGAGAAGGAAAAAGGGGGATGGTGTTGGTCGAAACAAAATCGCCATTGTATTGTACGATTCCTGTGGTGGTTGTGTTATCAAAAGAAACGCCTACACCAGTGGAATATGCTCGTGCTGCCATGTAGTAACGACCCCTAGGTGGAACGTGGTTCGCTTCTAACAAACAGTCAAGTGTTTGGCCTGGGGAGATTACTACATAATCTTTTGTTAGTGGCTTGGTGTAGCTACCATCGGATGCCACAACGGTTAGTGAATGATTTGCAATTTTGAAAAAGAGTATTTCATTCATAGCAGCATTTACCATCCGCAAAAGGTATCTTTTTCCATATGTAACATTCAACTTGAAGGTATCTGTAAAATTTTAACGAACATCAGAATATATTTTTTTAGCCGAAGTTCGAGTTATAGGTATGTGAAATTGCTGAACTAACCTTGGCTTGAGCATGGATAAAAGTCACCAGGTTGACCATTGATGGTGTAAGCATCAGAGTCTCTAGGAGCACCACCAGATGCAACAAATTCATTAAGAACTTGCATTACATCTTCTTTCCACCATTCACCTAAAATAGTTCAACACGACAAATTAAAAAAAAAAATAAGGATGAAGTCATAACAGGCCAAATTAAACATGTACTTTTTATGCTTGTTAGGATGGTTTCGCCGACTAGACACACTCCTCTTGTGCAACTTTTGACTCATTCGACCCATATGACCACTTTCATTTTTAGCTAGTTTCTTTAATGTTACCATTAACATGCTAAAAACCGAAACCAAAATCTACTCAGTTTATATAAATGTTACCAAATATTATAGGCACTTCTTCATGGGGCTTAGGGAAGGGGTAGCCTGTGCCTCGCTTGGGGTGCATGGCTATAGCACCATGGACCGTGGCTCTAGACCAGTCGCTATGAGCATGCCACCAGATTGTCCCAACTTCCATAGAAAATATGATCTTATAGTTGAATGAGTCACCCGGTTGAATCGGACATTGTGTGATGTATTCCGGACCATCTGACCATGGGTTCCTAGGCTGTTTTACTCCATGCCTGCCATTTTGAACTCTAATAAAATAAACTTCTAAGCAAAATGAGTGTTAATTATGTGATAAAAAGGAGTTGAGGTATACCAATGAATGGTGATGTTATATCTTCCCATGTTATGAACCTTGACATAAACCGTTTCGTCTTTATGGGCGTGCAAAGTTGGTCCTGGAAATTGGCCGTTTACAGTTAAAATGGTTTTTGTTTCACAGAGTCGAGTGTATGATGCTTCCTTAACCTACACAATCAGATTAGTAAGTTCAACTGAATTGTAACTTATTCATTCCATTTTCACCATAGAAAACAAACTTTCTGCATCTAATACTTACGAAAAACTCATGGTGTCGTTGCAATGCTTCACAATAAATGAATGTTGCTAACGACAATAAGAATAGTAACAACATTTTGTTGCTAGAAAGCATTTTGAATTGAAAGGTAAGACGATTGAATGATTTTTCTAGACAAAACCATATGAATTTATACACAACTTATGTAAATGTGGTGATATAAATTCGATACAGTAAGATGTATATGTTTTGCTGGAAATATGTACACTTTGGGTAAATTATGATATGTGGTTAACTCTCTTCTGTTAGATTTTAGAAGGTTCATTTCATGAAAATGCACAACAACTAATTAACATCAGATAGTCGTATCAAATATTAAACGTTCAAGTTTAAAAGTACTACTAATCACTATCTAAAGTTAGAGCACTCCCAATCGTAACACCATAACACCAATAACACCGTCCACGTCAGCGCCACATCAGCTTTAACATTTAACATTAACATCCCCAAAAAACACCCACAACAATAACATCCCAATAACATCAATAACATTCCCAACAATTTACAAAAACAACCCCTCATTTAGGGGTATAAATGAAAAAAAAAAAAAAAAAAAAAAAAAAAAAAAAAAAAAAAAAACCAAATAACGGGCGTTAGCCCAGTAACGGGCAGGGACTAACGCCGTTATAACGCCGAAGGTCCAAGGGTAAAAACGGCATAACGCCGTTATTTTGGCAATAACGCCGTTAGTGCGTTAGCTTTGTGAGTGCTCTTAGGATGACGAATATAAATTGTAAAGAAGATTAAATGATCACATAAGAATTCTTTAATAAGTGGGTGTGGTGTCATGGAGTACTATTTAAAAGTGTCATTTGTTGGAATATACTAATCATAACAAATTATAAAAGCAAGTAAACATCATCAAAGCATGCAGCGGAAGTAAATAGGAATAATACATGTAAGTAATTAACCGAACGAGAAAGTGCGTACCTTTTAGCAATTCAAGTAAACCAAACGATGTTTGAACAAGAACAAAAACCAAAACCCTAACTTTAGGGTTTATACAATTCGACCCACACAAGATCGACTACCAAGGAATTCACAAACACAAATGCGTTTGTTCTTCGTTCTTGTACACACGTACTAATAGCGATTTGATGTGAAAAGCTAGGTTCTTGAATCACAAATAAAGCCAAACACTCGTTTCTTGAGCTTGGAAAAATCGATCCCTTGAGGAGGGGGGTTGTACCGATCGGCCAAGCAAAAGAGGGAGGAGAGGAGAAGAGAAATTAGGTTATTGGTGATCCAAGATTAAGTTGTGAATGAATACATTGATTTGTATTTATAGGTAACTTAACTTGATGACCAAGTTTGAGTGGGAATGGGTTTGGGAACCCATAACCGATCGGCCTAACCCATGGGAGGGGTTCTAGATCTTTCCCGACTTCTAATTTCAATTCTAGTCCCTTTAGTTTATATTTAACGACCGTTAACCAAACCTCGTTAAATATTTAACTATCGTTATGTTTTATTTCGTGACTAATAATTAATAATAACATTTTATATATTAATTATTAACATCAACTCTCATACGTAATGTGTGCAATCCCGAAGTCTCGAGTTCGAACCCGGACATACTAATATTTAAATATCCATAAAACCTTTCAGCTCCCACTTGGATATTACTAAATATAGTAATAACATTGGTTTAGTCTAGCCTAACACGCCAATGCCCCCAGATCGAATCAAGTATGGTTTCCTGGAAAAACCATTTAATGATTCATCATTTTTACTTATCCTTTTGTTACTAATACTACATTAACTATGAATATGGATCAAGTCATTTCATAAGTTAATATTCTGTTTCTCGTTGTATTCGATTGAACAAGATTACCAAATCATCTGAACATATTCCAGATAGATCTTGGGTATGGCCATACAAACATCTTGTCAACCCTACAAGGGGCCCAAATATAGTATTATGCTTTGAAACAAATTCAAAGGAACAAATTCTCTTGACTACAAACATAACTCATGAACTTTGTAACACTTCTGAAAATAGCCCTTATAACTACCAGTTACGGATAGCCTTAGACTATCTTACACAAATGCACTACATTCATATCAGTTATCTGATATCTCAAGTCTGAGGATAAACACTTCATGATATACTTAATGACAAAGATCCATAAAGTATCATCATGTAAAGTTAGGATGAGTCATATATTCAATTCATTGAATATCATGTGAATCTGGTATGTCCCACGCATCAATATACTTTAAAAGTATATTCTACCAAAACTCAGATTTGTCTTAATTCAATGACATTCCTACATCATTGATTGACAACGGACTATTTAGAATAACATAAGTTATTCACGGATTAAACATGCAAATATAGGATATAATATTAAGAAAATGAAAATAAACATAAACAACTATTTTATTTCGTTAAAGTAATATTTGTTCATAACATCCTTTATCCAAATACTAATCACAGATCTGCATGAAACTACTAGCTAAACGAAGTCCTATCCCATCAGCATGGTCAGTAAGTTTTTCTTTTGGCAAAGGCTTCGTAAAGGGATCAGCTAGATTATCATCTGTATGAACTTTGAGTAGATTGATTTCACCTATTTCGACTTGTTCTCGAACATAGTAATATCGACAAGGAAAATGTCTCGTGCCCTTCATGACTCCAGGCTCATTGGCAAATGTTATTGCAGCAGAGTTGTCACAATACACATTTAAAGGTAATTCGATTGAGGGCATTACTCCGAGTCCCGAAATGAATTTCCTAATACAAACAGCTTCCATCGCATCTTCTGAAGCAGCTATGTACTCAGCTTCTGTAATAGACATCGCAACTGTTGTTTGCTTCTTGCTCTTCCAGTCAACCGCTCCTCCATTAATGACAAAGACATAACCCGTCTGAGACTTCGTATCATCTTTATCAGTTTGGAATGACGCATCGCAAAAACCTGTAACATCAAGTTCTACATCTGGATTTCCTCCATACACTAGAAACATTTCTTTAGTAGCCCTTAGATACTTAAGAATGTTCTTAACAGCTTGCCAGTGTTTCACATCTGGGTTCTGTTGATACCGACTGGTGATATTTTGTGCAAACGCTACATCAGGCCTTGTACATCTCACAGCATACATGATAGATCCTACAGCCGAAGCATAAGGAACTTTCTTCATGTGTGCCACCTCTTCAGGTGTTGACGCGCATAGTTTATTACTTAAGCCATGTTCAACTTGCATCGGCAAATATCCCTTCTTGGAATCTTGCATATTGAATCTCTTCAATATTTTATCAATGTAAGCACTTTGGCTTAGTCCAATTAACCGCCTTGATCTATCTCGGTAGATCTTGATTCCCAGAATAAATGTTGTTTCCCCTAAATCCTTCATAGAAAAGCACTTTCCAAGATAAGACTTTACATCTTGCAAACTTGGAATGTCTTTTCCCATGATCAATATGTCATCGACATACAAGATAAGGAAAATAACATTACTCCCACTAGCTTTGTAATACACACATGGCTCATCAAGATTTTGAGTGAAACCAAATTTCTTGATTTCTTCATCAAACTTCTTGTTCCATTGCCTTGATGCTTGCTTCAACCCATAAATGGATCTTTGAAGTTTGCATACACGCTTCAGAAACTTTGGATTCACAAACCCTTCAGGCTGCGCCATATAGATGTCCTCATCTAGGCGACCATTTAAGAAGGCAGTTTTGACATTCATTTGCCATATCTCATAGTCATAGTACACAGCTATAGCTATAAGAATCCTAAGAGCTCTAATGTCTGCTACAGGAGAAAACATCTCCTCGTAGTCTATCCCAAAGATTTGGGTATACCCTTGAGCTACAAGACGAGCTTTATAGGTGTGTGCATTGCCATCCATGTTAGTTTTTATCTTATAGAGCCACTTACTTCCAACTACCTTAGCATTTGGAGGTAAGTCAACCTCTATCCAAACTTCATTATCTTTCATGGATTGCATTTCCCCATTCATTGCAACTCGCCATTTTTCCTTTTTCAAGACCCATCATGGCAGCTTTATAGTTAGAAGGTTCACCAAGATCCCCTAACATATTTTCCTCAGCTTCTACGTTGAGACATAGACGCTCAGGTGCACGCGTAGCCCTTGCGGATCTACGAATGGGAACCACTTCAACTTCAGGTGGAAAGCCCAGACTTTCAGGTTCTACTTGAGGTTGGCTAGTGTTTTCAGAAGGTGTTGTATCTTCTTGATCATATTCCAGATCATAAACTCTCCCACTGAATTCATGAGATATGAGATCCCTTTCAAGGAATTCTCCATACCTAGCTACAATTACTTTGTTTTCAGGTGGAAAGTAAAAGTAGTAACCCAAAGTTTCCTTTGGGTATCCTACGAAGATACACTTAACAGATCTTTGTTGTAGCTTATCAGCAGAGTCACGTTTTACAAACGCCTCACAACCCCAGACCTTTAAGTAAGACAAGTTGGGAGCTTTCCCATACCACACTTCATAAGGAGTCTTATCAACCTTCTTAGTTGGAACCATATTCAATATGCGAACAGCAGTTTCTAAAGCATAATCCCAAAAGGATAAGGGAAGAGTTGTAAGATTAAACATTGATCGCACCATGTCTAACAATGTACGATTCCTTCTCTCAGATACACCATTTTGTTGTGGAGTATATGGAGATGTGAGTTGCTGGACTATACCACACTCTGATAGATAATCTTTAAACTCTTGGCTTAAATATTCACCACCTCTATCAGATCGAAGAGCTTTAATCTTCTTTCCTAGTTGCAGTTCTACTTCACTCTTAAAAACCTTAAATGTTTCAAAGACTTCATGTTTATGTTTAAGTAAATAAACATAACCATAACGACTGAAATCATCAGTAAAGGTTAAGGAGTAGCTAGCACCCTTCCTTGACACATGTCTTAGTGGTCCACATACGTTAGTATGTATCACACCAAGAAGATCAGAAGCCCTTTCTAAACTATTTGTAAAAGGTTTCTTGGTCATCTTCCCAGATATGCAAGATTCGCATTTATCAAATGATTCATCATTGATATCTTGAAAAAGCCCATCATGTTGCAGCTGTTGCATGCGTTTCTTGCCTATATGAGCAAGTCTACAATGCCAAAGAAATGAAGAATCCAAATCACTTTTGATTCTTTTATTATTGATGCTAAAGACAGAATTATTTTTATCAATCATATTATCATGCAAATCAATTTCAAACACACCATTTACTGGAATAACATTAAAGTAAAAAACACCATTTAAAGAAACCGAAATTCCATAATCAGTAAATGTATGAACGAAACCAATATCTTTTAACAAGGAAACAGAAACGACACCCCTAACAATGGAAGGTGCGTAATGACAATCGTTCAATGACAGTACTAAACTCGAAGGTAAACCTAAATTAAACGTGCCTATAGCTTCAACGACTGCATGTGCTCCATTACCCACGTGCAGGTATTGTTGTCCATAGGCAAGCTTCCTTGCTCCTCTAAGTCCCTGCAGTGTATTACAAATGTGAATACCACATCCAGTATCATATACCCAGGAATTTATTTTATTAGGAAAAGTAAATAATTCTATCATCAAAAGAGTACCTGAAGTACTGGCCACAGTGCCAGTATTTTTATACCTCTTATTACACAACTCATCAAGGTAGAGTGGACAGTTCCTCTTCCAGTGTCCTACCTCGGTGCAGTGATGACAAGCCATATCCTTCTTCGGATTCTCACGCTTTTTGGGAGGGTACTTCTTGGGTTCTTGTTGATAAGTCATAACTTGTTTTCCCTTATCAACTTTACCCTTACCTTTCCCTTTCTTGTTCGCTAGCGGGTTATTAGGCTTAGAAATCCTACCCTTCTAGATGGTCAGAACCGCAGGTGTAGGGGCCTTCTCATAATCAATGAGCATTGCATGTACCTCACTGACTGTCTTCCCCGTGCAATGCATATTGTAATTGTGCACGAAACCATCAAACTCCTTATTACGGGATCTGTTGATAAGGCCAATTTGTATGTCATTGGGGTAGACACAGTTAAGTCGCCCAAGCTGGTCCATGTAACTCATCATTTCCAGGCAGTTGGCGCTTACAGGTTTCCCTTCTCCTTGCTTGCAACTATGAAGAGCATCTATCAGATCATACAGCTCTACAGTCACAGGATTTTCAAACAACCTTTGCAATTCTTCAAGCATGAGATTAGGGAAGTAATTCTCAAACTGCTTTTGCAAGTTTGAGTTCATACTCCCGAGCATAATGAAGGCGACCTCATTATACTTGTCATACTCAGATTGCCATGCAGCTCGTGCTTCAGTAGTAGCATCAGCTGCAGGTTCAGGAGGACAAGGCGTAGTCAAATAATCTAGTCTTTTGGCAACCCTCAAGACAATTCTGAGTTGCCGATACCAATCATTGAAATTCGCGCTACCAGTCATTTTCTCTTCATCAAACATAGATTTGAACGACGAGGCTAGTGCTGTAGATTCAGCTTGAGCCATTTCTACAGAAAATAAAAGTTCAAAAGTTAGTACTTTCGATAAGTAAACATTCAAGAATATAAAATACCCTTTGGTCAATATTCATATCAACCATAGTATTTTCCTTGTATTTTGGATCCTCATTATCATAGTTTCACTACATCAGTTGATCTGCTAGTGGTGAAAGTATAGAATAGGTAATTGTTGAAAAACAATAATTGACAAATAAGTTTTCAATTCCAAAAGTTATGGGATTTACAATTTTGCCAAAACAATTAATGAAAAACGTAAGCATGTTTTATCCCATCTTATGCCTTAAGTCATAGGTCTCACTAACTAACTTAATTAAGTTTTCTAATTTAGAAACTGCAAACCATTAAGCTGATGTCTCACACAACAAAATAATTCACCTTGTTATTGTAATCTAGATCAAGGTCTCACATAACTAAATTACAACTTCAAGTGTTTCATATCATTAGATGGCATAAACTTAAATTTAAAGGGTACAATTTTTGACGTGTAATCAAAACTTATGTATAAAGAAGCATGCATACAACTTTATAGCATAATATTTTCGAAAAACTTACATGAGATTTTAATTGCTAAGATTGAATTCTACAAAGTTTTAATCGATGCGTTGAGAAACTTACAACTTTGTACTAAGATGCTTCGTACATTGAATGGTTATACTAGGTAGCTTCAATCGAACTCACAGGGGGCAGAGGACCAGGTAAGCGCAAAAGCATAACCTTAGACATCCATTCAGTGCGACTGTGCGCACTTCTTAATTAACCCCTTTATAGTTTGTTCTAGTGGGTGAGCCGTTCTAACCATTTAGTACAGTCGCATCAATCGATTAAAAGTTCAAGAACAATACTTAGATAAAAAATCAGTTTCGCCATTATTTAGTCCATTTAATTTTTCTATTCCAAAAAACCCTTTTTGCTTACTAACATGTCAAACAATATATAAACAAAAAAGCACTTTAATAAAAAAATTAAACACACTCAAATAATATAAACATATAACTAAACAATTTAACATATGTAAAAAAACAATTAGCCACATGCATAATTATTTCAATAAACTCTAATAAACAATTCTAGGCGTAAGTAAATGCATATATTAACTAGGGCTTTCACCTACAAGGTAGATGAGCCACATGCATCGACAAGTCGATTGCGTAAACCAAAGTTAATAATATACCAATTAGCACGTAACGAATTTTTATTAGTTATAATTGAGGTCTTCCTCAATTCAATAATTATCAAATAAATAAAACATGTGTGTATCACTAAACAATTTATTACAAACAATACTCCATGGTAAAACATGCATGTTCCACCATGGATTCCGCATAACAATTATCACCCAAGATACGCATATTACATGGCACATAACAATTATTCATTAATTAACCACATAAAATTAGCATGCAACCTAGGGTTTCTACAAGTTTTACAAAATTAAAACCTAATTAAATAATAAAAGGGTAATCGTACCTATAATTAAAAAATTAGGGTTTCGAATTCAAAACCCTAGAAACCATAAAAAAGCATGGATATAATCATAAAGATTCAATTTTCATGTGTTTCGGTAATTAATTACATCATATTAACGGCTCGTGATGCCACTGTTGGAATATACTAATCATAACAAATTATAAAAGCAAGTAAACATCATCAAAGCATGCAGCGGAAGTAAATAGGAATAATACATGTAAGTAATTAACCGAACAAGAAAGTGCGTACCTTTTAGCAATTCAAGTAAACCAAACGATGTTTGAACAAAAACAAAACCCAAAACCCTACCTTTAGGGTTTATACAATTCGACCCACACAAGATCGACCACCAAAGAATTACTCCCCTTTACCAGGGTGCAGGATTACTCCCCTTTACCCAAAAAAGGGTTTATACAATTCGACCCACACAAGATCGACCACCAAAGAATTCACAAACACAAATGCGTTTGTTATTCGTTCTTGTACACACGTACTAATAGCGATTTGATGTGAAAAGCTAGGTTCTTGAATCACAAATAAAACCAAACACTCGTTTCTTGAGCTTGGAAAATCGATCCCTTGAGGAGGGGGTTGTACCGATCGGCCAAGCAAAAGAGGGAGGAGAGGAGAAGAAAAATTAGGTTATTGGTGATCCAAGATTAAGTTGTGAATGAATACATTGATTTGTATTTATATGTAACTTAACTTGATGACCAAGTTTGAGTGGGAATGGGTTTGGGAACCCATAACCGATCGGCCTAACCCATGGGAGGGGTTCTAGATCTTTCCCGACTTCTAATTTCAATTCTAGTCCCTTTAGTTTATATTTAACGACCGTTAACCAAACCTCGCTAAATATTTAACTATCGTTATGTTTTATTTCGTGACTAATAATTAATAATAACATTTTACATATTAATTATTAACATCAACTCTCATACGTAATGTGTGCAATCCCGAAGTCTCGAGTTCGAACCCGGACATACTAATATTTAAATATCCATAAAACCTTTCATCATTCGATGATAGAAATGTTAAAAGTGGGGAAGTTTACCAAAACCTAAAAAACCACTGCTACTCCTCACTATTCATTGTTTATTGTTTACTGCTATTGTTTTTTATGGGTAAAAGGTCAAAGACCCGGTAAATATATTACTCTAAAAAACGTTTAAGTACAACGGATATGGGTGAATCCCATATCTCAGCCCGTTACATATGCGAAAAGATTACATAACAAGATACTTCCTATTCTGTATACAAGAAAATAAACCAGTACTCAAAGGCTCCTATGAAAACAAAATTACTTCCAACCAAGGCCTTGGAGCTTTATACCATACGTGTCATAATAAGCATCCAAATTCCCTGAAAGATCGTAGACCTGATCCGCATAGTCATCATAATCATCTTCATGATCATGACCACCACCAAATAGGTTCATTGACTCATCAAAAGTGTTCACAGCCTCCTCTTCATCACTATCGGAGTCAACAATCTCTCCCACCTTAGAGAATGAGTTAACCCTCTTAGTAGAAGAAGTAGACGAAAAATCCTTTTTATTACATGGATCAACCTTTTTAATTGGATTACCATCATCATCAACAAGAGTAGTTTTCTCATCAATAAGAAGCTTTTGAAACTCCCCAAATTTCTCAACAATAGGGGTAGGACCAACCTCGTTAGCTTCCATTAAATCACTCACAAGCGGTTCTTGTGATACATTGCTTACTGCTATTGTTCACTCTAGCTACTGCTATTTAACACATACTAAAACTCTAACGTGTTAGTGCCATTTTTATATCTAATGGACTTAAATTGTAGTTACCCTTTTAAAGGAACGTCTTTAGGTTGACCCGGTGATCGAACCGATTAAAAAAATGCTTTTTTATAGAAAATCGGGTTGACTCGGCGGTTGAACCGGTAACCTAGTGACTCAACCAGATCCATTAAAAACCCGATTTTCAAAACATTTCCCTAGTTACATATTTAGTATATTAAAGCCATTGAATGGTAGCTCGTTTAACTTTACTAGCAGGGTACCGAGGGCTGAGAGTACCCAATAAATAAAATTTTATGCGAGCAATGTATCTGATTATATGTTCTTCGTGACGCATGATGATAATATTACAGAGTTAAGAGGTATTCACTTATTATTTCTTACGAAGATACATGAGCATTTAATGAGATGAAAACATGAATATGAGAAAGCTGCATATACAACCAATGTTTTGATATCCGGACTGGCCGGTTCATCCGGGAACCAATTGGTCCAGAACTGGCCGGCTAAAAATCCACCAAAAATCAGGAACCGTTTGAGAAAGTGATTCGTTGTACGGCCTAGTTTTAAAAACCATGTATACAAGATAAAAAGAAAAGTTAAATTAATTGTATGAAGTTTTTAATGTTTGATTTAGCTTGTACAACAAGTATATTAATATGTACCTTTTATGTATGGGGTATTATTTTTTTTTAATATTAAATGGGGGTTGGAAAGTCAATTGGTTGAATATTTATTGAATTAGATGGTTGTACTAATAACTTAGCTAACTGTATTTGCTTAAATTCTATTTTAAAAAGTTTTAAAATTTATTAGGAAAAAAAAGGATGCTAAATGCTTTACACTATAGATAAAGAACACCGTATACGTTTCTGGGATCGTACGTTTAACATTATCACTTGTGTCATATATATTACGTTTTTCTTTGAGACGACACCTAAAAACGATGTATTATCATTTCACTCTATTTTAATGGCACATGGGCATTATGGTTACGTCAAATTAATTGTTTCTCATTTTGTTTGAAAAGTAATTATTTTATAAAGTTATTTGTAGATATGAAAACGACATAGCTATTGAAAAAAAGATCTATGATGAAACGTACACAATATGCAACAATATTAAAGTTTATTTTTCCAAAGATAGTAGTTCTCGTTGTACACAAGTGTTACTTGTATTGATATCAAATTTTAATTTTTCAAATAACCTTTTCTGATGATTGTTTTAGCTATGGGGCTACGACATATTTGTATGAGATGCATACATGTCGAACACAAATCAGAAAGACATGAGAGAAAAGATTAGAAGAATCAGTATTTCCTCTTCATTGGTTTTGTTGCATAAATTTGTACTCCTAAAATGTACAACATCAAAACCTATCAATATGCCATTTTTTTATCACGAAAATACGTTTTGTCCTTAAACTTTGAATATCGGATAAGCATTTTGTAATTTATAAATTCATCAAGATATAAATGTGCTTATTATTAGAATAGGTTTAACACACATGAATCGTTCTATTAGCATTCCACTAAATATATAGCGTGCGATATCACACAACATCACAAAATCCTTAAAGGAGCTGGACTAAGATAATTAGACAAAAGATAATGGGCTAATAACACTACTACAATGATAATAATCAGCTAATACACCCTAGCAGTTAGAGCGGGAGGCCTTCAAACGTTCAAACTAGATCTGAAATCAAGAAACAACGCAGCAGGAAGACCTTTAGTAAATTTGTCAGCATACTGAAAACGACACGGAACATGAAGCACACGAACTTGTCCCGAAGTAGCATAATCACGAACGAAATGAATGTCTATCTAAATATGTTTCGTACGTTGATGTTAAACCGGATTAGTAGAAAGTTAAACAACACCGGTATTATCACAATAAACAATTGTAGTTGTAGATAAAGGGTCATGCAATTCGCGTAGCAAATTTCTTATCCAAGCGGTTTCAGCCACAACATTAGCAACAGCACGATACTCGACGTTAGCACTGGAGTGAGACAATATGACATGTCGTTTAGCAGACCAAGATAATAGATTGTCACCAAGAAAAACACAATAACTTGAGGTGGACCGGCGAGTTAGTGGACAACCTGCCCAATCAGCATATGTGTACGCAATAAGTTGAGTAGTAGAAGAAACATGTAGCTGAAGACCATGATCAAGAGTGCCACGATCATAGCGTAAGATACGCTTCAAAGCAGTGAAATGTGGTTCACGAGGGTCATGCATATAAAGGTCGCAAAGGCTTGGAAAAACACCTTAAAACGTCTAGGGTTCGGACCTCCAAAGTTATACCAACGTTGCACACTTACAATGAAAACAATGCGAATATATATATAGATTTACAAATCTGACGGCATCACTTGTTACGAGAAGGTCGTCTAGTCATGACGAATCAAGGTGTACCCCGTTAGGTTAACCGAGACTTGAACCTAATATCTTACTATCTTATAAAGTATTTAGACCTTTTAGGGTATTTAATGCCTTAAAATTCAACAATACAATTCTTACAAGCTAAATGTACAACTAATTTAATGACACCATGGGTACAAACCTATAGAGCTTTTGGTACAAACCAATTAAACACACATTTTAAAATCTGAAAATTAAAGAATATAACATTAAATGCACTCAAAAACTTAAAATTACTCCTTCCGTCTCAATTTAATTGTCAGGAGAGAGAAATCACAAAGTTTAATGAAAGTGGGGCCATTTTAATTTTCAACACACGAATAGAATATTCCCTCTTTAGATTCTCTAGTTTTTACTAAAAAAGTAAAGTAGACAATCTTTTTGAGACATCAAAAAATGGAAATATGGACAATTAAATTGAGACGGGGGGAGTAATATATAAAACTTATAGAGCTTTTGTTACAAACCAATTAAACACACGTCTATGGTACACGTATAAAATAATTAAATACACTAAGTAATGTTATTTATAAAACACACCTAAAATGAAAAAATACATGTTATTATACACATTGTACAAACTAATAAAACACACAAAATTTTATACAGTTTATATGCTAACAAGTTGATGGTACAACGTGTTCAACCGGAATTCGGAGTCGCCGTCGGTTCGGCTAGCCAATAAAAGCCGTTCAAAAACAAAACGGAGAGAACCAGCCGGATCCGGTAAAAATGGGTAAACTAGGTCGGACTGTGATCATTTTTTTCCTCTGGTTAATCAGTTTGTCGTTGTTATTTATAAAAATGTATGGAGTTAAGTGCGAAGAAACATTACTTATTACGATCGGATATAATTCATAGGCAAAACTTAAACTTTTAAAAAGAGCTAAATTTTTATCCAATTTTGTAGACTTAAGTGTAAATTTTTTAATTTATATGACTTTTATAAAATTTATAACCTTAACATGTACTTAAATGAAAAACAATTATTATTATTATTATTATTATTTATCATAATTATTATTATAATAATTATAATAATTTTTTATAAAGTTGGATGTTAGTTTAGACACAATCTATGCTCACTTCTTTCTGAAAACAAAAATTCACTTTATGAAAAATAAATGCACCACTCTTAGCATCATTTGAGTGGTTAATAGAAAGAGACTTAATTCTCCGAACATAGAGAAAGGAAATGGGATGTACATATATTTGTTGTCCGTACATTTGGACGCATACTTCCTCTTTTTTCTCCACATCGTTGTGCAAGGCTATCCCAAGAGCCCATGAAGTCGATCACATACACATCTCAACATGTTTCTTTACCTTAGAGCCAATTTAATAGTAAATGGTCTGCATGTCGTAGATCCTTCCCATCCTCTGAGAGAAAACCCATTTGAGGCTCCTTACGTACTATGATCCCACCCGTGAAACATATATCAACAAGAATACCACAAACCATATTATGCTTGAACTTCATACCCACCTCACTAGCACAGCGGACTACATGCTCTCCCTATTGGTCCATCATTTTATTAGAAATTCATAATATTTATAAAAAAAATTAGCGGGAAGCCAAGATACCATCTGGGCTCACACTCTTCTAGCTATAGCAAAGCTAATCTTATTAAAAAAAATGAATAACAACACGTTCCTAATATCTTGAGCCACCGAGAACTTTCAGACCCGCTTCAGTAAGGTAATCGCATCCTTCTCAAGCTTCCCAAAAGAAGAGAATGAGAAGGGGAGAAACCTATATCCAATATTCGCGCACTTAGCCTCATGCTTGACACATTTACATTATGTGGCCTCAATCACCGCATGACCGGGCATAAAATTAACCATGATAGTTTACGTCAACGGCATTGACCCTGTCAGCTCGACAAATACATCAAGTCCTTCGTCCCACGAGTAGAGCAACATATCAGCTGGTCGTAAGGGTTTGTCCCTCCACTAAGCCAAATATCAATGATGCGGGTTCGGGGTCGAGAAGACTTCCTTTTCTACGAGCAAGTTTTCAACCCTCTAGGCAGTGAACCTAATCATTGTAATGTAGTATGGGGTAAGCCCAGGGGATAGAATCGTTCTCTAGGGGAGTAGGAATGCTAGAAAGAGATATATGACGAGAAGGTGAGTTTGAGGGAGATTCTTTTTAGTCTTTTTTATGGTATTTTAAAAGCAAGGTAAATATCTCGGGGTATAGGAGTGAGGGGTGGTACTTCTACCAATTTCTACTACTTTTACTAATTACTAAACTAATTAACTACTTTAATTATGGATAGATTATGCTTAATTGAAGTGTGATCGTATGATGATTAAAAATGTGTTTACTTATATGTTCTTACTCCCTAGTTATGTCTTATTGGTCGATTGAATTGTCACATCTTCATCTTAATTGGTGCGTTGTATTCCGTTTGGTCGTAGGGTGGTGCCTAATTCCCTAGTTCTATGAATTGCAACTCTCCTCTAGACTATTTGGGATCGGCGAGTACAATGGTATTTCCCCCGAATACTCTATTATCCTTAAGCTACAATTCACGCAATAAACACAACAAATGGCCTAAGTGCACTCTTAAGCTTTTTTGCTATTTAGGACGTTCAAGCTCGCAACAATTAAATAAGAAGCCAGTTTTCCTTATTCTAGCTTCTACCAATTAAGACAAGAGACAACCTAACAATAATTAACAACTATGTTTCATAGATCTAAGCAAACACAAGGATAATTTAGCTACTCATGTTAAACAAGCAAGCATACACACATACAATTGAACATGGGGTAGACATAATGATAAAATAGATTAACAAACTTATCTTGTGATGTAAAATAGGGTATGGACCATAGAATACTGTCCAAGTCGGACTACAACCAAATTAGAGTTTGCTCTCCAAAGTTCTACCTCTTTTAAAATCAAATTTTATATATAGATTTACAAGTGCGACGCCGTCACTTTTTGCTAGTGACGTCGTAAGGTCGCCGTCATTAGGGTTTCGTTTGGGCCAAGTCATCGTTGGGACGACGTCAGTTGATAAGTGTGACGCCGTCAGTCTTCATGAAGGACGTCCTCTGAGCTTGGTTCTTGGGCGTCTGGTGTGGAAATTGAGGGTGACGCCTTTCAGAGTTTAGGCGTGACGCCGTCAGGTTGTAGAACCAAAATTTGTTCTGAGTCGTCACTTGTATTCTGATCAAAAATTCTATAAAGGGACGGCGTCGCCATTTGGTTGACGCCATCAAGTGCTGCTGAAGTGCCTTTGATCTTGACTTTGCCATTTTCTTCATGTTTTCGCTACTTTTCGTCCAAATATGCTTCATTCCTGCATTTTGCTTCCAAAAGACCTAAAATGTAAAAGGGAACGATTTTAAGTAGTGACGGATATAAAATGTGTTGATTTAGGGCTTAAATGACCCCCTAAAAACGTATGTTTTAAATCCTTATCAATCAACTTCTTTACGAGCTTCCTGATCGAGAACATATGACAAAAATTGTATCCCGCACCTCATTATGCCGATATTTAATACCAACAATACCCGCACACGATATAGCATGGTATCCATAAATATCTCTCGTAAAGACTTTAGAACAAGTTGAGCACGACATCTGAACAAAGAATATGAGAACACCTAACCGATAGCATAACACATGCTGGTAGGTCCAAACATTCACAGTATGCCCCAACCCAGAGATCGAAACCACCCAAAGTCAGTCCGAAGTGTAGTCCTCCATTTGAGATTTCCATAACGCCATATGTCGAGTAAATAGGGAAAAAGTGGATTCAGCCTTTTGAGTAACACGTGTGAAATATATATTTGCCAGTTTCTTCATGAGTTTGGGGGCAGTGATTTCACTTGTATCACTCAAAAAGTCAAACTCTATTTTCGCATTAAAAGCACATACGATATCATCAAAGGAAGGCCCAAAAGGTACAATATCATAGTGTTGGAGCACCTTAGTCTGCAACCTAGCAGATTGGAGTCTAGACGCAAGGAATGCATAGTTCAAAACATCACTTGCAGAGTACACACCAAGCCCCTATACCAAAGGGTAAAGTGGCAAGCCTCTATTGCCATTCACCATAACCAGGTCAAGAAGCAGTGACAATCCGCTCAAGAGCATAATGAAGGGCCACATCAAAAGAACTTTGAGCATACTCAAATACCCTAGGGAAGGCACGTGTGCATAGCAAAATATAGTTTGGATATACCCGCACAAGCACAAAGAGCAACAACTCACACTGAGAGTCATTAATTGTTGCAACAACACCAATAAGCTCAATGGTTTTAGAAACTCTCCTCGCAACAAGCTCACTACTAAAATTAAAGTCTACACTAGCATGCCCACCCAATAATTATTATTAAAATGATTGTAACCTAACACTACATAAATGTAGGTGCTATAAGAATCAAGACGAAACAAACGGAATTAGTGTATACATATATGAACATTATATTCACAAGATTTGAATTGTGTTAAAATAACAAATTTGATCAGATTTTCACTCCACAACAGTTATAGTTGAAATATTATTATTAGTTGTGGTCAACGAAGTAATCACTTTTTTGTTTTTTTCAAATTTAGTTTTGTGTGACCGTTAAATCGTGCAACTCCATCATATTTTTGACAAGTGTCTTGTGGGTAGGTAGATATTTTTTTTTATTAAAGTGACATTTTGTGCGACTATTTTGTTTTTATGCGAACGGTTTGTATTTTTTGAAAAAGAAAAAAATTTCTTTAAAAAAACAAGTTTTTGAATTTTGTTTATTTTTTTCAAATTTTTTTGTCTTTTCGATAAAGACAAACGATCTCACAAAAAGCACAACGATCGCACAAAAGGCACAACGGTCGCACAATATGTCACTTCACTGGAACAAAAACATCTACCAGCCCCCTGGACAACTTTCAAAAATAATGTAAAGTTGGCTAGTCTAGTCGGTCGCACAAGACTAAATTTAGAAACCACAAAATAGTGCTATTTGATGGAATATCAACTCTTTTTTGACTTATTTTTGAAATTGATTCATTAATTAATAATAGATGAATACTTGCACAAAACGATAATGTATAGCTACAAATAATTATACTTGCGAAATCGTAATTCTAATTTGACACTTGATGCAAAACTTACCGGTTCAATTTAAAGTCATGGAACAAAGTTCATTAGGTTGGTATTTTAATCCTAACACCTTCTTATAATATCACTTATAAATGAAAAAGTTAAGAATATTTTTAGTACTATTTTACTTTGCATTAATAATTAAAATGGCAAGTTAACACGCGACGACTTTTTAATTCTAAAACACGTTTTCAAAACAAGTTAACACAAGGTGGTTTAATAAATATTGAACCCATAAGTATTGCATCAAGTATCAAACCAAAATTACGATTTCGGAAGTATAAGCTATACACTATCATTTTGCGCACACGATCTATTTAACTTATGAGTGTCTGTTTATATTGGGATTAAGCCGTAGAATACAATTTACTTTTCAAAGTATAACGTTTTGATACGTGTACTTTTTTAAACTTGTAGAATAGCAACGTACGTTTATAAGTATTCTAATTTGATACGTGACGATGACGTATCATACCTGAAAGTCTGACACGTGTCACAATTTATAACGTGACACGTCATCGTCACGTACCAAATTAAAACACTTATAAAAATACGTCGCTCTTTAAAAAAAAATACACATATCAAAATTAGGGGGTTTGATAAACCCTTCTAAGCTTCGGCTTAGACAAACACCCCCTAAAGAGCGATTCTTTGTATTCAATAAATCGAAGCTCTGAGGTATGAATTCAATCTTTAATCTTGAATTCATTAGGTTTTATATTTGTTTTAGAAAGCAATAGCCTTTATCAGTTTGTTTTGTTGGCTTAGTGAAAAATCACCTTTCTATATTGTGTTATCTCGTTTAAGTTATGATTTCTATAATGATCCCGGAAACTGGTCGAAAAATTGGTCATAATGGGTTAAAACTGGGTGAGCAATAAACCTGCTTGCTACCCTTCCATACCATAAAACCAGTTTTTTTTTGTGAGTGTTTGGATTCTTTTTTTTCTTTTCCCCTTTTAGTTTATTATATAGGATGTTTGGAATTGCAAATCGAACACCTCATATGTATTCTGCTATTATCCATTCCTATGATACATACTGATGTTTTGTACATGTTTTGATTTGACGAAGGTATATTTCTTATTAATATCATCTGTTTAAAAGGCGGACTTTGAAATAATTTTGGAAACGGGTAAAACCATAGTAGGAATGGCAATGGTGCGGGGTTGGGACGGGTCGGCCATCCCCTAACCCGATTACCAAAACCCTCCCTCATCCCAGCGGGGATCTTATCGGGGCGTTGCGTTGGGGCGAGATGCTCCCCCAAACATGCCCCATACCCCATTAGATTTGCTATTTTTATGAACATCTGTTGTCCGAACGTCATATTATATTCTTTGATTCTTGAATTTAACTTTGAAATGTTGTTATAAACATGTTAGATGGAGCAGAAGCATATTTCAGTTGTATCAGCAGGTGATCAGCTGCTTTCCTTATCTGCAAAATACCCGTTAATTGTTGCTGAGAACCTAGGAGCCGAAGAAGATGGTTTTACAGACCACATTTTCTACTCTTTACATGACCCGTTCTCTAAATATCAGTGCCAAATCCCTGAGTTGCTAGGGAGACGTATTCGAGGGTATTATCATGGTTGGGTTATTCTTTCCGACCATCCACAAAATGTAACGTGGTCTCTTTGGAACCCAGTCACTTCTAACATGATTCACCTCTCCCCATTGATTTTGAAGGATGGAGATTTGACATCGATTGGACAATGTTGTTTGCTAGCCCCTCCTGATGATCCAACTTCTATTCTTTTGTTAACGAGAACCAACAAGCCTACCTTTGTCTTTTATCGTCTAGATAGTAGAATATGGATTGAAATATCGTACGCTGAACAACTCCAGAAAATAACCGGTGAAGATGGTTTATTCTTATCTAGCCTAGCTTGCTGCAACAAGAAATTATATGCCTTTAATGCCTTTGATGCATTTGGTGATTTGGTCATACAGGTTAACATTGTGGATAAGGGTGAAGAAGTTTTGATAAAATTATTGCTCTTAGGGGCATCTCCGTTTCCTTCTTACGATGTTTCTACCGACTGGACTCATTTTCTGAAAGGGTCGTGTACAGAATTGTTCTACATCTCAGTAGGGTTTCTAGAAGGAGCACTTTTAGGGGTGTATTGTTATAAATTGAACATGACTAATCTTAGGTCGGAAGAAATTGAGAGATTTAAAGACTTGGATATGACTGGTAAGGACTGGAAAGAAGAGGAAGACTATTCAGACTTGGACATGAGTAGGGACATGTGGGAAGCAATGGTTGACCTAAAGGATGTTATGTTTTTTGTGGATCTTGCTGGTGATAGCTCGGTATATTACAGACCTGCAATTGCCTCAGAGTTGGGGGGTTATATACATATTCGTGACAGAATGGGCCAAATAATGTATTCATGCAATGTCAAAAATAATTCCATTTCCCTATCTTCTATGCCTTCTCTAGTGCTGCCAACAAGCCATGTGTCTGTATGGGAATGCGGGTATTATTTCTATTTGATTTGTGTTTAATTATTGTTAGTGTTTTATTGGAATAAATTTATCTTAAAAGCATATTTTTTGTAGGCAAGAAGATGGCCATGGAGAAGCAAAATGCACAACTGATTCTAAACAGGAAGAGGATCAGAGAGTGGTAAGATCAGTAACACACAATGAGGTTGAATTTAATGGATGGCACCTTCTCAATCTTCCGTTTGAAATTTTAGAGATGATAATGGAGCATTGTGTCGGTGTGGAATACATGAACTTCCGTGCCACATGCAAACGTTGTCATTTAGCAGCACCTCCGATAAAATGGAGCACTAAAACTTCAATAAGGGAACTTCAGGCTTATTCATTAGTTTCACCATGGTTAATGGTGGCAGACAAAAATCAAGGCATTATGACTTTTACTGATCCGATATTGGGTAACAATTACTTTAAAAAAAATTTAGAGGTATTGAAGGCGGATCTTATCATATACTGTTCCAGGTTTGGTTGGTTGTTGCTGTGCATTAACTTTGCAGGCAATTATTTCTTTAATCCCCTTACTGGTGATCTTCGCAGGCTTCCAGTAGCAGATGATGTTTTAGAAAGTTTAAGTTTCTCTGCACCACCTACTTCTTCTGATTGTATGGTCGTCGGTTTTTCAACAAGTGATAATTGGAATGTTTTTATCCACTTTGTAACTCGGGAACCGTCGTGGCGTAAGCTTAGAGTGGGTGTTGGGCCATATTCAATTCATTTTCCAACCTTTTTAGGACGAGATCTTTATGCCTTGCGTAACGACGGTGAACTCATTGGTTTTAAAGATTTGGGTAAAGAAGACAATTCGTGGACGCTTGTTGAAACTAAAGCCCCAATAAGTTGTTGCAAATCTCCGGCTGAGTATTTCCTAATGAATTGTGATCAAGATCTTCTACTAGTTGTTGTGGGTGAGTTTGGAGAACGTGTTGAGGTATTCAAACTGGATGATTCTAAACAAGAATGGGTAAAGGTAAATAGTGTAGGAAAGCACGTGATATATATTTGTGGTATAACTTGTCTTTGCGTTGAAGCCAAATCCATGGAAATGGAAAATAAGATCTACTTTCCACGATTGCATTCCAAAAACAATAAGATAGTGTTCTATTCGCTCGAAACATGTTCGTATCAAACAACGAATGGCGATAACATCCAAGAACCTTTGAGGGATTTTATTGGAACTACATATCATCTCTCCCCTCATTTGTGGATTGAACCAAGTTGGTCTAGCTAACTCTATCATTAGCATGATTATTATGTTTTATAACATTAGGACGTATGTTAAACCTGTTAATTGCATCTTTGACTTATTCATTTCTTATGTTGTTTGACTTACGTTCATCTTTTCATTTTGCGCCAATGTTCATGTTCGTATGACCGTAGTTTTGACTTGAGTTTGTTGTTTAGCTTTTCAATATTGTGTTTTCTAATGCTCACCTTTGAAGCCTTGCTCTAAGTCTAGTGTTGGATGTTCTGGTCATACTGCATATTTACCACCTCTTCGTGAATCAGCACCCACAGCTTTGTTCGCTTCAGCCGCTTATGTACCTGCCGTGTTCATGCCAGGGTGTTTTTTTTCCTCATATTCTGCCTTTCCATTTCTACATTGGCCACTTAAGTTTATTGTGGTGCCCCTGCCCCTGCCCCCGCCAAAGGGTTTGGACAGCACAAGGAGCGAAACTTCGATACTTACATCCTCCGTTTATTCCCTTTTTTGTCTCTAGATGTTTAATCGGGTTGATATTGCTTTCGTTTCACGATATTAAGTAGCAGTATTCTTTTGTTAAAATCGATTCTTCTAGGTTATCGAATTTTTGAGGTTTGCTGTAATTATGAAGAGATATATGGAAATGAGCTGAGTAGTCTTTTAAGTTTATTTACATTGTTTTCTTACCTATATATTGATTGTGCGCAAGGTTGTGGATCTCAACATGAAGTTCATCATGCAATTTGGGTTCTATTTAAACACAAGTCATTCAAAGAGAGTAACTTGAGGTCATGGGTGCATGAAGAATGGTTTAGGATAAGTTTGACTTTTAAGGTCAAATGAAATTATTCTGAACTTGAAATTGGTCACAGGATATGCATCTTCTGTTGAGATTCTTATTACATTAGTTTAGTACATACGAAAGCAGTATATGTTAAAGCTTATGCATAACATATAAGGCACTTGGTTTCAAACCTGGTTTACCTAAAGTTTTCATGCCAACCTCCTGAAAAGGGAGGGCTTTACCTGGTTTGAGTCTGTGTGACGGTGAGTTCAAACCCCGTGGATTAGTCGGCCAAAAGATTGGAAATCATAATTACCCAAAAAAACATTTTTCTACTCCGGAAAGAATGAAATGCATAGGGGACCATCCTTTTCTTGCGGCATGCTCCTCAGATTTACGAGTCATATGAAAGTACATAATTAAAAACAAATGAAGAACCAATTTGACCATAAAGAACCACTTTGACCTTTGTTATCTTAACTCTTAACTGCAAACTTTTGATTTCATATCTAATAGTCAAGTTTGTACATTAATATGCCAAAGTGATAAATCTTAAACTTTTGATTTCATATCTAATAGTCAAGTTTGTACACTAATAGGCCAAAGTGATAAAGTCTTAAACTATAGATAATACTTAATAGCAATCAAAATGTACCCATAAATCTCAAACATAAAGTCCCTGAACACCCTGACTTTATAGTGGTAAGATTCAGAATGTTAGTACTGTTAGGCAGAGTTAATACTGCTAGTACTAATGTTAGTACCGTTAGAAAGAGTTCATACCGATAGTATTCATGTTAGTATTGTTGGGCAGAGTTAATACTGCTAGTATTAATGTTAGTGCTGTTAGGCAGAGTTACTACTGCTAGTGCTGCCGGAAGTAACTTGTAACAGACTTTGACCTATTCAAGTGGCAATTATAACTGCTTAATGATCACGTTTAATTGGTCATGTAACCACTATTAGGTATAGTGAGGATAATTATGAGTCGATTAATGAGCCAATTAATTCTCATAATTTCATTTGGCTAGCTATGAGTATTTTCCTTTAAATAAGAATTCAGATTATGCATGAAAGAGACACAAAAACATAAACACTTGGATGCAAAAGGATTATTGATTTGTGCCTAAATCATTAACATACATTTGGTCTTATCCCAAGTAGATATTCGTGATACCCAGGCATTAGGGTCGAATAGTTTACTTTGAAAAGTGATTACACGATTACAAGTGATATCTGGTAACCATTTCTTGGTAATTAGTTAGGCTATTAATTATCTTCACCCTATTCTGGGCACATAACCCCCAACAATCAAAGTAAACTATTTTGTGATAATCAATGGCTGCTGCTATGAAGCATATGACTGCTAACTTCTCCAAACTGGATAAGTTTGAAGGGGTGGATTTCAGAAGATGGCAAAAGAAGATGCATTTCCTGTTGTCAAGCATGAGTGTGGTGTATGCTCTGAGCACACCAATTCCAGATGATGGGGATGATGCTACTGTGGAACAGATCAGGAAGAGGAGCAAATGGGAGAATGATGATTATATTTGCAGAGGTTTAATCCTCAATGGTATGTCTGATTCTCTCTTTAATATCTATCAAAATGTTGAATCTTCCAAAGAATTATGGGATTCCTTGGATGCCAAATATATGGCTGGGGATGCATCAAGTAAGAAGTTTCTTGTAAGTAATTTCACAAATTAAAAAATGACTTATTCAAGACCAATTATGGAACAATACAATGAACTTCTTGGTATACTTGGAAGGTTTACACAACAGAAAATGAACATGGATGAGGCTATTTCAGTCTCTTGTATCATTGACAAACTCCCTCATTCTTGGAAAGATTTCAAGCATACCTTGAAACATAAGAAGGATGAATTAACTCTTGTTGAGTGGGCAGTCATCTGCATATTGATGAATCACTCATGGCGCAGGATAATGACAAGCCGAAGAGCAACAATGTTGCTGGTGCATCTGTTGTCAATATCGTGAAGCATAACAATTCCACCAGGTACAATGACAACAAGGGTAAACGTAAACATCAGGATAACACAAGGGCAGACCCTAACAAGAAGGCAACACATACTTGTTGGAAATGTGGCAAATATGGTTACAATAAAATGGATTTCAAAGGTGTTAAGATTAGTGGTAAAACCAATGGATCAGGCACTAGTAGATTAGAGAATGGTTCAGTTCCTCTGAAAGGTCAGAATATGTTTAATAAATCTCTTCAGGTTTATTATGTTACATATGTATTTAAATCTACCTATGTGCAGGATGATGATGTTGTGTGGTGGGTTTACTATAGAGCAACTGTTTATGTGTGCAAAGATAGAAGTTTGTTCAACACTTATGAGTCACTAAATGATGGTTCTATTTTTCACATGGGAAATGAGTCAACAGCCTTGGAGCATTGACGTGGTTGTGTAGATCTTAGGTTTAGTTATTGAAAGATTGTAACTTTGTTTAATGTTATTTATATTCCTGATATAAGAAAAAACTTGGTTTCAAGTAGTATTTTGAATAATCATGGTTTTAAACAAGTTATTGAATCTAATAAATTTGTTTTGTCTAAAAGTGATGTATTTATTGGCTTTGGATATTTGTATAATCAAATGTTCAGGTTGAACATTGTTAATGATTGTGATAATTCAGCCTTTATGACTACCTCTGACTTGACTGAATCTACCCTATGGCATGCTAGGGTAAAACTTGCATGTTGACGAAAATTACTAAGAAACCTTTTTAGGGTGTTAATCGTGAAACTAAGCTCTTGGAGCTGATATACAGTGACATGTGTGATTTGCATGCCACTCCCTCTTTGGGGAATAAGAAGTAGTTTGTGACATTTATTGATGATGTTTCTAGGTTCTGTTATGTATATCTGTTACATACTAAGGATGAAGCATTAGATAAATTCAAAGTGTTTAAAACTGAAGTTGAATTGCAACTTGGGCCCCTGATCAAAAGAGTAAGGACTTATAGGGGAGGTGAGGATACTCTGTATTTTCAGTCTGTTGATATTATCCATGAAACGACTGCTCCTTATACTCCTCAACAAATTGGTATTTCTGAAAGGAAAAACAGGGTAGTGAAGGAGATGGTTAATTCCATGTTGTCCTATTCAGGATAAGTCAAGGGTTCTGGGGTGAAGCTATGTTAACAGATTGTTATTTATGCACGTTTTAATACACACTTTTATAGACGTTTAAAAAACTTTTTTTATAAACGTGTATAAAACCGTGTTAAAAAACGTATAAAAAACCTTGTATAAAAACGTGCATAAAATCGTGTCAATAAACGTATATAAAAAAATGTAAAAAATATATATAAAAACATGTAAAAAACGTATATAAAACCGTGTATTAAAACATGTAAAAACAATGTATAAAAACATGTTAAAAAATGTATAAAAACATGTAAAAAAATTTATAAACCCGTGTATAAAAACGTGTATAAAAATATGTAAAAAATGTATAAAAACGTGTAAAAAATGTATAAAAACGTGTTAAAAAAAGTATATAAAACTCTGTATAAAAACGTGCATAAAATCGTGTAATAAAATGTATTTAAAAATATGTGTAAAAATGTGTATAAAAAGTGTAAAAAAACGTACATAAAACCGTGTATAAAAATATGCATAAAAACGTGTATAAAAACATGCATAAAAACGTGTAAAAAACGTATATAAAAATGTGTGTAAAAAAGTGTATTGGTAAGTATTTCAAAGGACTAACGGGGAAAGTCAACACAAACGACAAGGACCATTATTGTAACTTTTCAAAGTGGTAACCTGTCAACATTACGTGTATTGGTAAGTATTTGAAAGTATATTACGTATGTTAATAATAAAATAAGTATGTTACGTATATTGGGTTAATTTAAAAAAGTTTGTTACGTATATTCAGTATTCAACCATATTTTTTTTAAATAGTTGTAAATAAAATTGGTCCCTCTTTTATTAGTCACTTTATTTTGCTTACCCATAAATCCATGCTTACCAAGGGACAAATCACCACCATCCATCTAGTTTTATCTAATGGTGGGGATTAACCTAAGATCTAGTAAATAAACCTAAGTGCATGTTTTTTTCTTGTCTTTTTTGTCTTTCTTTTTTATTCACATTTTTTTTTTGTTTTTTTTTCTTATTCACGTTTTTTATTTTATTTTTTAAATTAATGTTTTTTTTAATTCACGTTTTTTTTCTTCGATTTCATACGTTTTCATCTGTTTTCATACGTTCTTATACGTTTTTTTTCGTTTTCCTACGTTTTCGCCCGTTTTCATACGTTTTCGCCCGTTTTCATCATTTTTCTTTCATTTTCGTCCGTTTTCAGACGTGTTTTTACTCTTTCATACGTTTTCGCCCATTTTCATACGAATTCGTCCGTTTTCTTACGTTTTCGTCTATTTTCTTAAGTTTTCGTTCGTTTTCATACGTTTCTGACTATCACAAGTGATTTCTGTGATATTCAGAATTTCACTTGTGATTATTTGAATATCACTTTGTGATATTATGAATATCACCTGTGATTATTTATTTTCTGAATATCACTTGTGATTTTCCGAATATCAGTTTGTGATATTCTGAATATCACTTGTGATTTTCTGGATATCATTGTGTGATATTATGAATATCACGTGTGATTTGAATGTTACAAAACATTAGTTGAAAATCACTTATGATATTCAAAAAATCACTTGTGGTATTCAGAATATCACATAATATCACTTGCGATATTCACAGTATCATTTGTGATATTCAGAATATCACAGAATATCATTTGTGCTATTCAGAATATCACTTGTGATATTCAGAAACGTATGAAAACGTTTAAAAACGGCCGAAAACATTTAATAACGGACTAAAACATATGAAAATGGACGAAAACGTATGAAAACGGACGAATATGTATGAAAACGTAAAAACACGTATGAAAACGGACGAAAACGTATGAATAATGGACGAAAACGTATGAAAGGGAAGAAACAAAAAAAGCGAATTTAAAAAACGTAAATAACGTGAATTAAAAAAAAAACAAACAAATAAAAGAAAATGTGAACATAAAAAAATGTGAATTAAAAAAAAAAACGTAAATATTACCAAAAAAACGTTTAAAAAAAACGTGATTATAACTAAAACCGTGAATAATTAAAAAAAACACAAAAAAAGAAAAAAAGAAAGAAAGAAAGACAAGAAAAAAACATTGACTTGGGTTTAGATATATTTAATCTTAGGTTAATCCCCACCATTAAATCAAATTAAATGAATGGTTGGGATTTGTCCCTCGGTAACCATCAAAATAAGAGTAAGAATTTTAAAATTCTTCCTTTTTATTAAGTGTTTGTTTTGTCTTTTAAGACGGAACGAGTAACTTTTTACAACTAAAAACTCAATATAATCCGAACAATAACCCAAACTCTTAATAATAAAGGAAAGGGCACCTAAAACCCTTAAAATAAACCGAAAAACTTTGAAGCTTATGTTTCCAGCTTTCGATATTTGAGGTATGAATACTGTCTTTAATCTTCAATTCATTAGGTTATTATATTTTATTACTTCAATAAGGTAGTGGGCTGTTTGGAATTGCGTAACTTATAGAAAGCAATAATCTTTTTGAGTGTTTTATTGCCTTGTTAGTTTTTTTTTTGTTTGGGGGGGGGGGGGGGGGGGGGTGGTGGTGGTTAAGCTTAGGGCCTTTTTGTTTCGGCTTATATAGCGGGCTTTTAACTTATTTGGTTTTCAGCTTATGTTTTATAAGCTCAATTTTTATGGCCTTTTTTTTTAACGTTTCAGCTTATATAAGCTTACCATGTCATAATAAGCTTATATTTACAAGTCGAAAAGTTTTAAAATAAGCCACAAAAGTGAGCTTATAAGCCGAAACAAACACCCCCTTATATGTGAGCTTATGAGCTTATTTAATTTCGGCTTATATTTCATAATCCCCAATTTCTTGGCTTATTTTGAGACTTGTATACTTATATACGCTTATTATGATATGACATGCTTATATAAGCCCACAAGTCTCAAAATAAGCCACAAAATTGGGCCTTATGAAATATAAGCCGAAATCAAATAACCTCATAACTAAGCCCACATATAAGCTTAAAAAAATACCCCCTTAGTTTGATGTTCAATAAGCACTTAATATGTACTATCAAAAGTTTTCTTGGTTTAGGAAACATAATTACTTGTATAACTTATTTGGTTTACGTTTGTGGGATGTTTGGGGTTGCAAATCTTATTTGGTTTTAGCTTATTTTGATGCTCAATAAGCACTTTCTAAGGAACAAAATATATTGAAAATTCTTCTGGCTTGAAAAAATTAGAAGATACTTTAGAAGTGATGTCCTAAAGTATGTTTACCTGATATAGTGCTATGAGCATCTTCTTACGCACTAATGTGTTTATACATGTTTTATTGGTTTCTTGGTTTATTGCTTATTTTAATAAGCACTTTTTCTTGCTTTGTTTTATTAAACTAATAAGCTTTTTGAGATTTTGGATTATTCTGTTACTTTGGTACTAGAAATGGCAATGGTGCAAGTTTGGGACTGGGCGGCCATCCCCTAACCTGATTACCAAATCACGCCCTCATCCCAGCAGGGATCTTATCGGGGCGCTGCGTTGGGGCGAGATGCTCCCCCAAACATGCCCCATACCCCATTAGATTTGCTATTTTTATGAACATCTGTTGTCCGAACATCATATTATATTCTTGGATTCTTGAATTTAACTTTAAAATGTTTTTATAAACATGTTAGATGGAGCAGGAGCATATTTCAATTGTATCAGCAGGTGATCAGTTGCTTCGCTTATCTGCAAAAAGCCCATTATTTGTTGCTGAGAACCTCGGTGCCGGAGAAGATGGTTTTACAGACCACATTTTCTACTCTTTACATGACCCGTTGTCTCAATATCAGTGCCAAATCCCTGAGTTGCTTGGGAGACGTATTCGAGGGTATTATCATGGTTGGGTTATTCTTTCCAACCATTCACAAAATGTAATGTGGTCTTTTTGGAACCCAGTCACTTCTAACATGATTCACCTCCCCCCATTGATTTTGAAGGATGAAGATTCGATATCTATTGGACAATGTTGTTTGCTAGCCCCTCCTGATGATCCAACTTCTATTCTTTTGTTAACGAGAACCAACAAGCCTACCTTTGTCTTTTATCATCTTGATAGTAGAATATGGACTGAAATTTCGTACGCTGAACAACTCCAGAAAATAACCGGTGAAGATGGTTTATTCTTATCTAGCCTAGCTTGCTGCAACAAGAAATTATATGCCTTTAATGCCTTTGATGCATTTGGTGATTTGGTCATACAGGTTAACATTGTGGATAAGGGTGAAGAAGTTTTGATAAAATTATTGCTCTTAGGGGCATCTCCGTTTCCTTCTTACGATGTTTCTACCGACTGGACTCATTTTCTGAAAGGATCGTGTACAGAATTGTTCTACATCTCAGTAGGGTTTCTAGAAGGAGCACTTTTAGGGGTGTATTGTTATAAATTGGACATGACTAATCTTAGGTCGGAAGAATTTGAGAGATTTAAAGACTTGGATATGACTGGTAAGGACTGGAAAGAAGAGGAAGACTATTCAGACTTGGACATGAGTAGGGACATGTGGGAAGCAATGGTTGACCTAAAGGATGCTATGTTTATTGTGGATCTTGCTGGTGATGGCTCGGTATATTACAGACCTGCAATTGCCTCAGAGTTGGGGGGTTATATACATATTCGTGACAGAATGGGCCAAAGAATGTATTCATGCAATGTCAAAAATAATACCATTTCCCTATCTTCTATGCCTTCTCTAGTGCTGCCAAGAAGCCATGTGTCTGTATGGGAATGCGGGTATTATTTCTATTTGATTTGTGTTTAATTATTGTTAGTGTTTTATTGGAATAAATATATCTTAAAAGCATATTTTTTGTAGGCAAGAAGATGGCCATGGAGAAGCAAAATGCACAACTGATTCTAAACAGGAAGAGGATCAGAGAGTGGTAAGATCAGTAACACACAATGAGGTTGAATTACCTTCTCAATCTTCCGGTTGAAATTTTAGAGATGATAATGGAGCATTGTGTCGGTGTGGAATACATGAACTTCCGTGCCACATGCAAACGTTGTCATTTAGCAGCACCTCCGATAAAATGGAGCACTAAAACTTCAATAAGGGAACTTCAGGCTTATTCATTAGTTTCACCATGGTTAATGGTGGCAGACAAAAATCAAGGCATTATGACTTTTACTGATCCGATATTGGGTAACAATTACTTTAAAAAAAATTTAGAGGTATTGAAGGCGGATCTTATCATATACTGTTCCAGGTTTGGTTGGTTGTTGCTGTGCATTAACTTTGCAGGCAATTATTTCTTTAATCCCCTTACTGGTGATCTTCGCATGCTTCCAGAAGTAAATGAAAATCTAAACAGTTTAAGTTTCTCTGCACCACCTACTTCCCCTGATTGTATGGTCGTTGGTTTTTCACCAAGTGATTATTGGAATTCTTTTGATGATTGGAATATTTTTATCCACTCTGTAGCTCGGGAACCGTCGTGGCGTAAGCTTTGTATGGGTGTTGGGCCATATTCAATTCGTTTTCCAACCTTTTTAGGACCAGATCTTTATGCCTTACGTAAAGAGGGTGAACTTATTGGTTTTAGAGATTTGGGTAAAGAAGACAAGTCGTGGATGCTTGTTGAAGCTAAAGCCCCCATAAGCTGTTGCAAATCTTCGGCTGAGTATTTCCTAATGAATTGTGTTCAAGATCTTTTACTAGTTGTTGTGGGTAAGTTTGGAGAAGGTGTTGAGGTATTCAAACTGGATGATTCTAAACAAGAATGGGTAAAAGTAAACAGTGTAGGAAAGCACATGATATATATTTGTGGTATAACGTGTCTTTGCGTTGAAGCCAAATCCGTGGAAATGGAAAACAAGATCTACTTTCCACAATTGCATTCCAAGAGCAATACAATAGTGATCTATTCGCTCAAAACATGTTCGTATCAAACATCCAATGGCGATAACATCCAAGAACCTTTGAGGGATTTTATTGGAACTACATATCATCTCTCCCCTCATTTGTGGATTGAACCAAGTTGGTCTAGCTAACTCTATCATGCTAAGCATGATTGTTATGTTTTATAACATTAGGACGTATGTTAAACCTGTTAATTGCATCTTTGGCTTATTCATTTCTTATGCTGTTTGACTTACGTTCATCTTATCATTTTGCGCCAATGTTCATGTTCGTATGACTGTAGTTTTGACTTGAGTTTGTTGTTTAGCTTTTCAATATTGTGTTTTCTAATGCTCACCTTTGAAGCCATGTTATAAGTGTAGTGTTGGATGTTGTGGTCATACTGCATATTTACCACCTCTTCGTGAATCAGCACCCATGCAACATAACCCATGTTGTGGTCATACTGCATATATTTCCAGTCTATCACCCACAGCTTTGTTCGCTTCAGCCGTTTATGTACCTGCCGTGTTAATGCCAGGGTGTTTTTTTTTTCCTCATATTCTACCTTTCCATTTATGCATTGGCCACTTAAGTTTATTGTGGTGCCCCTGCCCCTCCCCCGCCAAAGGGTTTGGACAGCACAAGGAGTGAAACTTCGTTTGTTACATCCTCCGTTTATCCCCTTTTTTGTCTCTAGGTGTTTAATCGGGTTGATTGGTGCTTTCGTTTCACGATATCAAGTAGCAGTATTTTTGTGTTAAAATCGATTCTTCCAGGTTATCGAATTTTTGAGGTTGTAATTATGAAAGAGATATATGGAAATGAGCTGAGTAGTCTTCAAGTTTATTTACATTGTTTTCTTGCCTATATATTGTGTAAAACCTGAAAATTTAAAATCCGAATAAAGACTAAAATACCCTTGGAACTAAAAATTATAAAATACGTAAAATATATTTATAACACTTAATGAAATTAAAAAGATTAACTTGCGAATACTTAAAAACCCTAACTAAAATATATTACGTAATTGATTTGGTACGACGAAGAGTTAAAGTTTCGTAAATGTTTTGGGTCGCGTTTGTTTATTTCGTATGGACTAGGGCCGAAGCCCATTGGTGCGTGTGAATGGTGTGACCGGTTGGACCAAACCCAAACCCAAACCCAATTACTTTCCTAGTTTAACTCAAATACTACAACTATATATACCATACATAATCATAAGTTTGGAACCCTAGTTATTTTGCTCTCTCTTTTTCTTTTTCTCCCTATTCGGCCGAGACTCAAAGAAACACCCTTGGTGTCGATTTTGCTCAATCAAGTGAAGGTATATCGCTTATTTGTTTTCCTTTAACGTACCTTACACGTATATGTCAAGTTATATTTGTTTCGTCGCGTTTTGTTTCTTTTCTTTTGTGGCCGAGAGTTGTGAACCGAAACCAAGAGAAACCCTAACTCATTTAACTTCTAAATAATAAGAAACATGTAACGTAAGATGTGTTATTGAATCGAGTCATGTTTGTGTTTATTTAATAAGGGCCGAAACATAGTAAATAGAACCGAACCATGTTTAGTTTTCGAATAATGAATATAACTTAATAACTTGAGTAAGTAAAGTATTTAGATGAGCTAATACTAGTGTAAACCCTAATAACCGAAACCCTAATTTGAATTGAGTTACATATGAGTTTTGAAGATGCATTAATTAAGTAAAGGTTATGTTAAACATAAACCCTAGTTTTGATATGCTAATTTAATAAGTTATGCTAAACCCTAATAGAGTAAATGCGTAATTAATACGAGTAATGAGTAATTTATATGTCACATAAAATCATAAACATGTACGTTGAAACATAAAAAGGAAAGAGTATTATGTGACGTGTTAGGTTAAGTAATTAGTCATTTAAAGACTTAACATGTAAGTACATATACATAAATGAGACATTAAAGAATGAAAACCCTAAACGTTAATAAAAGATATATAAACCCTAATTTACGATATTAATATTAAAACATTTAAGTATAGAAACCCTAAAATATTAAAGGATCATTGTGACGATTTCGGAATCATTAATAATATATACGACATTAATGTATATAGGTTCTGTGAAGAAGGAGTAATTCTTTGCTTCCCTGTTTCGACTTTTGATCTTTTGCTTTCGAATAAGGTACGGATATTCTGACCTTTTCAGTAAAGGTTTCGTATAAGTTTTCTTTTCGTTTTCATATTAGGATTTCCTAAACCTTTGCTATGAACCCTAATGTGTTTATTTGAGCTGTTGCTTATCTGAACTTTGATTTTTGAATCATAAAACATTTGATTTTGAACTATATGATATGAAGACTTTGATTTTGAAAACATGATTAAACGTTTGATAAATATGATCTATGTCAGTTATGACATTCTTATTTGATCTCTGATAGTTGACACCCGAGCCAAATATAACTAGTCATGGGGGTTCCATGTCCGTGTCAGCAAATGCACTTCTGACATGACTCTAGGGCAGTAGAGTGATGTTCTGCCACGTCCCTTATCTGTTATCTGTATGAGCTCAATTTGAATTATATTATGAATATTTGTCTGTGGGGCGTATGGATGCATCCTAGATCTGTTATATGCCATATATTATCTGTTATTTGTTATATGTTATCTGATGATTGATGCTGCGTGCATGCACGTCCTTCATAACTCTGGTAGGTCTCCCCTACAAATATGTTGCCTTATGTGATTATGATATGTTTCTGATATGGCATATGTTCTGGGCTTCGAGGTAGTTAAGCTATAAAACTTATTCTGATATTTCTAAATTTTCTTTTGAAATGAAAATGACTTCACTGTTTTCTTTTACTTTGTTTCGTATTCGATTTCGTTTCGTATTCGTTTTGCTTGTATATCTGTTCACTGGGCTTTTGAAGCTCAGCCGCACTTTTCTTTTCTTCCGCGGCAGGTATCTAAGCATTGGAGCTGGGTATTGCTTTGGGATGAGTGCTGAGTGGACTTACCTTAGAGATTTAGCTTTGATATTATGATGCCATTTAGACTTATGCTTTAGACATTTTTTTGGAGTTTATTTTTCCGCTGGGACCTATGTATTGAAGTCTTTTGACTTGGATTATTTCCTTATTTATGTTAAAGATTTCTTTTGGTTTATATGTTTGCTTTGATATGACACCATTACTTGTGATTCCTTTACCCTTGTGGGGTCGGGGTGTTACAATTTATGGTTTCAGAGCCCAGGTTTACGACTTGTAGTCAGGACCTGTGACATATGGAGCCTAGGTTTCGAGACTTTAGAGCTTAGGATTTGACCTGTGAGGATTTGGGTAGATTTTAGGATTCCTTCGTACTTCCATTTCGTATCTCACCTTTATTCATTTTGTTAATCGTTTAGATGGTTCGAACTCGTACTAATGGTGGCGCGGATGGAGACGGTGATGCTGTTAACATGGATGCTGCGATTTCGAATGCTCTCAACTCTCTTTTCCCTGGTTTGACTACACCTGAGATGATGGAGCAGGTGATCAACAACATTCGTAATCAGAATGGTGCTTCGGGTAGTGGTGGAGGAAATCAACCCGTCGGTATTCATAATTGGCTCGAGCGTTTCGGTAAGCTGAAGCCTCTTTCGTTTAGCACTGCTGCTACTCCTACTGAGGCCGAGGACTGGATCACTCATATTGAGAAGCTGTTTGAAGTACTGGGTTGTGGAGACGAGTTTAAGACTCGTTTGGCTTCATTCAAATTGGAAGGTGATGCTTTGAGTTGGTGGAAAGCATTGAAACAAGCAAGAGGAGGTGACGCTTTTGCTGTGACTTGTACTTGGACTGAGTTTCGGACTATCTTCTATAACCGTTACTTCCCTGATGCTGAGCAGCAAAGGTATGAGAGGGATTATCAGGCGATCTACCAGTTTGATCATGAGACCTCTAATGAGTACATGAGTAGGTTTATGAGGTTGGTGAATTTTGTTGGAGTGATTGCTGGAGATGGTAGGCGTCAAGCTAAGCACTTCAAGTGGGGACTGAAGAAGTGGGTGTTGGACCGATTGCTTAATATTGAGTATGAGAATGTGTCGGCCTGTAATGACGCAGCTCGTAACATTGAGATATTTCATGAGGTTTCGGGTTCTAACAAGCGTAATCGCGATGGTGATCGGATTCAAGGTAGGACTCAAGGTAATGACTATAAGGGAAACTCTGGTAGGAGTTATGATTCGAGAGGTCATGTGGATAGGAGTTATGATCAGCGGGGTCAGTCGGGAAGGAATGTTGACACTGGACGCTCTGAGACGAGGGTTCAAGATAATAGAAATGCTGGTAGGAATGGAGGTGATCGTCAGAACCAAGGTAACAATAACCAGCGTTACAACAGGGATCAGCCAGCTAGAGGAACAAATCAGGGTCGTGCTTCAGGATCTTCTAGTCAGCAGAGGACAGCTGAGGTTTTGCCACCCCCACCTATTTGTACTACTTGTGGAAAGGCTCATCCAGGGCAGTGTTTCAAGGCCACTGGTGGATGTTTTGGTTGTGGTTCTACTACTCACAAGATTAAAGATTGCCCTAAGAAGAATTCGGCAGTTCCTGGAAACTACATCAAGCCGCCGACTACTACTGGACGTGTTTATGCTACTACTCGTAATCAGGCAGAGCGAACTTCAGGTACCATTACGGGCACTCTTTTCATTGATGATTTTGCTGTCTTCGTTTTATTTGATACTGGCGCCACACACTCCATTATATCTATCACATCTGCTAAGAAACTTAATATGAAGCCCAAACCGTTAACAAATCACTTATCGATTTCTACGCCTATGAAAAATCATGTGATCATTGATCATAAATATGTTAAGTGTCCTCTTCGTTTTGATGATCGTATTCGCTTTGCAACTCTGTATCCTCTCAATATGGTCGACTTTGATATCATCCTAGGCATGGATTGGTTGGCTTACCATAGAGCTTCAATCGACTGCCATGCTAGAACGGTGATCTTTGGAGACGTAAAACATCCTGAATTCGTTTATTATGGTTCTCAACCCCTTAAATCTGTTAAGCTCATTTCCGCTATGAAGGCACGGATCATGATTGCTCATGGGTGCCAAGGTTTTCTAGCATCTGTTAAGGACACATCTTTGGAGAGTCCTAACATTGATAATCTTTCGGTTGTTTGCGAATTTGCTGACGTTTTTCCGGATGAACTCCCTGGACTTCCCCCAGCTCGAGAAGTTGAGTTTAGTATTGAGTTAATTCCTGGTGCTGAACCGATTTCGAAGGCTCCGTATCGTATGGCACCTGTAGAACTGAAGGAGTTGAAGGAACAACTGCAAGAGATGATAGAAAGTGGATTTATTCGCCCTAGTGTTTCTCCATGGGGTGCACCTGTCTTGTTTGTGAAAAAGAAGGATGGAAGCATGCGTCTATGTATCGACTACCGTGAACTCAATCGTATTACTATTCGTAACCGTTATCCTTTGCCGCGTATAGACGATTTGTTTGATCAACTGCAAGGAGCTAAGTTCTTTTCGAAGATTGACCTGAGGTCTGGCTACCATCAGTTACGTGTGAAGGAGCAAGATGTTCCTAAGACCGCGTTTCGTACCAGATATGGTCATTACGAATTTCTCGTTATGCCTTTTGGTTTGACCAATGCGCCTGCTGTGTTTATGGACCTGATGAATCGTGTTTTCCATGAGTTTCTCGACAAGTTCGTTATTGTTTTCATCGACGACATCTTGGTTTACTCTAAATCTGAAGAAGAGCATGAAGAACATCTCCGTATAGTTTTGGAGATTTTGAGGAAGAAGAAGTTGTACGCCAAATTTTCGAAGTGCGAATTTTGGTTGAGACAAGTTGCTTTCCTTGGTCATATCGTATCAGCTGATGGTATTACCATGGATCCGTCTAAAGTTGAGGCTATCACTAAATGGCCAAGACCTACGACAGTAACTGAGGTCAGGAGTTTTCTTGGACTTGCTGGTTACTATAGACGTTTTGTTGAAGGTTTCTCTCGCTTAGCTCTACCCCTAACCCAACTGATGAGGAAAGGTGAAAAGTTTGTATGGACGGATGAACGAGAGAAGAGTTTCGAAGAATTGAAGCGGAGATTGGTGTCGGCTCCTATTTTGACTCTTCCAACTGGTTCAGGAGGATTTCAAATCTACAGCGATGCATCTAAGAAAGGATTAGGCTGTGTTTTGATGCAACATGGGAAGGTAATAGCTTATGCTTCGAGGCAGCTAAAACCTTATGAGGAGAATTACCCAACTCATGATCTTGAGTTAGCTGCGGTGGTGTTTGCGTTGAAGATTTGGAGACATTACTTGTATGGAGAGACGTGTGATATATTCACTGATCATAAGAGTCTCAAGTATATTTTCACCCAGAAGGAACTTAACATGAGACAAAGAAGATGGTTAGAACTTCTTAAGGATTATGACACCAACATTCAGTACCATCCAGGTAAGGCTAACGTAGTTGCTGACGCACTTAGCCGGAAATCAGGCATTCTTGCAAGTATCAAGATTGAGCCTAGGATTTTGCGTGATTTAGAAAGTTTGGATGTTGAGTTGTGTGTACGAGGTTTTGAGGGATACTGGGCTAGTATGAAGGTGGAGTCGAACCTTATACTGCAAATTAAAGAAGCTCAGAAAGATGACGGCGAGCTGTGGGTCGTAGCGCAACATGTTGAAGAAGGTAAGCAGACGGAGTTTAAGGTTGATAATGACGGTATTGTATGGTATGGAGATAGACTTTGTGTTCCCAATGATCAGGTACTTCGTGAGAAAGTTATGACTGAAGCTCATAGTTCTCCTTTCACTATTCATCCTGGTTCTACCAAGATGTATAGGGATTTGAAACAGTACTTTTGGTGGAACGGTATGAAGCAAGATGTGGCGACGTTTGTGTCGAAGTGTATGATTTGTCAGCAAGTGAAGATTGAACATCAAAGGGCTAGTGGATTGTTACAGCCATTGGAGATTCCAACATGGAAGTGGGATAAGATATCTATGGATTTTGTGACTGGATTACCTCTTACTAGGAAGAAGCATGATGCGATTTGGGTGGTTGTTGATCGACTAACTAAATCTGCTCATTTCTTGCCAATTCGGAAGGATTATGGTATTGGTAAATTGGCGGAGATTTTTCAGCAAGAGATCGTTAGACTTCATGGTACTCCGACATCTATTGTGTCCGATAGAGATCCGCGTTTTACTTCTCGTTTCTGGAAGGGTTTGCAGAAAGCTTGGGGTACTCGACTTAACTTTAGTACGGCATTTCATCCTCAAACAGATGGTCAGTCAGAGAGGACTATACAGACCTTAGAGGATATGCTAAGGGCTTGTGCTTTAGAATGGACTGGCAGTTGGGATGAATATTTATGTTTAGTAGAGTTTGCTTATAACAACAGTTGGCATGCTAGCATTAAGGCGGCGCCGTTTGAACTTCTTTATGGAAGGAAATGTAGAGCACCTATTTGTTGGGATGAAGTAGGTGAGCGTTTGATTGAAGGACCAGAAATGATCGAGATCACTAATGAGAAAGTAGCCGTGGCTAGAGAGAAATTGAAGGAAGCTAGGTCTCGTCAGAAAAGTTATGCTGATAAGCATCGTCGTGATTTAGAATTTCGGGTTGGAGATCGTGTGTTTTTGAAAGTTTCGCCGTTTAGAGGTGTGAAACGTTTTGGAATCAAGGGCAAGCTTAGTCCTCGATTTATTGGACCGTTTGAGATTTTAGAACGTATAGGAGAAGTTTCGTATCGTTTAGCACTTCCGCCTCAGTTATCGCATGTTCATGACGTTTTTCATGTATCACTCCTAAGGGGATACAACTATCATCCGTTACACGTTGCTTCTTATCCGTTTGATCAAATTCAATCCGATATGTCTTTATCTGAAGAACCAGAAGCTATTCTGGAAAGACAAGAAAGAGTTATGAGGAATAAAGTTATTCCATTCGTTAAGATTCTGTGGAAAAATCATCCTGAACGTGAGGCTACTTGGGAAACCGAGGAGTCGATGCGTGCTAGTTATCCTCATTTCTTTGAATAGTTTGGTATGTTCTCATTTCGTTTTCGTTTTCTTTTTCATTTCGTTTCATTCAATTTTCGAGGACGAAAATTTTTCTTTAGAGGGGAAGAATTGTAAAACCTGAAAATTTAAAATCCGAATAAAGACTAAAATACCCTTGGAACTAAAAATTATAAAATACGTAAAATATATTTATAACACTTAATGAAATTAAAAAGATTAACTTGCGAATACTTAAAAACCCTAACTAAAATATATTACGTAATTGATTTGGTACGACGAAGAGTTAAAGTTTCGTAAATGTTTTGGGTCGCGTTTGTTTATTTCGTATGGACTAGGGCCGAAGCCCATTGATGCGTGTGAATGGTGTGACCGGTTGGACCAAACCCAAACCCAAACCCAATTACTTTCCTAGTTTAACTCAAATACTACAACTATATATACCATACATAATCATAAGTTTGGAACCCTAGTTATTTTGCTCTCTCTTTTTCTTTTTCTCCCTATTCGGCCGAGACTCAAAGAAACACCCTTGGTGTCGATTTTGCTCAATCAAGTGAAGGTATATCGCTTATTTGTTTTCCTTTAACGTACCTTACACGTATATGTCAAGTTATATTTGTTTCGTCGCGTTTTGTTTCTTTTCTTTTGTGGCCGAGAGTTGTGAACCGAAACCAAGAGAAACCCTAACTCATTTAACTTCTAAATAATAAGAAACATGTAACGTAAGATGTGTTATTGAATCGAGTCATGTTTGTGTTTATTTAATAAGGGCCGAAACATAGTAAATAGAACCGAACCATGTTTAGTTTTCGAATAATGAATATAACTTAATAACTTGAGTAAGTAAAGTATTTAGATGAGCTAATACTAGTGTAAACCCTAATAACCGAAACCCTAATTTGAATTGAGTTACATATGAGTTTTGAAGATGCATTAATTAAGTAAAGGTTATGTTAAACATAAACCCTAGTTTTGATATGCTAATTTAATAAGTTATGCTAAACCCTAATAGAGTAAATGCGTAATTAATACGAGTAATGAGTAATTTATATGTCACATAAAATCATAAACATGTACGTTGAAACATAAAAAGGAAAGAGTATTATGTGACGTGTTAGGTTAAGTAATTAGTCATTTAAAGACTTAACATGTAAGTACATATACATAAATGAGACATTAAAGAATGAAAACCCTAAACGTTAATAAAAGATATATAAACCATAATTTACGATATTAATATTAAAACATTTAAGTATAGAAACCCTAAAATATTAAAGGATCATTGTGACGATTTCGGAATCATTAATAATATATACGACATTAATGTATATAGGTTCTGTGAAGAAGGAGTAATTCTTTGCTTCCCTGTTTCGACTTTTGATCTTTTGCTTTCGAATAAGGTACGGATATTCTGACCTTTTCAGTAAAGGTTTCGTATAAGTTTTCTTTTCGTTTTCATATTAGGATTTCCTAAACCTTTGCTATGAACCCTAATGTGTTTATTTGAGCTGTTGCTTATCTGAACTTTGATTTTTGAATCATAAAACATTTGATTTTGAACTATATGATATGAAGACTTTGATTTTGAAAACATGATTAAACGTTTGATAAATATGATCTATGTCAGTTATGACATTCTTATTTGATCTCTGATAGTTGACACCCGAGCCAAATATAACTAGTCATGGGGGTTCCATGTCCGTGTCAGCAAATGCACTTCTGACATGACTCTAGGGCAGTAGAGTGATGTTCTGCCACGTCCCTTATCTGTTATCTGTATGAGCTCAATTTGAATTATATTATGAATATTTGTCTGTGGGGCGTATGGATGCATCCTAGATCTGTTATATGCCATATATTATCTGTTATTTGTTATATGTTATCTGATGATTGATGCTGCGTGCATGCACGTCCTTCATAACTCTGGTAGGTCTCCCCTACAAATATGTTGCCTTATGTGATTATGATATGTTTCTGATATGGCATATGTTCTGGGCTTCGAGGTAGTTAAGCTATAAAACTTATTCTGATATTTCTAAATTTTCTTTTGAAATGAAAATGACTTCACTGTTTTCTTTTACTTTGTTTCGTATTCGATTTCGTTTCGTATTCGTTTTGCTTGTATATCTGTTCACTGGGCTTTTGAAGCTCAGCCGCACTTTTCTTTTCTTCCGCGGCAGGTATCTAAGCATTGGAGCTGGGTATTGCTTTGGGATGAGTGCTGAGTGGACTTACCTTAGAGATTTAGCTTTGATATTATGATGCCATTTAGACTTATGCTTTAGACATTTCTTTTGGAGTTTATTTTTCCGCTGGGACCTATGTATTGAAGTCTTTTGACTTGGATTATTTCCTTATTTATGTTAAAGATTTCTTTTGGTTTATATGTTTGCTTTGATATGACACCATTACTTGTGATTCCTTTACCCTTGTGGGGTCGGGGTGTTACATATTGATTGCGCGCAACGTATGTGGATCTCAACATGAAGTTCATCAAGCAATTAGGTTCTAATTAAACATAAGTCATTCAAAGAGAGTAACTTGAGGTCATGGGTGCATGAAGAATGGTTTAGGATAAGTTTGACTTATAAGGTCAAATGAAATGATTCTGGGTGGTTTTGATTTTGTTTTTGCTTTGTAAACATGGTCTATTATAGGAATGAGCGTTTCGAACCGAATCCCGGAACTGAACCGGAACAGTACCGGTACCGTACCGAAACGGTACCGATTCTTGAAATACGGTACGTTACCGGGACTACGAAATAAGGTGAAAAAAAAATCGGGACCACTAATTCGGTACGGGACCGGTACCAAATAGAGAAATTCCCGAAAAAAAGCGGGGAAAACCCGATTTCCCGGTATCGGTACCGATACCGGTACCGGTATCCGAATCCCGTTCGGTACGGTACCGGTACCACTAATTTATGTTCGGGAAAAAATCGGTACCACTAATTCGGTACGGGATCGGTACCGTGCTCATCCTTAGTCTATTATTAATTTCCTTTGTAATTACATAAATGGTCCTTGTGGTTTGGCAAATAAGTAATTATATATTGCAACGTAATATATGCTTGATTAAATTGCATTTTTGGTCTCTAAAGTATGGTTAAATTGCAGGTTTCGTCCCTAACATTTTGAAAGTGCAGCGATAATCCTCATTTTGAAAGATTTGCTGCATGTTTGGTCCCTAATCTGCAATTTAGGGACCAAACATGCAACGGAAACTTTAAAGTTTTAGGGACTAAATATGCAATTTAGGGAACAAACATGCAACAAAACATTTAAAATTAGGACTATCTCTGCACTTTTAAAATGTTAAGGACAAAACCTGCAATTTGACCATACCTTAGAGACCAAAAATGCAATTTACTCTATATGCTGCATCCCTTGGCTAACTCGTTCGTCTCTGGACTATCGTAGAAACTAATGGTAAAAAATTCTAAGGCTTAGGTATAGAAAAACAAGCTCGTTTGTTAGGTATTTAACTATAACTTTATTTATTTTTTTCTTTTTATCATAGTTCTAGGCCATCGTTTATATACTTTCGTCTTATCATATGTTAAAAGTTGTATTATGTTTGTCTAAAACTTGACGTGATTCAATTTGCCCTTACCATGATATATATAGTTAAGAAGGGAGCTAAATGTGCCTAAATTTTTAATAGGCCAAATTAGCCAATTTTTTTATATCGGGCATAAATTGCCACCTCTAGTTGCATGTAACTATGAACTACGGAGTATGTAAGTGGGTTTTGTCTTTGACTCCATCGTCCTCAATTCAATGGAGAAGTCGGAGAACCTTTCATCGATAATTAAGTTGTGCATGGTGTTAGGGGCACTCATTCAGAGGTGAGGATTAGGTTGCTTGCAAGACTTTCGATAGCTGGCTCAGCCGAACGGAATCATCGATCTAGATTCTCAAATGAGCAAAGTTCCGTGACAATGGAGGCAACGGAGTGCTCTGGTGGCAGAGGGGAAGGATGGGATTACTTGTTATGGGCGTTGCTGGGTTGTTGTTTTACGTTTCTGCTGAAATGCGAAGGTGTTAACGACACCCGGGAATATTGAGAAACCAAACATTTTCCCTTCTTTATTTCTTTTTTGTGAGATGTATGCCATAACGCTTAAACACCTCGTGCAAGACATCTTGTTCTAGTTTTTGGGGAAGTTCGTGAAATAGTAAGTGATTTCATCGGGTTTTAGGTTGTTTTGGTGGTGAGTTTGACGTGTTTGTTTCGTTTAGGGCTGAGCACCGAAGGTTCAAAACCGAACCGGACCGACAGCCCGTCGGTTCGGTTTCGGTTTCAGGTCCTACATGCTTTCGGTTCGGTTCGGCCCAAAACCGACAAAAACATGCCAAAATACATCTAGACCGACAAAACCGAACCGAACCGACAACATCCGGTTCGCGTTTTTCACGGTTTTCAGTCCTCGGTTTTGTCGGTTCGGTTCGGGTTTGTTTATGACCGACGCTCAGCCCTAGTTTCGTTTGCCTAATCCCACATCCATCCATCATTGTCGTTGAGGTTGTTTTCGCTTATTGGTGCTCTCTCTCTCCTCTGACTTTTGAGAGAAAAAGTCAATTGTATCTCGAGGCAATGGTATTAACAAAAATACTGCTACTTAGAGCATTGGGTATAACATCTCCTTCCACCACTTTTGACATGTCACAACAAGTGGCGCCGCCGCACCTCTTCCACCACACCGCTGCCCTCTGCCACTTAATTGCCGTGCAAAATGACAAAATAATTTTTTTAGGGGGTGTTTGGGAGTGTGATTCGTACTTGATTATCTGATTATTTTATTTTAAAAACGCAATAATCTAATGTATAGTGTTCGGGAAAGAAAAACAGATACGTGATTATTTGCGTTTTTGAATAATCAAAACGCGGTTTTGAAAAAGTAGCTTCGTACATGCATTTTCAAAACGCAACTCTCTTGTCTTTGCTAATATACTGAGTTGCCCCATGTTATTTTAATATTTTGATACTGTGAGAAAAACATATGCCAAGGAAGAAGATGAAGTAGTGTCTATAAGAAAAAAAAAAAAAAAAAAAAAATGTCTAAGAATCCCATTTTAACTTCTTATAGATTTTACTAGTTATATTGCTCGCGCATACGCACAGTTTTTTTTTTTTTTTTTTAGTCCTTTGAATAATTTATTTGTATATATTAGAAAACAATTAATTTATTCTTGTTTTGTTTTATTTATGGTTATTTATTATTAAAAATAATCATTTAAAAAGTTTAATTCTATCGTTAGTTGCGTCTTATCTATATTTTTTTTATTGATCTTCTACTTGTACTTGTGTTGTGTATACCAACAAAACGAATTTATAAATTTATAAATTACTACCTTATAAAATATTTCTCGAATAATATGTAATAGATTTTTTGTCATGTTTTAAAAGTCAATTTAGGAGGTGTTAAAGGAAAATAATTCAAGTATATATAATGGTGTCAAATAGTATAATCAAATTCAAACATCAAATTTCAAAATCACGTTTTGTTACCACTACTTATCTGACGATACGATGTCAAAACGCATAACGTATTTTAGATAAGCAATCCCAAAGTCCCTTTAAATAAGTTGTGTGTGAATGTTGTGTTTTAATTGAATATAGTAGGACCCAAATGAGGGAAATTGACATGACACTAGTGAAGAAGTGTTTTGGAATGTGAGTGTTGAAAGTAAGGATGATGAGACGGCGCAGAAAATGTGAAAGTGGTATGCCACTACATCTGACACATAAGTGGCCAATGCAGAAATGGAAAGGCAGAATATGAGAAGAAAAAAAAAGACCCTGGCTTGAACTCGGCAGGAACATAAGCGGCTGAAGCGAACAAAGTTGTGGGTGATAGACCAGAAATATAGATCAATGAATCTAGCACACTAACGTGGGTTATGTTGCGTGGGTGCTGATTCACAAGGAGGTGGTAAAAATGCAGTATGACCACACCATTCAACACTACACTGATAACATGGCTTCAAAGGTGAGCATTAGAAAACACTATTGAAAAGCTAAACAACAAACTCAAACCAAAAGTACGGTCTCAAGAGCATGAACATTGGCGCAAAATGATAAGATGAACATAAGTCAAACAACATAAGAAATGAATAAGTTGTAGATGCAACAGGTTTAACATGCGACCTGATGTTATAAAACATAATAATCATGCTAATGATAGAGTTAGCTAGACCAACTTGGTTCAATCCACAAATGAGGGGAGAGATGATATGTAGTTCCAATAAAATCCCTCAAACGTTCTTGGATGTTATCGCCATTGGATGTTTGATACGAACATGTTTCAAGAGAATAGAACACCATCTTATTGTTCTTGGAATGCAATCGTGGAAAGTAGATCTTGTTTACCATTTCCATGGATTTGGCTTCAATGCACAGACACGTTATACCACAAATATATATGGTGTGCTTTCCTACACCATTTACTTTTACCCATTCTTGTTTAGAATCATCCAGTTTGAATACCTCAACACCTTCTCCAAACTTACCCACAATAACAAGTAAAAGATCTTGATTACAACTCATTAGGAAATACTCAGCCGGAGATTTGCAACAACTTATTGGGGCTTTAGCTTCAACAAGCGTCCACGACATGTCTTCTTTACCCAAATCTTTAAAACCAATAAGTTCACCCTCGTTACGTAAGGCATAAAGATCTCGTCCCAAAAAGGTTGGAAAGTGAATTGAATATGGCCCAACACCCACACTAAGCTTACGCCACGACGGTTCCCGAGCTACAAAGTGGATAAAAACATCCCAACTATCTCTTTTCGAAAAGCCAACGACCATACAATCAGGGGAAGTAGGTGGTGCAGAGAAACTTAAACTATGCAAAACATCATCTACTTCTGGAAGCAAGCGAAGATCACCAGTAAGGGGATTAAAGAAATAATTGCCTTCACAGTCCATGCTTTCCAGCAACAACCAACCAAACCTGGAACAGTGTATGATAAGATCCGCGTTCATGAATGCCTCTATAGTTTTTGTAAAGTAATTGTTACCCAATATCGGATCAGTAAAAGTCATAATGCCTTTTTTTTTGTCTGCCACCATTAACCATGGCGATACTAACGAATAACTCTGAAGTTTCCTTATTGAAGTTTTAGTGCTCCATTTTATCGGAGGTGCTGCTAAATGACAACGTTTGCATGTGGCACGGAAGTTCATGTATTCCACACCGACACAATGCTCCATTATAATCTCTAAAATTTCAACCGGAAGATTGAGAAGGTGCCATCCATTAAATTCAACCTCACTGTGTGTAACTGATCTTACCACCCTCTGATCCTCTTCTTGTTTAGAATCAATTGTGCATTTTGCTTCTCCATGATCATCTTCTAGCCTACACAAAGTATGCTTTTAAGATAAACTTATTCCAGTAAAACACTAACCATAATTAAACACAAATCAAATAGAAATATACCTGCATTCCCATACAGACACATGGCTTGTTGGCAGCACTAGAGAAGGCATAGAAGATAGGCAAATGGTATTATTTTTGACATTGCATGAATACATTATTTGGCCCATTTTGTCACGAATATGTATATAACCCCCCAACTCTGAGGCAATTGCAGGTCTGTAATATACCGAGCTATCACCAGCAAGATCCACAAAAAACATAGCATCCTTTAGGTCAAAAATTCTTTCCCACATTTCCAAACTCATGTCCAAGTCTGAATAGTCTTCCTCTTCTTTCCAGTCCTTACCAGTCATATCCAAGTCTTTAAATCTCTCAATTTCTTCCGACCTAAGACTAGTCATGTCCAATTTAAAACAATACACTCCTATAAGTGTTCCTTCTAAAAACCCTACTGTAATGTAGAACAATTCTGTGCACGACCCTTTCAGAAAATTAGTTCTTTTGCGACAAAAATCAAAAGAAGGAAAAGGACCTGGCCCTAAGAGCAATAATTTTATCAAAACTTCTTTACCCTTATCCACAATGTTAACCTGTATGACCAGATTACCAAAGGAATTATCGGCATTTAAGGCATATAATTTCTTGTTGCAGCAAGCTAGGCTAGATAAGAATAAACCATCTTCACCGGTTATTTTCTGGAGTTGTTCAGCGTACGAAATTTCAGTCCATATTCTACTATCTAGACGATAAAAGACAAAGGTAGGCTTGTTGGTTCTCGTTAACAAAAGAATAGAAGTTGGATCATCAGGAGGGGCTAGCAAACAACATTGTCCAATGGATATCGAATCTCCATCCTTCAAAATCAATGGGGGGAGGTGGATCATGTTAGAAGTGACTGGGTTCCAAAGAGACCACGTTACATTTTCTGGATGGTCGGAAAGAATAACCCAACCATGATAATACCCTCGAATACGTCTTCCTAACAACTCAGGGATTTGGCACTGATATTTAGAGAACGGGTCATGTAAAGAGTAGAAAATGTGGTCTGTAAAACCATCTTCTTCGGCACCTAGGTTCTCAGCAACAAATAATGGGTATTTTGCAGATAAGGGAAGCAACTGATCACCTGCTGATACAATTGAAATATGCTCCATCTAACATGTTTTAACAACATTTCAAAGTTAATTTCAAGAATCCAAGAATATAATATGACGTTCGGACAACAGATGTTCATAAAAATAACAAATCTAATGGGGTATGGGGCGTGTTTGGGGGAGCATCTCGCCCCAACGCAGCGCCCCGATGAGATCCCCGCTGGTATGAGGGCGTGATTTGGCAATCGGGTTAGGGGATGGCCGCCCCGTCCCAAACCCGCACCGTTGCCATTCCTAGTACCAAAGTAACAGAATAATCCAAAATCTCAAAAGCTTATTAGTTTAATAAAACAAAGCAAGAAAAAGTGCTTATCAAAATAAGCAAAAAACCGATAAGAGGGTGTTTGGGATTGCGATAGAAGTGATGATTTGATTATCACGTTTTCAAAACGTGGATAGTCAATTTATGGTGTTTGGCAAAACAACTCAATAATCACTTATTTGCGTTATAAATTCTCCAAAACCACGTTTTGTGGCTGCACCTTGAGACTTACTTTTTCAAAACGTGGTTTTATTTTGCAAGTTTCAAAATGTGATAAGCAATCCCAAACACCCCCTAAAACATGTATAAGCACATTAGTGTGTAAGAAGATGCACATAGCAATATCAAGTAAACATCCTTTAGGACATCACCTCTAAAATATCCTCTAATTTTTTCAGGCCAGAAGAATTTTCAATATATTTTGTTCCTTAAAAAACGCTTATTGAGCATCACAATAAGCTAAAACCAAATAAGATTTGCAACCTCAAACATCCCACAAAGTTAAAGTAACAAAGCAGCGAGTTATACAAGTAAAAATAACCTCTAACATATCACTATGTTTCCTAAACCAGGAAAAGTTTTAGTACATATCAAGTGCTAATTGAACATCAAACTAAGGGGGTGTTTGTTTAAGCGTATATGTGGGCTTATGAGGTTATTTAATTTCGGCTTATATTTCATAAGTCCCAATTTTGTGGCTTATTTTGAGACTTGTGGGCTTATATAAGTATGTCATATCATAATAAGCGTATATAAGCTCACAAGTCTCAAAATAAGCCAAGAAATTGGGGATTATGAAATATAAGCCGAAATTAAATAAGCTCATAAGGTCACATATAAGGGGGTGTTTGTTTCGGCTTAAACACCGGGCTTATAACTTATTTGGTTTTCAGCTTATGTTTTATAAGCTCACTTTTTGTGGCTTATTTTAAAACTTTTCGCTAAGCCATAAAAAGTGAGCTTATAAAAATAAGCTGAAAACCAAATAAGTTATAAGCCCGCTATATAAGCCGAAACAAAAAGGCCCTAAGCTTAAACAACCCCCCCCCCCCCCCCCCCCCCCCCTACAAAACAAACTAACAAGGCAATAAAACACTCAAAAAGATTATTGGTTTCTATAAGTTAAGCAATTCCAAACAGCCCAATACATTATTTTGTACAACTAAGAGTTATACATTGATTGAACTAAAAAAAATTAATAAACTAATGATTTGAAGATTAAAGATTGAATTCATACCTCAAAGATCGAAACCTTGAAACAGAGTTCGATTTATTGAATACAACTAATCGTTCTTTAGGGAGTATTTTGCCCCTTTTTTTTTTTTTTAATAGGGAGTATTTTATAAACTTATGAAATATAAATAAAAAAGTTAATTTAGGTCTCGTCTGTCGGGTTTAACGAATTTAGTACATTTACCTTTTTTAACGAGTTTGGTTTTTGTGGTTGCGACTCAAAACGGGTTTGGTCCTTTGATAAAATTTTCTGTTTGTTTAACCGTTAAATTTATAGAAAAATACTCTTAAAAATAAGGTCCATGTGGTTTGTGGGGTATAACAGATTTAATATCTATTTTTTTATTACATTTCGTTTGTTTGTTTTCATACGTTTTTAACCGTTTAGGTCCGTTTTTTACGTTTTTATCCGTTTTTCTTACGTTTTCATTCGTTTTTATGCGTTTTTGAAAAAAAACATTTTGAGAAAAAATGCTTTTGAAAAAAAAAAATCGAATAAAAGATAACAAAAAAATTTGAAAAAAAATGAAAAAGAAATTTGAAAAAAAATATATAAAAAAAAAAGAATTTTGAAAAAAAAAATAAAAATTGAAAAAGGATTACAAAAAATTCGAAATTCTTTTTCAATTTTTATTTTTCAAAATTTTTTTCGGAAATTCTCTTTTTTTCAATTTTTTTTTTTTAATCCTTTATTCGAATTTTTTTTCCAACTTTGTTTTTAATTTCTTTTTTGAAATATTTCTTTCAGAAAACGCAAGAAAACGAACGAAAATATATAAAACGTGCGAAAACGTATGAATACGGATAAAAACGTGCGAAAACATATAAAAACGTAAAAAAATGGACAACAACGTAAAAGAATAGACGAAAACGGTTAAAAACGTATGAAAATGAACGAAACATAATAAAAAAATATGGACTGAATTTGTTATACCCCACAAACCACATTTAAATGTATTTATGTCATTTTTGTAAATTTGACGGTCAAACAAACAAAAAATTGGTCAAGGGACTAAACCCGTTATAGGTCGCAACCACTAGGACAAAACCAGTTAAAAAAAAGTAAAAAAATTTAAATCCGTTAAATCCGACAGACCACATGGACTATATATGAAATTAACTCTAAATGGTAACACAAATAGGCTCATAAGTTAAGCTAATCGCGCAAAATGACGGTTTATAGTGACAAATAATTATACTTGCGAAATTGCGATTTTGGTTTGATATTTGATGCAATACTTACGTGTTCAATGTTTATTAGACCACCATGTGTTAACTTGTATTGAAAACGTGTTTTAGAATTAAAAAGCCGACGCATGTTAACTTGCCAGTTTTATTGTTAGGGAAAAGTAAAAAATAATATTAAAGATATTTTTAACTTTTTCATTTATAAGTGATATGATAAGAAGGTGTTAGAATTAGAAGACAAACTTTTTCCATAACTTCAAATTGAACCGGTAAATTTTGCATCAAGTTTCAAACTAAAATTACGATTTCTCAAATATAATTATTTTAGCTATACGCTGTCGTTTTGTGCGATCATTCATCAATTATTAGTTAACGGATCAATTCAAAAATAAGTAAAAAAAAAATAAATAAATAAAAATATATATATATATATATATATATATATTTGTTATTCCATCACTTAGCACTATTTTATGGTTTTTAAATGTAGTCTTGTGTGACTGGGTAGACTCTAAATTATTTTTGAAAAGTACCCAGTGGGTTGGTAGATGTTTTTGTTCCTGTAAAGTGACATATTGTGCCAGCGTTATGCTTTTTGTGCGACCATTTTGTCTTCATCGAAAAGACAAAAGATTCTGAAAAAACAAAAACAAAATTCAAAAATATATTTTTTTAAAGAAAATGTTGTTTTTTCAAAAAAAATAAAATAAAAATACAAACCGTTCGCATAAAAACAAAACAATCGCACAAAATGTCGCTTTAATCAAATAAAAAATATCTACCTACCCACCAGACACTTGTCAAAATTATGATGGAGTTGCACGATTTAACGGTCGCAAAAACTAAATTTGAAAAAAAAAAAAAAAAAAAAAAAAAAAAAAAAAAAAATTAATTGTAGACCACAACTAATAATAAAATTTCAACTATAATTGTTGTGGTTTGAACATTTGATCAAAGTTTGTTATCTCAACGCAATTCAAATTTTGTGAATATAGTGTTTATATATGTATACTTAACAGTGTGTGTTTCATATTGATATTTATAACACGTACATTTATGTAGTGTTAATTTACAATCATTTAAATAATAATTATTGTGTGTTTAATTTTAGTAGTGAGTTTGTTAGGAGGAGAGTTTCTAAAACCATTGAGCTTACTGGTGTTGTTGCGACAATTAATGACATAGTGTGAGTTGTTGCTCATTCGTGCTTGTGCAGGTATATCCAAACTATATTTTTCTATGCGTGCATGCCCTGCCCGGGGTATATGAGTGTGGTCAAAGTTTTTTTGATGTGGCAGTTCATTATGCTCTTGAGCGGATTGTCACTGTTTCTGGACCTGGTTATGGGGAATGGCAATGGAGGCTTGCCACTTTACCCTTTGGTTTGGGGGCTTGATATTTACTCTGCAGGTGATGTTTTGAACTATGCATTCCTTGCGTCTAGACTCCAATCTGCTAGCTTGATACTAAGGTGCTCAAACATTCTGGTATTGTAACTTTTGGGCTTTGATGATATCTTATGTGCTTTTAATGCGAAAATAGTGTTTGACCTTTTGAGTGATACAAGTGAAATCACTGCCCCCAAAGTCATGTAGAAACTGGCAGATATATATTTCACACGTGTTACTCAAACGGTTGAATCAACTTTTTCTCTATTTACTCGACATATGGCGTTATGGAAATCCAAATGGAGGACTACACTTCGAACTGACTTAGGGTGGTTCCGATCTATGGGTTGGAGCATACCATGAATGCTAGGACCTACTTGTGTGTTTATGCTATCGATTAAGTGTTTCCATATTATTTGTTGAGATGTCGTGCTCAGCTTGTTATAGAGTCTTTACGAGAGATATTTATGGAGACCATACTCTCTCGTGTGTGGGTATTGTTGGTATTAAATATCGGCATAACGAGGTGTGCGATACACTTGTTGACATATGTTATAGATCGGGGATTTCAGCTCGTAAAGAAGTTGATATCAGGCTTGATGGAGGGACAAACCCTTACGACCAACTAATATGTTGCTCTACTCGTAGGACGAAGGGCTTGATGCATGTGTCGTTCTGACAAGGTCAACGCCCTTGACGCAAACTGACATGGTTAACTTTGTAGCTGGTCATGCGGCGATTGAGGTCGCATAATGTAAATGTGTCAAGCATGAGGCTAAGTGCGCGAATATTGGATATGGGTCTCTCCCATTCTCATTCTCTTCTTTTGGGAAGCTTGAGAATAAGTGCGCGAATATTGGATATGGGTCTCTCCCATTCTCATTCTCTTCTTTTGGGAAGCTTGAGAAGGATGCATCAACCTTACTGAAGCAGATATGAAAGTTCTCCGTGACTCAATATATTGGGCACGTGTTGTTATTCATTTTTTTAGTAGAATTAGCTTTGCTATTGCTAGAATAGTGTAGGCCTAGATGGTATCTTGGCTTCCCACTAATTCTTTATAAATATTATGGATTTCTAAGAAAGTGATGGCCCAATAGGGACACCATGTAGTCCGTTGTGCTAGTGAGGTGGGTGTGAAGTTCATGTATAATATGGTGTGTGGTATTCTTGTTGATATATGTTCCAAGGTTGGGATCATAGTACGTAATGAGGTTCAAATGGGTTTCCTCTCAGAGGATGGGAAAGATTTACGACATGCAGACCATTTACTATTAAATTAGCTCTAAGGTAAAGACGCATGTTGAGATGTGACAGACATCTCCCTTTGTTGGTATGTGGGCGACTTCATGGGCTCTTGGGGTAGCCTTGCACAACGATGTGGAGAAGAAAAAGAGGAAGTATGCGTCCAAATGTGCGGACAACATATACCTATTCATCCCATTTTCTTTCTCTATGTTCGGGGAATTCAATACGGAGGCGTTGGACACACTTTTACGCATTAAGTCTATTTCTATTTACCACTCAAACAATGCTAACAGTGGTGCTTTTATCTTTCATAGAGTGGATTTTTATTTTCAAAAAGGAGTGAGAGCACAAATTGTGACTAAATTATTATAATCATAGTGATAATTATTATAATAAAAATAATAAAATAAATAATAAATAGTAATAACAATCGTTTTTCAAAAATGTTAAGCACATGACTATTTGTTAAATTTATAACTCTTATAAAAATCATATAAATTAAAAAATTTACACCTAAGTCTAGGGGTGAGCAAAACCAAATTAAACCCGAACCGAAATGAGAAAACCGACAAAACCGAGCCGATCGAAACCGAACCGACAAAACTCGGTTCTAACTCGGTTTAGTTTTTTCCGAGTTTCGGTTTCGGTTCGGGTCGGTTCGGTCCTGTTCGAGCAATAAACCGAGAAAACCCGACAAAAACCGAATCGAAACCGAAACCGAACCGAACCGAAAAAAACCGAGTAATTTCGATTTGGATTTTTTTCAAGTTTCGGGTTTCGGTTTTGTCGGGTCAAGTCGTTTCGGGTGGTTTTGACCCGATGCTCACCCCTACATAAGTCTATAAAATTGGATTTAAAATTAGCCCTTTTATAAAGTTTAAGTTTTTCCTATGAATTTTAGAGTTAAGATCAACATAGATCTCATATTTACCATATATCTAATAAATCAATCTTAACCATCCATTTTTGTATCAAAATTAATAAAAAAAAATATTTTCCATTTTTTTTAAATAAAAACGGTAAATCTTCAAACTACAAAAAATACACCATCGTGACGAGAATTAAATTATCTTTCTATAGATATGCATTTCTCTATATTTTCGACAAACTTTTTTTTTCTCAAAAATTCCGACCAGAAAATTCATATATGATTTGTAAAATAGTTACAAATATATAGAAGTGCATATCTATAAAAAGATAATTTAATTCCCGTCGCGATGATATGATTTTTTCGCGTAACGATTAACGGTTTGCGAGATATTTAATTTTTTAAAAAAGGGGTGAAAGGTTTTTTTTTTTTTTTTTTTTTTTTTTTTCTTTTTTTTTTTTTTTTAAAGGAAAATGAATGACTATAACTAGTTCATTGGATATATAGTAAATTTGAAATCTATATTAAACTTTTGCCACGATCACACATGTCGAACTCAAATCAGAAAGATATGAGAGAAAAAGATTAAAAGAATTAATATTTCCTCTTCATTGGTTTTGTTGCATAAATTTGTACTCCTAAAATGTACAACATCAAAACCTATCAATATGCGATTTTTTTATCACGAAAATACGATTTGTCCTTAAACTTTGAATATCACATAAGCATTTTGTAATTTATAAATTCATCGAGATATAAATGTGTTTATTATTATTGGAGGAATTGCATATATATCCCTTTAAAGCCTCATAATTGTATATATATTCAACTAAAACTCATAATTGCATATATGATTTTTCTAACATGTGCCTCGGGGGGGGGGGGGGGGGGGGGGGGGCACATGTTAAGCACACAAAAAGGACGGTGGGACCTACGAAAAATGACGTCTGGACCCACATATTTTATTTGAAAAGTGTATTTTTTGTGTGTCCGGACGTCCTTTTTCGTGGGTCCCGCCGTCCTTTTTTTGTGCTTAACATGTGCCCCGGGGCACATGTTAGAAAAACCCTTGCATATATATCTTTACAAAGCCTTAAAATTGTCATATATATCTAAATAATTATTTTAAATATATTTCATAGAAAATTTGTCTAATAATTATAGTTGATATATAAAATGAAGATTATACCCTTATTCTTATTAAATATTTTTTTACAATTACATAATATTCTTCTATTGGTTTGAATTTTATAATGCCATTTGATCTATATATATTCATACGAATTTACGTTTAGATTGAACGATGAATGGTGCTATTGATATTTTTATTCAAGATTTGTTGATAGCGATCACGAGTCGCCGAACATAGTTGCTCTTTTTTAAAAAATGGTTAAAAATATTTTGTAATTGTAAAAAAAATTAATAAAAGGGTATAATCGTCATTTTATATCAATTATTATTATTTCACATTTTTTTTTATTAAATATATTTAAAATAATCATTTGGATATATTTGACAATTTTAAAGCTTTAAAAAGATATATATATATATATATATATATATATATATATATATATATATATATATATACTAGTGTCAAAACCCGTCCGATGGACGGGTATGACTTGTGATTTTTATTTTTAAGATTTAGTAGAAGAAATATACACTAAAAATTAATTAAAAGTTAAATGAAACAGTTAAGATCTATAATTGATGTTACTATAATCCATAAAACGACTAAAAGCAGGTAAGCACTTTGATTTGTGGTTTTTATTTTTAGGATTTAGTAGAACAAATATATTGTAAAAAGTTATTAAAAGTTAAATTAAACGGTTAATAACTATAATTGATGTTACCATAAAACGGTTAATCCATAAAACGGCTAAAAGGATTTTATAGCGTGAAAGAAGGGTTGTAGAAAATTGTTTGAAAGTGGACATGTTAAAAGGCATTTAAAAACCGTTGGCAGTGTTTATATAAGAGATCAATTTGCGATATTATGTAAATGATAGGCAAAACGAATTTGATTTTAACCTAAGGTTTTATATTTGTTTGAGTCCTTATTAATTCAGATTTTATAGTTTTCATATATTTTGGAAGGTCAAAAGTAAAATAAGTTACAAATTTTTTAAATTTCACTTATATACAAACCATAAATTTAACACGTTGACATCCTAGGAAACTCCTGAAGACCTGCAGCGTAATAGATTACTGCACATAGAGATACATATTAGCATATCGATCTTCTGATGCTTTTAAATTACATTTATCAAATCAACTGATAAATAGGATATGACTTGTGGTTTTTATTTTTAGGATTTAGTAGAACAAATATATATTAAAAAGTAATTAAAAGTTAAATGAAACGGTTAAGATCTATAATTGATGTTACCATAATCCATAAAACGGCTAAAAGCAGGTAAGTATTTTGATTTTTGGTTTTTATTTTTAGGGTTTAATTGAACAATTATATACTAAAAAGTAATTAAAAGTTAAATGAAACGGTTAATAACTATAATTGATGTTAGGGTACATATCATATCTTATTTCTGCTTATTAATAAGGCATTTAAGTGTAACAAGTAGATTTATCAATTATTTGGAAGCTAACCTATATCTGTTTCAAGTTTATTTTTTATTTTTTTTTCCATTTTAGTGAAACTTAATAAGTACGTGAAAGGGATATACTCGTTCATTTTTTATTGATTTTATATGGCATAACAATTTAACATGAAATTTTGGATCCATCCACGTTTGCATAACATTATTAAAAAGTAAAAGAGTAACGATTTAGTTTTTGAAGACTTACCCGGCCACGCTCTTCATGTACCAGTTTGTTATACATGCAAAGACACATCTATATATATCACAATTAACTGTATTAAAGAAAGAATCTGTCTTTATTGTTGTGTCGTGGAAGAAGCAATTTTATCTTCAAAATTAAACGTTAGAACGGAGTAGCCAAGAGAAGTCTGTTACCTTTATATGTGTAAGTTACATTATATCCATGTTGAAATACACACAATAGTACCTATAACATATGAAGAAAAAAGATTTTTGAAACAATGTATTTATTAACTATATAAATACCTGTACAAATGAAGTTGTATACCCTTTTAATTGTATAATTTGTGAACCACAACAATAATCTCAATCTTTGAATAGAATTGATTTAGGAAGTTGCATACATTAAAAAATCAACAATAAGATGACATTTCTACTTGGTGAGTTTGATATTTCAACAATAATCTCAATACTGATATAATGTTTTTAGGATACTTGTTGCACCAATGCATCGTAACTCCCCACGACCAAGCATCGGCTTCAGGATATTGCCAACATCTATTGCACCGTGTAGTGTAAATTAGGAATATAGAAGTGCCTGCGACTTTTCAAGTAGAGGCAACCTCCATTCCATGAAAAGAAAAAATAAATAATAAATAAATAAATAAATAAAATTAGCTTATATTTTTGAGTAAAATGATTCAGATGGCTTTATGTATATAAAACACTCTAGGTTAGTTTTGCCCCATTTGACTCATTGACCCATTTCCATCATGCCAACTATTTTTTTAACATTGCCTCATTAGAGTTAATTAACTACTCCAAAGAAGATACCAACCGGGTAGCCACTGGAAAGATACGGACCGAGATCGACTCTATCTACCATCACATAAGCATGAATATGCATACCAAAGAAGATACCAACCGGGTAGCCAATATAATCTCTAACAGGACAAATGGGTAAAATTTAAAGGTTTAGCTGCAATGAAAACGGGTCAAATATGTTAAAGGAGTCAAAGGTAGCCAAAGTGTATTTGTAGTGTGTCAATATCATCAAGTAACCTTAGGATCTTAACAAAAATTAGCTAAAGTTGAACTGTAGAGTACACATAAGTAAGTTTTGCTGAGAGATACCTAAGTACTCTTCAATGTCAGCCTTCACAATGCTTCCATCGGGTTGCATATACTAATGTCATACCCATTTTTCAAAGCTGCTATGAAATCATGAGCATTGGCGGCCTCTATGATCTCTGATTCACTAACTTACTTCAGGTTTTATACAGGTGTAACGGTCCAATATGGCAAACACAGACTTCACTGCATCAAACCCTTTGTATAGATCATTCGACTCTTCCAGTCCTTATTAAGATCAAATACGTTGGCAAAACGCTTTTTACTGATTAACTCACTATGAAGAAACAAATACAGCCTGTTCACACGTATATGGTTGATATTGCCACATCTGAAACTAAAGTATGTTCCAAATCTTTTTTTCCTTTTATTTTATTAATTTTTCTTTTTTGTAGAAAGAGGGGGAGGGGTTAAATTTAGATCACCCATCTTTACCCCCCGATAAGTTTTTTAAACATAAAAAATAAAGCAATATAGTTTATGAGAACCAAGCATACAGAACTAATAATATACTGATGATATGGGGCATAATAGACAATTGGTGTTACCTTGTTATTGATTAAGTTGTGAAGGGCTATCACACTTCTGATGAGAGAAGAAAGGTAGATAACAAGCATCTGATCATTGGTTTTCACTGCAAAATTAAGGAGTAAATAAACAAAGTGCGAAAGCAAGAGTACGAATCTCTAATAATCTTTCTACCTCTATGAGATAGATACCTTCAAATGCCTTCACCAACTCAGCAACATTTAGATTGGGAAGAAGGTTAAAGATGTCCTGCAACATGTAACAACTATCAATGAACTGTAATTTAACAGCACTTCACAGTGACATTCATGAGACAAAAATACTGATTCCTTGGAAAAGTCGTGAAATACAATCGATAGAAGAGCTGAACACCAAGATCTCATTATGCGATGCGCTTATCGTGCGAAATGGGACGAAAGTGAGTAGAGAGGTTTTCGAAAGCTCGGGTGAGAGGTTGAAAGTTGTGGGGAGAGCTGGTGTTGGGATTGATAATGTGGATTTGAGTGCTGCTACTGAACATGGGTGTTTGGTTGTTAATGCTCCTACTGCTAATACTGTGGCGGCTGCTGAGCATGGGATTGCGTTGCTTACTGCTATGGCTAGGAATGTGGCTCAGGCTGATGCTTCTATTAAAGCTGGAAAATGGCTGAGGAACAAATACGTTGGTGTGTCACTTGTTGGTAAGACACTTGCAGTTATGGGTTTTGGTAAGGTTGGAACAGAAGTTGCTAGACGTGCTAAGGGTCTTGGTATGCATGTGATTGCACATGACCCTTATGCCCCAGTTGACCGTGCTCATGCTATCGGAGTCGAATGGGTTAGCTTTGATGAAGCTCTCGCTGCTGCTGACTTCATCTCACTTCACATGCCTCTTACTCCTGCTACTAATAAGATTTTGAATGATGAGAACTTTGCTAAGATGAAAAAAGGAGTTAGAATAGTCAATGTTGCTCGTGGTGGAGTGATTGATGAAGATGCATTAGTTAGGGCACTTGATGCTGGAATTGTAGCACAGGCTGCACTTGACGTGTTCACTGTCCAGCCTCCGCCAAAGGATAGCAAATTGGTGCAACATGAGAATGTGACTGTTACTCCTCATCTTGGTGCTAGTACCATGGAAGCTCAGGAAGGAGTCGATATTGAAATTGCTGAAGCTGTTGTTGGAGCTCTAAGAGGCGAGCTTGCTGCTACAGCAGTCAATGCTCCAATGGTTCCTGCTGAGGTTCTTACAGAACTCAAGCCATATGTTACACTATCTGAAAAGCTCGGAAGGTTAGCTGTACAACTCGTAGCAGGTGGAAGTGGAGTGAAATCCGTAAAGGTCACTTACGCATCTTCCAGAGCTCCAGATGATCTTGACACAAGACTTCTCCGTGTTATGGTCACTAAAGGTCTAATCGAGCCCATTTTCAGCGTCTTTGTCAACTTGGTCAACGCAGATTTCACTGCCAAACATAGAGGTATCCGCATCAGTGAAGAACGGATAATCCTAGACGGGTCACCTGAAAGCCCACTTGAATTCATCCAGGTCCAAATTGAACATTGAACAGAAGATAATAGGGTATGACTACCCTATTTTTGAACATACATAACCTAAAAAATATAATAGGTTATGGAATCAGAGGAACATTGAACATTGAACAAAAGGTTATGTATCCTTAGAGAATAAGCATAACCCGAATCAACCCATTTATTTACTAACGGGCTGAACATTGCCACCTCTACACAATACATATAAAAACAGCACATTTGACTAAAGTTTTTGATTTTGTTCTGAAAGTTTCCCTATACTTGTATAATGATATGCATAAACTATTTACCATCTCCCGCAACAGAATTGGTTGCACTTGCGACTTGCTTCACCAAATTAGCACCAATGTTTTTAGCCTTTTCCTCAAAATTGATGCTTTTTGCTACGGTAACACCATCTTTTTTCACCTTTGGACTCCCATGATTTTGCTCAAATCACATTATGCCCCTGATGCAACATAAAAAAGATTATTATTAGTTCAATACAGATTTTTGCAAATAAATACAAAAATTAACGACTAAAAGAACAACTCACCTTTGGTCCCATTGTGACCGTTACAGCTTCAGCAAGCTGGTTCACACCAAGCAACATTGCAGCACGAGCCTTAGTTCCAAACTCGATATCCTTTGCAACATAGTTTCTGCTCCGAATAACTCTACCAGACACCTTCCAATATTTCCAATCATTTAAAAAACTTCGTCAGTTAAACAGTATAGTAACTTGTTCTCTTTGCAAGAAACAATATATAAAACAATAGATGCATTTGATAGTAGAATTTAACATTGGCTGCAATGGATAGACAATTAAGAACAACGATAGCTACAATCACAAACTCATTATATTTATATTGCTTGAAATTATATATTTGACCAACATAATATACATTTTGGGCATCTTTTGACCCATTTGACCTTATCAGCCTGTTTCTTTTTCATCAATTTTTTTGTTATTTTATTTTTAGACAGTTAACATGATAGGCAAAGTATAATTTGACCATGACCTGCGTATCCAATGTGGTTATTTTATATATGGCGTCAGATGGAACCTTAGGATGGTTAATGTCATTGACGCCATTGTGATGAGTTTGGTTTTCAGCACGAAAAGCGTCATCCAATCTCTTAACCAGATCATCTTTCAATCCTTTGGTCGTTAAATTCCGGCTCTTACAAAGTTGGCAAATTCTTGGGGAAAGCCATATGGTAGTTTCACGAATAGCGCCAAACTTAAAATTTACAACTTCATCTAACAAAAACAATTGCGCCTTTAATAGCTTTTCAAACAAAATATCAATTGAAAAAAACTAAACAACTACAATATACCTCGTAATTTTGCTAATGTGCGAAGAATTCCATCTCTGTGAATAAACAATTTATGTATTAAATAAAAATAGCATATTGAAAAGAGTGAAAAAAGAAAAATCAAATTTAATATCAATTAACCTATAAAATATAATCCTCTGTGGTTTGTGTCCACCCGTTGATCTACGGAATGCTATAAGATGGTCTCTGTTGGAATACGTAGATAGTTAGAGATAAACAAAATAAAATAAGGGTGTGTTTGGGTTACTAATTGATATGATGTATCTGGTTATTGCTCTTTGATTAAAGAAGATAAGCAGTTTGGATACTCAATCTCAAACAGCATACGTGGTTTCAAGCAATAAAAAGATAAAAACAACTTATAACCTCATAGCATAAGATATACTATTTCAGCGTGTATACCTAATCATTGAGTAGAGATCTAGCAGCAGATGTAGCCTCGATCATAACATCAAGAGGTTCATCTTCCTTTATTGGAGGTTCTTGCATTTTCTCATTTATATCTCCTATGTCTTGAGAACTGAATCAGTGCAGTTTGTTTAGTCTCCAATATATCCTCTTCCATGAAATCATCACCAGAACTTCGATCCAAATTTAACTTCTCTAGAGAACCTGCATCTTCACTATCATTTTTATTGGATATATATATAGTTTCAGCAACGTCGACATGTTTCTCTTCGGTAGTAACCTTGTCCTCAAGTGGTGCATCAGCCACAACACTGGATCTGTATTGGCATCATCAAGGGCAACTTTGCTGAATGATGGTTGTGCAGCCATCTCAGGCTTAACATCAAGTTCTATTTTGACATCATCATCAATTACATTATCCTTTAGTTCATTGTTTTCAGTAATTGACACACTATCAATAAAAAAAGAATCAGATTTTACTTGGCTGACCTCAACTACCTGGCTGCCAATATCAGATGAAGTTTGAGACCTCTCCCTTATTAGTTTGTGAATCCTGTTATCGCACCTCTTGGGATACCATAACCTCGCTGACCAAAACAGAAGTTTCCACGGATATTGTGCTTTCTACAAGTACATCCCTATCTTCATTATCCAAATTCTTTATCCCGTTATTATCTTTTTCTAGCCTTTGGTTTATATCAAGCTTTGCTGTTATGTTATTATCTTCCCCTAAGCTCTGACTTTCAGCATTGTTGCCATCCCCAATGTTGGTTGTTTTCTTCTGCAAAAAAAACTCCCTTGTTATGATGTGCATAATGAGGGTCCCCGTTAGCGAGTAAGTTGCGTCCATTTTCAATCAATTTCACTAAAGAAATAGAAGCTGAATGATCATCAGTACTCGCAATCAGATCAAAATTCTTGAAACAGCAAAGTGCATATAAGGATTCAAAGACGCACACTCGACATTCAAATTTTCTATTACGTGTAAAAGTCATACCTGTTTACATAAAAAAGATGAATCATTCTATTTTATTGTGGCACACTTGACCTCTAAGAAACTTAGAGGAAAAATGCACTCCAAACATTCCTTTAATCCATATACAGATCAAAATAGCCACTTCTTCCAACCAAAGAAAGAGAAAAGAAAACACGAATTGAGATGTGAACCTCGTGAAAGGCCAGTTTTGGGTAGCTAGTGGTGTTGATGAAAGGTTTATGGATAATTATTAATATTAGTATGACCGGATTCGAACTCGAGACTTCGGGATTGCACACATTACGTATGAGAATTGATGTAAATAATTATAATACATAAAACGTTATTATTATTAATTATTAGTCACGAAATAAATACTTAACGATGGTTAATATTTAACGAGGTTTGGCTAACGGTCGTTAAATGTAAACTTAAAGGACTAGAGATGAAATTATAAGTCGGGAAGGATCTAGAATCCCTTTGGGATTGATTGGCCGATCGGTTGGGGTTTCCTAACCCAACCCACACATTAACTTGTCCTCCAAGATTGGTTAACTATAAATACAATCCTATTGTGCTCATTCTAAACCTAATCTTGGTGACTTGCAAACCTAATTTCTCTCCTTCTCCCTCTTTCTTTTGTGTGGCCGGTCGAACTCTCTTTCCCATAGGGATTCGATTTGCTTAACTAAAGAATAAGTATTTGGTTTGTTTCGTGATCTAGAAACTAGCTTTTCACATCAAATCGCTATTAGTACGTGTGTACAAGAACGAAGGACAAGCACGCTTGAGCTTGTGAATCTTGGTGGTTGATTTCATTGGTGGGTCGACATAGGTGTTGGTCGACATTCACAAACCCTAATTTATTAGGGTTTAGGGTTTTTTGTTCTTGATCCTAATTTGGGGTTTTTCCATAAACCCTAATTGCATTGATTCGCAAAAGGTACGCACATACTTTTAATTCAGTTAGTTAATTTACAAGTATTATTCCTATTACTTCCGCTGCATGCTTTGATGATGTTTACTTGTTTATGTAATTGTTATGATTAGTAAAACCCAACAGTGGTATCAGAGCCGTTAATATGTCGTAATTAATTACCGAAACACATAAAAATTGAATCTTTATGATTATTATATGCTTTTATGGTTTCTAGGGTTTTGAAAATTGGAACCCTAATTTTTTATTAATTGGGTCGATCACCCATTAATTGTTCAATTAGGTTTTATTTTTTGTAAAACTTGTAGAAACCCTAGGATTGCATGTATATTTTATGTGGTTTTCATGAATAATTGTTATGTGCCATGATTATATGCGTATCTTGGGATTATAATTGTTATGAGGAATTCATGGTGGAACATGCATGTTTTGCCATGGATTATTGTTTTGATTAATTGTTAAGTGATATACACATGTTTACTTATTTGATAATTATTGAATTAGGGAAGACCTCAATTATACTAATAAAAATTCGTTATGTGCTATTTGGTATACTATTGACTTTGGCTTACGCAATCGACTTGTCGATGTATGTGGCTCATCTACCTTGTAGTTGAAAGCCCTAGTTGATGTATGCATTTTTTACGCCTAGAATTGTTTATTAGGTTTTATCGAAATAATTATGCATGTGGCTAATTGTTTTTACATATGTTAATTGTTAAGTTATATGTATATATTATTTGAGTTCCTTTTAATTTTTATTAAAATACTTTTTTGTTTATATATTGTTTGACATGTTAGTAAGCAAAAAGGGTTTTTTATGAATAGAAAATTAAATTGACTAAATAATGGCGAAACTGATTTGTTATCTAACTATCTAAGTATTATTCTTGAACTTTTAATCGATTGATGCGACTGTACTAAATGGTTAGAACGGCTCACCCACTAGAACAAACTATAAAGGGGTTGTTTAAGAAGTGCGCACAGTCTCACTGAATGGATGTCTAAGGTTATGCCTCAGTGCTTACCTGGTCCTCTGCCCCCTGTGAGTTCGATTGGAGCTACCTAGTATAACCATTCTATGTACGAAGCATCTTAGTGCAAAGTTGTAAGTTTCTCAACGCATCGATTAAAACTTTGTAGAATTTAATCTTAGCAATTAAAATCGTATGTAAGGTTTTCGAAAATATTTTGTTATAAAGTTGTATGCATGCTTCTTTATACATAAGTTTTGATTACACGTCAAAAATTGTACCCTTTAAATTTAAGTTTATGCCATCTAATGATATGAAACACTTGAAGTTGTAATTTAGTTATGTGAGACCTTGATCTAGATTACAATGACAAGGTGAATTATTTTGTTGTGTGAGACCTCAGCTTAATGATTTGCAGTTTCTAAATTAGACAACTTAATTAAGTTAGTTAGTGAGACCTATGACTTAAGGCATAAGATGGGATAAAACATGCTTACATTTTGCATTAATTGTTTTGGCAAAATTGTAAATCCCATATTTTCTAGGAATTGAAAACTTGTTTGTCAATTATTGTTCTTCGACAATTACCTATTCTATACTTTCATCACTAGCAGATCAACTGATGTGGTGAAACTATGATAATGAGGGTCCTAGATTCAAGGAAAATTCTATGGTTAATATGAATATTGACCAAGGGTATTTTATTTTCTTGAAAGATTTTATTATCGAAAATACTAAAACTGAATTTTGAAAATTTTTTTGATTGTATTAATGCAACATTAAACCGTAAACGTAGTTTGGGCTTTGGTAAATTGATCTAGTTCTGTTTTCAAACGAATGTTTGATCAAGAAAAATTTACTAAAAGACAAACATAAACTCTTTTCCATGGAAGAAGAGTGTGACTCAATCCTATTCCTTTTCATGATTGAGAAAGGTATGTTAGGAACATTAGAATTGTCTAAATTCTAATATAACTCATAGCAACTTTAATAGTTAAGAAAATTGCACACCATGTTTTCCTTAAGAGATTTCATTACCCTCTGTTGGTGATTGAATTCTTATATGACATTTTGGTCAACTAGAAAACATGTTTGATATTATATGAGTTATTACATTAGAATCTAGACTAATTACCGCAAAATTGGTAAAAGACAAACTAGTATATTGTATCTAGTTGTTTTGATTTGACCAATTAAAGGTGCTACACACCATTGTGGGGATTGTAGACCTATTAAGGAAGAAATTGCATGCTCAATTTTTCAAGTTAATAGTATGATGGATGATTCATCATCTACAGAGTAGAATACACTCTTTTAGTACCTAAGTAATTGTTACGAATAGTCTTTGAAAGGAGTTACAACGTAATAGCACGCTATTTTCACTGGTTAATGCAACACTTACAATGTTGTCAAATCCAGTGGGAGTATTGTGGTGTATTACTGAATAAGACATTATTGTAACGTTGTCTAATTCAGTGGGAGTTACAAGATTTATTATCTTGGTAGTGACTCAGATTATTTCTAGATTTTCTTGAAATAATACATTACGTTTAAAAATGTAGACATTCATATTCTCAAGGATAGTCATGAACGTTTCCTTGATAATTAAGTGCTCCTACATCTACTTGTAATGCTTATATATCTATGACACTATCATATTGCTCACATAAACAAACGAATGTCATGGTGTTTATATGCTATATGGTGTTGTTCTATGCACAAGTGGGAGAAGTATTAATTGTGTGCAAAAGAACAAACACATACAAATATGATTAATGGATTCTCTTGATCGTAAGATAAGAGATTATCGTTCTAATAAGATTGACTTGTTTAGAACATGTGTCAAGATTATAACATAGACTACTTTTATGTCTTATGTCATTCAAAATTATAGAAACACTTGAAGTTACATTTTAGTTTAAGTGAGATCTTGGCTAGATTGTAATATCAAGGTAAATCTCCACTTGTCGTGGGATCGGGCGTGGATGTTTTTACAGTTTCTTAAGTTGAACACTTCTTGGAATGACATAAAATAAATATAGTAAAGTAATACTATCTTAAATATTTATGTATTTTTAGAATGACATAAATAGATAGAGTAGTATATTAACTTGAAAATAAATTAATTGAAACCATGATGTGGTGTTCATAATTACTTTAAATTATAAATGTTTATGTGTTTCTTTGTAAAGTCACCAACATGAAGTCTTTTAAAGACTTATAATATAAAGTAAGATATTATAACTGTTATGTCTTTTGACTTAGTCAAAGAATACTCATGTTATAAAGTATGCAATTGGCTTAAAAATTCTATTATACCATTAAGTTGTCTTAGTTGGTAAATAGGTAAGCAAAAAGGAATATGTTTATCTTATATATTGTTAGATTGTCTTACAATATTAATTCTAATGAAATACTGTATGTATAAGGAATGTTCAGTTAGAAGAATCAAATATTTTTTATATTGTTTGATTCAAGATAACTATATCTTCTTTTCTTCCAAAAGTTATCAAGGTTAGAAAATTGAGTATTGATTGGATATACTTAATAAAACTCAAACCTAGAAGATTAATAAGACACCATTTTAGTATGGAATGTGATGAATCACATTGAGTCTTATATATTGAAGTTTTGAATTGTTAAAACTACTTATGGAGTAGGTTATTAACAAACAAGATTTACAAACTGTCAATGTGTTTTGTAATATCCCACAAGAAAACAATTTAGTGTTGTTCTAATTGCTAAAGTATTTATAGATAGTCTTTAAATTACAAAAGCAAGTGAGAGTTTTGTTTAGATCTTGAAGAGATTAAATTACAATTACAAAACACATAATCTTCTAAAATACACTAGTGAATATCATGATGAGGTCAAATATGATATATCTCAAAATGATGGAATTCTCATTCATAGATCCGCAAGGATATCTCAGATATTTGATATGATGAGAAATATGATTTACAGGATCATGGTAAACCTGTTAATCATAATGATATATTACCTAATATTGAATTGTGGTAAATTATTCATACTATGAATGTTATGATGTTGTCCAAAGAGATAATCAACTTTGTAAACTTGGTTTATCTTGATAAAGATGAGTTTCTTCAAAGGAAGGAAAACCCTAGTGGTTTAAATCTTTGTGTAGAAATCATATGGACAAAATTGTACATGTGTTTAATGCATGGCTTGTGACAAGATTATTAATCACACTTAAGCAATTAACTGTGATTGAATATTCTTTCCTTGGCACATTAAATATATAATGATTATGATTGTCATACTTATTTTTATTGATATGAAAAATGACAATTGGATATTAAAACTCTTTGTTGTGTGATTACTTTTGCGAGGACGATAAGTAATACAAATGAGTTTTATGAATTCACATAATCTTTGGAAATGTACAAACTGCAAGAATCCATGAATGGATATATGCATGCATCTAGGAGATGATTCTTATGTTTAACTATTAAATCCAAGTTTTGGTTTTAAATTAAAATAAGATAATTTCTAAGTATTCCTGAAAGCTAGTGGGAGTATTGTGTTTATTTTCTTTAAATCTTATATGTTGTGGGTAGTAACATTCCATCTAAGCTAAATGTTAAGTTTGGAATGGAACTTCACATGAAAGATTTAGAAAATAAGACATACAACCTTGGAGTATATGTTTATTGTTAATAAACATGGCGGTATTAAATTAATGAGTCTAATAGAACATGATATATCATTTGGAAAATGGATATGTAGAACATGAATTAAATCTTTGTTTGACATAAGGATTTTTCATGTACATCATGTTATTGTTGTATCATGCTTGAATGCAAGATGATTTGACAACATTGATATCTAATGAAGTTATTAGATAACTAGTGTAATGAATATTCTAATAGAATATGTTTGAATCTAGAATTACATTCCTCAGCCTGGATTTGCTCTCAAAATTCTATGGATGAGCAATACAACAGTTGTTGTGTAATTGTCATAGCCAACAAACTTGAAAGTTTGGAAGGTATCAAACATTACACTATAGATATTGAAGTTTACGGAGATTTTAAAGAGCATATTGTTGTTTGTATACAATGATGCTGGTTTAATTGAGATGACACTCAATACTAGTCATGGGAGGATTTCATCCTTGTAAATGGCCATGTGAACTAGTTGTGCTCAACCAAGAGCATAGTTGCATTATACAATAAAGAATTAGAATGCTTTAAACTTTAAAAATTGTTTGGAAGTTTGATTGTCATAAATTGGTGTTGAGGATGTCACACACTTTATGAAATATATTATGTGGCAATATCAAGATATTTTGAATGCACACATACAAGAACTTCACTAGTTGAATTCTTGAAATAAGTATTCTCAAAATTTCGATAGATCAAAGTTAGTTGAAATTATGTCTTGTCAACAAGTATGATTGTCATTACTCGAGACATAATTCATTAACAAGTATTATCATGCATTGATCTATTTAGTATTTGGATAAGGGATGTTTTGAACAAATATTATTTAAATGAAATAAAATATTGGTTATGTTTATTTTTCATTTTCTTAATATTATATCCTATATTTGCATGTTTAATCCGTGAATAACTTATGTTATTCTAAAAGTCCGTTGTCGATCAATGATGTGGGAATGTCATTGAATTAAGACAAATCTGAGTTTTGGTAGAATATACTTAAGTATATTGATGCGTGGGACATGCCAAATTCACATGATATTCAATGAATTGAATATAGGACAGATCCCAACTTTACATGATGATACTTTATGGATTTTGTCATTAAGTATATCATGAAGTGTTTATCCTCAGACTTGAGATACCAGATAACTGTTGTGAATGTAGTGCATTTGTGTAAGATAGTCTAACGCTATCCGTAACTGGTAGTTATAAGGGCTATTTTCGGAAGTGTTACAAAGTTCATGAGTTATGTTTGTAGTCAAGAGAATTTGTTCCTTTGAATTTGTTTCAAAGCATAATACTATATTTGGGCCCCTCGTAGGGTTGACAAGATGTTTGTAAGGCCTTACCCAAGATCTATCTGGAATACGTTCAGATGATTTGGTAATCTTGTTCAATCAAATACAACGAGAAACAGAATATTAACTTATGAAATGACTTGATCCATATTCATAGTTAATGTAGTATTAGTAACAAAAGGATAAGTAAAAATGATGAATCATTAAATGGTTTTTTCCAGGAAACCATACTCGATTTGATCTGGGGGCATTGGCGTGTGAAAGCTAGACTAACCAATGTCATTACTATATTAAGTAATATCCAAGTGGGAGCTGAAAGGTTTATGGATAATTATTAATATTAGTATGACCGGATTCGAACTCGAGACTTCGGGATTGCACACATTACGTATGAGAATTGATGTAAATAATTATAATACATAAAACGTTATTATTATTAATTATTAGTCACGAAATAAATACTTAACGATGGTTAATATTTAACGAGGTTTGGCTAACGGTCGTTAAATGTAAACTTAAAGGACTAGAGATGAAATTATAAGTCGGGAAGGATCTAGAATCCCTTTGGGATTGATTGGCCGATCGGTTGGGGTTTCCTAACCCAACCCACACATTAACTTGTCCTCCAAGATTGGTTAACTATAAATACAATCCTATTGTGCTCATTCTAAACCTAATCTTGGTGACTTGCAAACCTAATTTCTCTCCTTCTCCCTCTTTCTTTTGTGTGGCCGGTCGAACTCTCTTTCCCATAGGGATTCGATTTGCTTAACTAAAGAATAAGTATTTGGTTTGTTTCGTGATCTAGAAACTAGCTTTTCACATCAAATCGCTATTAGTACGTGTGTACAAGAACGAAGGACAAGCACGCTTGAGCTTGTGAATCTTGGTGGTTGATTTCATTGGTGGGTCGACATAGGTGTTGGTCGACATTCACAAACCCTAATTTATTAGGGTTTAGGGTTTTTTGTTCTTGATCCTAATTTGGGGTTTTTCCATAAACCCTAATTGCATTGATTCGCAAAAGGTACGCACATACTTTTAATTCAGTTAGTTAATTTACAAGTATTATTCCTATTACTTCCGCTGCATGCTTTGATGATGTTTACTTGTTTATGTAATTGTTATGATTAGTAAAACCCAACAGTTGATGCCTATCTGGTGTGGTGTAGTTAAATGGGAACTGCCGAGCTATCACAACGTAACCTAATTGATACACTATCACTTTAGATATATAATATATACAATTATTAGTTTCTACAAAGACAACAACAAAAAGAGAGTACTTACCGCCTTTATGACTCTCTGACAGATATGAAAAACAACTATTAAATGGTCATGATGCAGATGACAAAGTATTTTCAGCTTCAACCACAAACAAGAATGAGTCAGGTTGATACAATTAAAAAGAAAAAAATAAATTAATACTCGTTTAAGTCAAGCAATCACGCTATATTCCTTTTGATTCATATAATACATACTGTAAAAAATTTGTAGGCGATTGAAAATTTTCAAACAAACTGATGTTCCCTCAATCAATGTCCCTTGCAATCCTTGTTCATAGGCCAAACAAAGATGTGTAAAATGAACAAAGATAAGCAAAAATAATGTCTATCCTAAGAAGTACAAACAACCCCTAATCTATAAAACTGAATAGTCTTTTAGTAGTGTACCTCACACCCAGAATAAGTGCAACTATACTTATTTAAGGTTGAAAACCGCCTTAATTAGTAACCACGAGTCCATTGTTGCATGCATAAGCAATGAACTCTTGTGATGCAGATAACACATATCCTTTATCAACATAATAGATATATACATAAAACCTTTAAACCTACAAAACATATAAACAAAAAACAAACAACATATGTTAGAAAAACTAAACACCATCCATGCATTATACATCATTATCAGATAAAACGTATTAGAGTTGTAGGAATTTAGGAGGATATTAATGGTGCAGGAACTGAAAAGAAGGACATTAGGATTTTCTGGTGAGGCTAAGGATTGAAGTTGAAACCTGTGATGAAGAAAACGATGGATCATTAGAGGAGATTGTGAGAAAAAAGGATATTAGGTTTTTGAGAAAAAGTAAATTATGAATAAACGTATTTTTTTTATATGTTTATTAGAGTTATCTAACTTGTAGGGATTCTCCTACTTATTTTTTAACATCTCCTTATTTGTATTAAATTGAAAGATATAAATCAAAAAACAACTTACTCTAATGGTAAGTTGTTTACAAAACTCATGAATGACCCAAGTTCAAATCCAACTATTGTCTTATTTTTAATTAAACAATTTTAAAATTAAAAATTAACAAATAAAAAACGAAATTTAAAATTTACAAAAATAAAATTGTACATATATATAAAAAAAACGCCACATGTCATTAAAAATAATAAAAAAATGCCACATAAATATATTGATGACATGGAAATATGACATGGCATTACGGGATGCCAAGTGGCATTTTATGTGGCATGCCTCCTCTTATATATAATGTATAGATATATATATATACTAGTGTCAAAACCCGTCCGATGGACGGGTATGACTTTTGGTTTTTATTTTTAGGATTTAGTGGAACAAATATATACTAAAAAGTAGTTAAAAGTTAAATGAAATGGTTAAGATATATAACTGATGTTATCATAATCCATTAAATGACTAAAAGCGGGTAAGTACTTTGATTTTTGGTTTTTATTTTTAGGATTTAGTAGAACAAATATATAATAATAAGTTTTTAAAAGTTAAATTAAACGGTTAAGAAGTATAATTGATGTTATCATATAATCCATAAAACGGCTAAAAATAGTTAACTACTTTCGAACATTTTGTTATAAACAATATTAATCATGAACATCTTTTACATTTATATTATTAACATTTATTATAATTATTTTGTTATTGTTAATTATGTTTATTTAGTTACTGTATATAGGTGCTTTCAGCTCTTATTTTATCAAATTTAGATGATGTTGACGTTTTTGAATTATCTTTGAATAGATTTATGGTTTTGTTTGATGTTTGTTGTGATGAGAATATGTATGTATTGTCGGTTTACAAGTGGAGTTTTTTGTTGATACCCTTTGTTTGTTAAGTGGTGATGTTTGTGTGTTTACCAGGAATAGGGGAAAAAGGTTGTGGTTATATGGTTTTGATAATGATGATAGAATCCTTACAGAGGTGGTATTCAAAAGGGCGGCTTCTTTAACGATGCTACAACTACCGTTTACTTAGTTAGAGCAGTGTTAGTGGTTTTATTTAGAGTTATTAAATTTTATTGTTTAAATTTGATATCATTAATTTCTTAGTTTACATTATAATTATATTCTGGTGTGTTACGTGTCTTAATTATTTTTTTTGATGACGTAGTTAGTAGTTATATAAGGTTTTATTTTCAATAAGTTTTTAAACGAAATTTTATAAACCAAGATACACGATTAAGATTGCTCGAGTATGTATTTTTAGAATTCTCGCAATCTTACGATGTTTTTTTTAATAAATTTTTTAAATCCTAGTTGTGGTGAATTATTAAAGCAAAACCCTTAATGGGGATTCTGGTTAAACACGAAACATTTAGTGGGAAAATATGTATTTCAAAGAAACTAAATCTTTCTTATTATGCAATAATTAAATCATTTTTTTAAACATAAATTATAATAAATAAAGTTTTTTCCTTATTTGCTAAATTGTTTGGGTATTCTTTTTAAATAACACATGACATATGTAAAAACACATCTCACATTATCTTTCTCTTACATCATACACAAAAGGTAAAATAGATCTCAAATCTATTATTGGTTTATAGTTTGACATTGCATAGACCGAAATGTATTGTTGATGAAGGTTTATCTTTCTGATGGAGTTTTGATGCCTATAAAGTGTCGCAAAGGGTTTGTTGTTGCTAATTAAGGATCATTAAGGGTTTGTAGGTGTTCATATTTGGTTTTTCTTTGAAGAAACAACGTGTTTTCTGATTTTCCTTCAAAAATTGTAGGTTTTTGCACTTTCCTTATTATTATTGATTAATACGAACTTGTATTTAGGGTTTTGTTTGTTTGTATTTTAGGGGTTTTTGATGCATGTGTGTTTATGCTATCGGTTAAGTGTTTCCATATTATTTGTTAAAATAATAAAATAATAATAAATAGTAATAATAATCGTTTTAAAAAATGTTAAGTACATGACTATTTGTTAAATTTATAACTTTTATGACAATCATATAAATTAAAAAATTTACTCTTAAGTCTAGGGGCGAGAAAAACCGAATTAAACCCGAACCAAACCGAGAAAACTGACAAAATCGAGCCGACCAAAACCGAACCGACAAAACTCGGTTCTAACTGGTTTAGGTTTTTACCGAGTTTCGGTTCTAGTCGGTTCGATCCGGTTCGAGCAAAAAACCGAGACAACCCGACAAAAACTAAACCGAAACCGAACTGAACAAAAAAATTGAGTAATTTCGGTTTCGGTTTCGATTTGAGTTTTTTCCAAGTTTTGGGTTTCGGTTTTGTCGGGTAAGTTCGGGTCGGTTTTGACCCGATGCTCACCCCTACTTAAGTCTATAAAATTTGATTTAAAATTAATCCTTTTAAAAAGTTTAAGTTTTGCCTATCAATTATAGATTTGAGATTAACATTTATCTCATATTTATTATATATCTAATCAATCATCTTAGCCATTTTTTTTTTTTTTTTTTTTTTTTTTTTTTTTTTTGATCAAAATTAATAAAAAAAAAAAAAAAAAAAAAAAACCATTTTCCAATTTTTTTTTTAAATAACATATCTTGCAAACGTTAAATCTTCAAACTACAAAAAATACACCATCGCCGTGAGAATTACATTATCTTTCTATAGATATGCACTTCTCTATATTTTCGACAAACTTTTTTTTTTCAAAAATTCCGACCAGAAAAATAGTATATGATTTGTAAAATCATATATGATTTTCAAAAATCACATTTGATTTGTAAAAATCAAATCATATAAGATTTTTTCAAATCATATGATTTTCACAAATTACATATGATTTATCTAGGCCGAAATTTAGAAAAAAAAAGGTTAAAAACATATAGAAGTGCAAATCTATAGAAAGATAATTTAATTCTCGTCGCGATAATATGATTTTTTTTCGCGTAACGATTAACTATTTGCGAAATAATTAATTTTTAAAACAAAGGAGTGAAAGGTTTTTTTTTTTTTTTTTTTTTTTTTTTATTTATTTTTTTTTTAGAAAATTGAATTGCTATGATTAGTTCATTGGATCTATTGGTAAATTTGAGATCTATATTGAACTTTTTTCATGATCACACATGTCGAACTCAAATCACAAAGATACGAGAGAAAAAGATTAGAAGAATTAATATTTCTTCTTCATTGGTTTTGTTGCATAAATTTGTACTCCTAAAATGTACAACATCAAAACCTATCAATATGCGATTTTTTATCAAGAAAATACGATTTGTCCTTAAACTTTGAATATCAGATAAGCATTTTGTAATTTATGAATTCATCGAGATATAAATGTGTTTATTATTATAGGGGGAATTGCATATATCCCTTCATAGCCTCAAAAATACTCTGTTCGTCCCTAATCTTGTACACACGCATCACGTTGAACCAAACCTAGGCGTTTTCATCGTCGGTGGTCCAAAACCATGCTTTTATACTCTAGACAAGTCCCTTGTCCAGGATTGCCAAAGTCAACATAAATTTTCTGGTTTTACATCGAGGGTATAATAGATCATTCACAATTATAACATGCCTTAGTTAACATCTAACCCAACCCTCATTCGAGGGACCAAATGTGATTATGGCTATCACTAGCCGTTTCTTCCCTGATACGCTAGCATTTATTTTCGCGCGAACCAATAAACCCACCCAGCAAATAACTTTACTAATCATAATAACACTCCAAAAATGATCAACTGAAAATCAAAATCCGAATCTAAATCCTCATTTTCAGAACTCAAAAGACCAACCCAACTTCCAAAAATACCATGTCAATCGATTGTATTAGCAACATGCCAGATATAGTGATCAGTAACATTTTGAATCGGTTGCCTTTGTTAGAAGCGGTGAGAACCTCTAGTTTAGTGAGAAACTGGAGGTCTAAGTGGACTTTGCTCACCGATGTCATAGTTGACGAGGATTTCTTTTATTATTTAACATATGATTTTAATGGGAGGCATGTTACTAGACTCTTAAATCAGCTTATGGGTCCCATAAGAAAGTTTGTCTTCTCTGTAGAGCCAAGATCAATGTCTGGAATAGAATACTTGAATTATGAAGAGATTCGTGATTGGCTTTTGTTTTTGGCTCGACATGGAATTGCGGAGCTGACCATTAGAAACTGGTATGGTCAACCAGTTACGTTCCCAACCCAACTTTACTCTCGTATAGAGTTGAAACATCCGGAACTTCATTGTTGTGCCATGGCTACTTTGGAATATTTTCATAGCTTTCCAAATTTATTGAGCCCAGAATTGATTCATGTCAATTTTCTAACCGATACAGTTTTGGAGTTTATTGCTGGTTGTCCCTTACTTGAGTCTCTTAAAATGGATCGTCCTACTACAAACGAGATGAGACTATGGGATATTGCAAAACTTAGGAATTTTAAGAAGTTAGATTTGTCATTCGGTCTTTGGAATGTTGTGACGACAATCACAACATCCGATATCTTTCACCTGACAAGACTTCCAACTCTTGAGACCCTCACATTGGATTTTCACTATTGCACGGTAAGAACAATTTGAGTTTTACACTTATAATTTTACAATGTTCAAGAAATGTCTAACAATTATGAAATTTAATCTTTAAAACTTGTTGTAGTTGATACGGGAAGCTAATTCTAGGATGAATGTCCCTGTGCCCTTTGTATCCCTGATTAATCTTAAGCTGTCCGAAGTCGATTTTGGGAATAGTGTTATGGTATCGCTCATCATTGAAATGATTCGTGGATCTCCAAATTTGAAAATGTTGGATACCAGAGTAAGTGTATTACTGTAATGCATATGTATCAAACAAACATTCGTAAATTGTCATGTTTGTGTATCTCAACACTATTTGATTTTTCAGGCTGCAAACACGCTTAGTGTTCTACCTTTGGAAAAAATTTCCAATGTTGTAGACAGAAACACAATCAGCCATGGGCAGCTACAGACTGTGGTGTTTCAAGCTTTTCCTAGATCAGAGCATGAATTAACTTTAATAAATTTTATACTTGCGTGTTCCCGGTTGCTAAAGACAATCTATATCAAGCTCAGCAATTTGGAGTAATGATGGGAATGAAAATATCAGGATGAACTGGGAGTTGGCTAGGAAGCTGTTGAAACTCTACCGAGCTTCCCTCACAGCCGTGGTAGAGTTCTTTTAGTGGTTGTAGTTTATGTATGGGTTGAATACCCTATGACAATTCATGTTGCAAAATAGTATTTTGGTATTTGTTTATACGGTTTGCTTAAATTTAGCTTGTTCATATGTTGTTGTTTGTGCATAATGTTGGTGATGCAAGTTTGACATTCGAAAGTCAAACTTCTATTTAGCATTTCAATTTGATTGTAGAAAGTAAAACTGCAATCCGTGAGTCAGAAAACTTTAGCATTTTCAGTTTACTTTAGTTAGTCAACATTCAAAATGGTGAATGGCAATTTTTTATTTGCATTTTGACTTTGTAAAGTCAAAATTGCAAAACCATTAGTCAATATTTGTTAGGGAGTTTATTAATATGTTTTGCAAGTTTGAATTTACTAAACATAACTTCTAATGGTTTTGTGTTGTTTAATCTTCAACTAAATTGTAGTATACGTAACTTGGCAAATTGAGGGACCAAGTGTGTATTTTAAAGTGATTATTGGGCGGGAGTTTTAAGTATGACAACGGCAACCAAGACAAATTCATGGACCAAGTGTGAAAAAATAGTCACTATTAGACCCCTTGACCGTCTCTACCCTGAGACTCTATTTACTTGTGCACACGAATCAATAAACCCATTCACCACTTTTTTTACACACACACAATTTCCAATGGAAGATTTCCCTATTTTGAATGAACTCATGGAGATTGCTGGTTCATCCAACTTAAATGATCGTATGGCAGTGTGGTTTGTGGAAAAGGCTGCACAAGAAGGGCTTTTGAAAAAGCTAGTTCTTGAGTGCATTGATCATCTGAAGAGGGGCATCATCAAGCGTAGGGAGCTGATTGAAGAGAACGAAGATTTGGGACCTCGGGGAATAGCTCTTGACAGTTTGGATGGGCTGAGGAAAGCCCAGGCCAGCCACACAGACCTACTTGTTCGATTCATACAGATTCTTGGTGAAACTGATGAAGCTATTCGTATCAACGAAGGTCATGTTAAGAAAATGGCTGAGCATAATGACTGAATTTTGGGTATTTCATGGGGGTAGATAAATGGGGTCTTTCGGGTGCTAGTTTTGGAAATATAGGTTGGTAAAAGGGGTATGTAAATTGGATCTTTTATTCTGTTGTTGGTCATGGTTTGATCTAGTTGTTTCTGTTCTTGTAACCAACTATATTAATGATGAAATATTATCTAAGTTTTATGTATTTAATATGTTCTTGTATTGTGATATTGGGTGTATTGTTTCTAATTAGTATCAGCAAAACCAAACATCCCCTTGTATCAGCAACCAAACATCCCCTTTTATCAGCAAAAGTTGTATCAGCAAGACCAAACACCCCCTTGTATCAGCAAAACCAAAGGCAGTGGTTTATAAATATGTGTTGAAAATGCAAATGCTTTAGCACTAAATCATAATGTATTGACAATGGTGTATCGTTTATGAAGAAATTGGTATGGTGTTAGTGTTGACAGTGGGACTGAACACGCCCAATGCCTCAATTTTTAACATCTTGAATTTTGACTTACCCAAGTCAAACAAATTTATGAAATGCCACAAATTGTAACTTACCATTGTGGTATGACTTGGGTAAGTCAAACCTATTAACAAATGCACAACGATTTCAAGCAGTTACAATGCACAACCAAACACTATTACTTACATAGGAACCCAATTTTTTATGGATCGATTTCATGTTCACAACTACTACAAAGTTTCCTATCATCTAAACATACACTTAGCTAGACCCACAATTCTCCGTATCATCCTTTTCATTCATTTCCTTCCTTTCCTTATGATATTTAAACAAAATTTCCAGATTTGTAATCCTTTTTCCCAAATCGTTAACCTTTGATAACCCGATGTCAGCATCTTCCTTCTCCTTCTTAACACCCAAACCCTTTTCATTTAGGCAGTCTTCTTTCCTCAACGAACTTAACAAAGCCTTCCCCTTATCGTTTTGTACAATTATTTTTTTTGCTTTGGGTAGAATGTTTGTTGCTTGTATTTAGGGTTCAATGTTGTGTGTTGCCGGTACTAAAGATTTTAACTAAGGCATGTTATAATTGTGAATGGTCTATTATACCCTCGATGTAAAACCAGAAAATTTATGTTGACTTTGGCAATTCTGGTCAAGGGACTTGTCTAGAGTATAAAAGCACTGTTTTGGACCACCGGAGATGAAAATTCATAGTTTTGGTTCAATGTGATGCGTGTGTACAAGATTAGGGACGAACGGTGTATTTTACTCTAATTGTATATATATCCAACCAAAATTCATAATTGCATATATATCATTTTAAATTCTTAAAATTATCATATATATCCAAATAATTATTTTAAATATATTTCATAGAAAAATGTCTAATAATTACAGCTGATATATAAAATGACGATTATACCCTTATCTTATTAAATATTTTTACAATTACATAATAGTCTTCAAATGGTTTGAATTTTATTATGTCATTTGATCTACATATTCATACGAGTTTACATTTAGATGGAACGATGGATGGTGCTGTTGATATTTTTATTCAAGATTTGTTGATAGCGATCACGAGTAGCCGAACATAGTTGCTCTTTCTTTTCTTAAAAAATGGTTCAAAAATAGTTTGTAATTGTAAATTTTTTTTTAATAAAAGTAAGGGTATAATCGTCATTTTATACCAATTATTATTATTAGACATTTTTTCTATTAAATATATTTAAAATGATCATTTGAATATATTTGACAATTTTAAAGCTTTGAAAAATTATATATATATATATATATATATACAATTATGAGTATTAATGAGAGATATATACAATTATGTGGCTTTGAAATATTTTATATAATAAAACAAAACCCCTAGTGGACATTTTTCATTTCAAAAAAAACCAAATCATACCTTATTTGGTAATATATTTTTAATTATTGTTTATTTGTTTTAAGTATTTTTAATTAAAAAGTATAAATATTTCCTTATTTGTCAAAAATAAATAAATAATTCGGTTTTACAAAACATGTGTTGAAAAAACTAAAAATACACATGTACTTTAGATTTATTACGTGATAGTTTTGGGTGAAAAGCGTAAAACTAAAAATGCGGAGATTAAATTCTTTAGATTTCATAAGGTACATTCAAAGGCATTCACGAAACTACCCAAAACATCTTGAATTCTTACCACAACAGGTCTTTCATGGTCCTCATCGAAAATATTGGTTCTTCATCGTTAAATTTTATCATTAAAGGCAACTGCTTCTTAGGTATAAGGTATATATATAATCTCTTACTGTAGTTTATTTTATGAATTGATTATTAATTAATTAGGATTTTTTTTACGATTACATGTATTATTTATATAATCTGGATGATGAGGTCATTGTATAAATATTCGAAATCACTAAGGTATAATTATTATTTTTATTCTTTGTGTTTTTTGTTTCTTTAATTTAATATGGGCAATCATCCGACATCGCCACAATCCTCCATTATTATTCACCGGTTTATCAACAACATATACATATTTAACCTTGTGATTCAGTAATATCATCTAGGCCAAGTCTGATTAGGTTTGATACTGATGGATTTGTTATTAAAAGCCCTAATTCGATATGATATATCCTAAATAAAGTACGGTGCTTTTAAAGATTCCGTAACATTGTGATGGGTGCATACAAAAAATTAAACGGGAAATTTTATAGATATATGGTAAGCTAATTCAACCATTTTTATGGTTTTATTAGCTGGGTGACACTTTATGATACATTCTTTCTTGCATAAATGTGAATTGTTCATTATGTTGACAATATGTTAATTCAAGTTTATGTGTTTCTTGGTTGGTTGGTTTAAGGCAGAAGGAGTATTTTGAATAAATGCAGAGAATAGTCAAGAGGAGGATGTTAGGAAGCAACTTAACAGAGGGTTTGTCCCCCGTAGGATAGGTGTTCATTGTTTGGCTGGCTTGATCAAGGTACTTTTGATTAAGTAAATTTATCAGCATATACTAGCTATATGTGTATGGTGTTGAATATCTTTATTTGTAACTTAAAGGCAATTAAGCTTTCTAACTATCTACTTATCTGAATTGTTCAGAGGTTTCTCATCTTTCTGTAGTAATTTGTTTCCGTAGTAGAGAGCCATCGTAGCCCCCATACTGAAGCCCGAAACACCTAGCTTAACTGTAAAGGAAAAACATGAGGTAAAAAAATCTAAAACAATTGAAAAGTTGGCAATATGTATATGTTAACTTTTAATCTTCTTGGGAAGTTAAAATTTTATATTACATAACCATAGTGATGAAGCCAGGGGCTAGCAGGCATAATATCATGTCACCTCAAATTTTGGTGATTAAAATTTATAGAGATAAACATAACTAAAAGAAAATATGACATCCTTTATAAGATAATGGAGAATAACATCTCTAATTAAGCCGTATAGTTGACACTAAACGATCTTCTTTATTGATAATAACCTTTTGATTTAGATATGATTTGTCTGTGGTATGCATATTGGTCTTCATCTTAGGTTGAAAGTCTTACCCGTAAAGTCAAACTTTAAGAGTTTGTAGTTTTTGTAAACGCACTAAGCCCGACTCCATAGTTGTTGATCAACACACAAACCTGTTCTGGCCCGAACCTATTTTCCCCATTACCCAACCAGCCCATATTGCCACTTAGTTTAAGATGTCCATTTAAATTCAGTACATAAGGTCAAATAATGAAATTACTCGAACAATTCTACCTACCATTTAAATCATGTTTTGGTCTAATTAGACTACCTTCAACTTTTTAGCTCAAACAGGATGCTAATGGGTACAAGGATTGGCTGGGTAAAAATTTGGGTCTAGCACTTGGAAGCAATAACCGCTATTCATCTATGAGGCGACTGTAACCCTATTTTTGAACAATGAGTCAGTTTGGATACTATAACATGGCAAACAAATAAATTAAAAATTGTTTCGGGTCAGCTCAACCCGTAATTTTACCAAAAATGACATGTTTTGATCGGAACCACAATGACTCATTACCGAACTCACCCATTTTGACACTACTAGATTACGGATACTTCAATGGAAAAATGTTTTTGAGTGATCTAACATTTTGAATGTAGTGACTCAACACCGTTTGCTGTAAATTTCCGTAGTTTTCACGCAACTGTATGTTTTTTTTGGTTGTGCATATATCTTATATATTTGTGATCTTTAAATGTTAATTTGTTTGTGGTTTCAGCTTAATTACGAGATTATGATATAATTGCCCGGGTTGTATGTACGTTATTCGAAGAAAATTTGCTTCATTAGCTTAGATAATGTTGGGTTCGTTAATTTGAGTTGATAATGGCAAAACTAATAAACTACAATGTGACAAGAATGGAACTTGAAGGACTAAAGATGACAATAGAAGAATCTTCATTTAATGTGAATATTATAGGATATCTTCTATATGTTTTAGTTTATTTAGTCATTAATTCCCTGTAAACCTAATCTCTAGTATATAAAGAGATGTAGGTCGTTTAGTTTAAGTGTGTCAAACAATGTAAACATCAGACAAAAGTGTGTGTAGGTCTAGGGCAGAAACACCTAGATCAGGTTAGTGTTGTGTTGGTTAAGCCCCAAGGTCTTTGATCCTGTTATAGTTAGGTAACCGTACTATCTTGATCATGTAGTATTGGGGCTGTGAATGTGTTTTGTAGAACACATGATGATGACGAAGAAACCTTAATAATAACAATGATAGTTTGATTATTCCGCTGTGCATACATATTGTTCATTGTTATTTGTGCTTATTGAAAATCCTAGATAAGGTCTAAACAACCTTGAGCATCGATTCTAACATGTGGTTTCAAAGCGGGTTGCTTTTGATATCTGGGATTTCGCAAGGTTTCTTGAAGAAGAAGAAAAAATTCGAAATTGAAAATTTTCGTAATGCTTCTGCAGGTCAGTTTTCAAGAGGCGATAACTTTGTCGTTAACCGTTGGATCGGGCTGTAATTTTGGCTGGAGCTTCTCTATATACTTATCTAACTTTTCACCAGAGGGATCGTCGATCTAAGGTTTCAACCAAAAGATATATGCAACTGAAAACTGCTGCAGAACAGTTTTTGTAAGTCGATTTTTAGGTTTTTTGGGATATGGAATCCCATGAATTTGTTCTTATTCGGTTCTATTTATCATGGAAGCTTTAAATTCATGTTCTAATCAGGTTAGCAAAGAAGCTTTGAATAAAGGTATGATAAATTGTTTAGGGTTTCTTGAATTTTTGTAAGATCTGTTCTTTGTGGTTTAAAAGAAACCCTAGGTCTTCAAGGTTGATTTATTGGTTGCTAAATTTTGATCTGGTATTCTTTGCATTGCTGTTGTACGTGTTGTATTGGTGGAGATAAACTTAGAGTTTTTATTCATTGAAGAATGATGTTACTGGTGATGCTATGTTCAGTTCGATAAAGAGGAGCTGATTGGTATTGGTACGTTTAATGAAGGAAGCGTTATTTGTGTTGCCACTTTCCTGTGTGTACTGCTGCTACGCATTGATCATAGTATTGCTTGCACATGTTGCCACTTTATACTACTAGTACATTTTTTAGTACTGCTTTTGATCAAGTTTGTACTGTTGCGTCAAAATTGCTAGTACTACAGCTTCATACTGCTTGTGTGTTGCTGCGAATACCATGCAAGTTAGTACTACTCCTCAAAGACGACAAGATATTATGCGACCAAGATTGTTTATGGTGGACTGGATGTCAATTGAAGGTAGGCTGTTTGCACATCACATGAACCCAACAATGACAGTTGTGAAAGTGCACAAGTGGTGATTGATTTTTGAAAGTGCACAAGTGGTATATGTCAGCACTTTATTTAAAAGCTGTAATTGAACCATCATTGTGACATGGGCTGAGATTAGTATATGGACTGAGTTTGGGTTGCTACTGGTTGATAGATATATGGGAGGTGAAACAATTAAACGTGGAGTTTAATTGTATATTGTTAGTTTATGGTTTTGTGATATTGTACGACACACACAGTTTGGTTTTTATGTTCTCAACAGGTTTCATGGCTCATTCTTATTGCCATAATTGATTACGAAGAAAGGCGTTTATCACCTATTTGAAGATGAAGTGGAATTATTTGGGTTTGTGTTTTATCATATCTTAAAGTGGGTGTTACACTTTTAAGATAACTTGTTCGTGCGTTCATGTGATAACGAATTGACGAATAGTAGATGAAGTTTTTCGTCAAGGGATTGCGGTCTCCCTATACACCAAGATTGGGTATACGTTTGATGTCATCTTTAGTGCAAGATATAAGACACATGTTTGGATTATTCTACTTCAGCATCAAGCTGGTTATACTTGGTTTTCTTCATCAGTAATCTTTACATAGAGCCTACATTCTTCAAATGGTTAACATATGGGTTTCAGGGGAAGCTTAATGTTTAAATGTTTAACCATTTATATGCTACATCGAGGTGAAGGTTTTTGTTACTACTTGTTGGTATTTTACTATTGGTTTGGATTTCTTTTGCCTTAATTTCATTTTTAGTGCGGAAAACTTCATGGAGGGTATCTTGAGGCATTGGAATGATGGATTAGTCGTATGATATTGGTTCGTGATTTTGAAGATCAAAGTTGCTTCTACTTAGCTTCTCCTAGTGGATAATGGCAAAAAGGGGAAGAAAAGTCTACTTGAAGATTTGCAACTTGAAGATCATTGATGGTAGCATGGCTTAAGGGGAGGTTTCATTCATCGTTTAGTTTAGCAATTATCAATTAGGGGAAGATTGTTGGGTTCGTTAATTTGAGTTGATAATGGCAAAACTAATAAACTATAATGTGACAAGAATGGAACTTGAAGGACTAAAGATGACAATAGAAGAATCTTCATTTAATGTGAATATTACAGGATATCTTCTATATGTTTTAGTTTATTTAGTCATTAATTCCATGTAAACCTAATCTCTAGTATATAAAGAGATGTAGGTCGTTTAGTTTAAGTGTGTCAAACAATGTAAACATCAGACAAAGGTGTGTGTGTGTAGGTCTAGGGCAGAAACGCCTAGATCAGGTTAGTGTTGTGTTGGTTAAGCCCCAAGGTCTTTGATCCTGTTATAGTTAGGTAACCGTACTATCTTGATCACGTAGTATTGGGGCTGTGAATGTGTTTTGTTGAACACATGATGATGACGAAGAAACCTTAATAATAACAATGATAGTTTGATTATTCCGCTGTGCATACATATTGTTCATTGTTATTTGTGCTTATTGAAAATCCTAGATAAGGTCTAAACAACCTCGAGCATCGATTCTAACAGATAACGAGTATTGGACTTGGATCAAAGAACGTTCATAAATGGTATGTACATGCCCCTCATGTTTATCAGACCAATGAGTTAAAGTTTGAGCATGAAATTGATAATTTTGTGTATTATTATGTAGTTAAATTACTTAAAGATATCTTTTAGTTTTGTAGCTTACCCTATTCAAGCCAAGCTTTTAATACTCGAGGTTATATTGTAGGTGACAAATGCGGTAATTAAGAAACCGCTTTACGACCACTTCCATAGAGATTTTTTATGATATACACAATTGTGGAACTTTATCGTACTTCTAATAAAGTATCCAGGATCATCTTCATGCAAGGGTGAGCAATATATTTCTTATCGAATTAAGTGATTTACCAAGTAAAATTGTGTCATAAGTGTCTCTATTCATCTAAATGTTATATTTAAGGCTCATTTGTACACTATCGTGGAACTTTGTCGTACTTTTGACCAATTATTTAAGGAGAACCTTGATGTAGGGTAAGATTTTGCGATCACATACATTTCATCTGAAGGAACTCGTGAGGAAGTCAACTGGGGAAACTGAGGTGAGACTTTTAAGAAACATTTGTTGCTATTTCTTTGTTCCCTTTTAAGCTTTGAAATTGATTATAGCTATTTTGATTATAAACGGAGAATGTTAGAAAAAATTTACTCTAAACTTTAACAGGTAGATGTGGCATTTCATCACATTTACTATGGGTTGATGACATATGCCTTTTTATCTTAAATAGGTTCGCATTACACAAAGTTGTATCGATTTGGAAACGGGTTAAAGACACCCGATATGAGATCTTTTTAGTTCAAACGGGTTAGATTAAATCTTGATGATCTTTTTTGTAGGTTTGCTTGGTAATACAATGATTGACATTATCAGCTCCGTGTGGCATAACTTATTTTTCATTAATTTAATTTATTTTGTCTTGCATCTGAGTGAATTTTAAATGTTTATTAATCAATCAAATTGAATGTTTTCATTTAAGAAAAACCAACAGGAAATAAAAAAACACGTACCTCTGCAAAAATAGAGCATTATTCATTACAGGAAAATTACAACGTGAGCAGCAATACCATTACTATACTTGCTTAATGTCTGTATCAATAAAATCACATATTAAAAGTAAAAGTTTTTGTACAGATGGTGAAGTATGGATGGTAAAAAGAGGGTGCTAATAGGCCTGGATTTGAGGTTGAAATAGTGACATAAAAGTTTGTGTATGGACTTTGGAATATGCCATAGTTGGCATTATAGACTCATAAGTAAGTCTAAATTGAAATAGTCTACTTGTGGCGCTGTTGGAAGCTATTACTTTGTTTAAGAAGTGAGTGGTAATAATATTTGATACATAGTCGTATGCACCAAGCGTGATTCTTAATTAGTATAGCTATGTTAATCTTCTTTGGGGAATTAGTACAGTTTCGCCATTTAATTGGTGTTTTAGTGAGTTACAAAGTGATATGTTGCTTACTACGTTAGGAAGGATTAATAGCGTAATACACAAGTCTTGGTCCGTTTTTAATTCTTCCCATATTTCCTATATGTAACGTTGTTTTATTTTTTTAATTGATTTTCTTTGTTTGCAGCTTCGGGTATATTTAAGAACTTATGCCTTGGATCAGATGGTGCAAGTTGCAATCTGATCAGCAAGATTGTGAACTATTAGAGTGGAAGACGTGATTGAAAGTAAGCCATAAAAAATACTTTGTTTTTATCTAATAACTTGGTGTATTTGTAGGTAGCTAAAGGTTAATCAATATTTAATTGACTTTAACAGGCACTCAGATATATTTGGTTTTGTTGCCATCAGTGTGATATGATCCATTGTGCTATTCAAGGTGTGGTTGCCGATGGAGAAGGTGTAATTATAGGTTGAGTGTTGAGTACAATAAAACAAGAAACACATATCGACAGGACTAATCAACGGAGTCCCAAATGAATTAAGATGGCGGATGTTAACTGGGAAAAACCCCTATCTTGAACATTTGTCCCTGCCGCCAAAGGGTGCCGCCATTTCGCGGGTTTATTAATTGAAGGGATACGGAATTAATGGTCATAAAAGAATGATGTTAGAATCCAATTGTGAGATTGATCAAGTATGTGTCATTTTTTTCATGCCATCCATACAGCTTCCACCTTGGTCAATAGATTATATCGTTATCAAGTTTGTGTTGTTCAAGTTAGTATTTTTTATGCTACAAGTATGATGTATCTATGTGCAAGAGTGTTTTGATCCCATTAGGTGTATGTGGGTCATGTCTATTTTTTTTCCTCAAGGTGAATAATTTTATAACTCATAAAAGATTTACATGACAATAGGAGATTCCATATACATGCCCTGTGAACTTCCTACAGCCTCAAACATCAAATAAACAAGCTATACTATACTCATAGCATTCTATCTCTATACTATACTTTTCTATATTCAGTACCTTTTAACACCTCATTATACAGACACTTTATTGAAAACAATAGCCCATTTTTCTTCAACTTTTCTAACAGCAGAATTATCCTTCACCTTCAAGCTCATCAGTCTCAGTTTCAATACTTCTGTGATTACATTGATAAGAACAGGTGCATCTCTCCTTATTTTGCTGAATATTCTAGCATTTTGTTCTTGCCAGATGTAGTAAACAGCAGCATTGCATACCATTTTTCTGATAATACACCAGATACTTCTGTTTTCAGGAAGTTTTGAGAAAACTGAGATAATTCTTCTCCAATCACTTGGGCACTTCATATGCATAAGATCTTGCATTGCCTCCCACACCAATTTAGCATATTGACATTTGAAGAAGAGATGCTCATGAGAATCAGGACATAGATTACACAGAGCACAAGTCATTACTTCATTAGGCTTCCATCTTAGTACTTTGTCTTGAGTCATAAGTTTTTCTTGTATTTCCATCCAAAGTACAAAAGAGTGTTTAGGGATAAACTGATTAAACCAAACTAAAGATTTCCATTCCACTTTCTGTACCATTGGTATCAAATCCCTCCACACATTGCTAGTTGAGAAATCTTTATGAACACCAGCCCTACTTATCCAAACTGCTTTATCACTTTCATTACTACATAACTGTGGAACTTGGATATTTAGAAGGAGAGGATACTTGATCAACCACTCACTAGGCCACTTCCAAACTCCATCATCAATCATATCAGAAATGCACATTTCACTAGAAAGTCTAGCATCATAGATGTCTCTTTGTGTTATAAACTGATTCAAAGGCCCAACACTGCACCAATTGTCATACCACATAGAGATCTTCTTTCCATTCCCAACTTTGTAATGAATGTGAGTCTTAACTCTATCCCTTAAATTCAGAATAGTTTTCCACATACTGCTACAACTCTTATCAACCTGCACTTCCCACAAATTTCTACCTTTTAACTTCTCCACATGAATCCATTTCACCCATAAGGAGTCTTTCTTAGCTGCTAAATTCCATAAGTGTTTGATCAATAAAACTTCATTCCACTTTTGTAAATTTTTTATTCCTAAACCACCTTGATCTTTAGGAGTACAAATTACATTCCAAGCTACTTTAGCTCTGCCTTTTACCAATTCTCCTTGATTCCACAAGAACCCTATCAGAATCTTATTAATATCATTAATAACTGCTTTTGGTAATAAGAAAACAGAGGTCCAGTACACTTGCATAGAAGCCAGTACTGATGCAATCAACTGTAGCCTGCCAGCATAGGATAAAACTCTATTCTTCCAATCATTAACTCTGCTTTTCACCTTATCCACTAAAACTTTGCAATCCGTGATACTCAACTGCTTGGTAACCAATGGCACTCCAAGGTACTTAATAGGTAATTTTCCTACTGAAAAAGGTAAAATTTGAAGGATAGTACTTTGCTCATTTGCAGAGAGCCCACCAAAGAACACAATACTCTTTTCATATTAGGTTTAAGCCCTGAGACACCACTAAAATCATCTAGACTTTTCTTGATCACACTAACAGAATTCATATCTCCATTTCAAAATACTAACAAATCATCAACAAAACAGAGGTGAGTTACTTTCAACTTTTTGCATCCTCAATGGTATTTAAACTTTTCAGAATTCCTCACATTCCTTTTTATTATAAGGTTTAACACCTCCATCACTAGTGTAAACAAGTAGGGGGACATGGGGTCACCTTGTCTCAATCCTCTTCCACCATAAAAGTACCCAACTCTCTCCCCATTGACATTTAAAGAAAACTTTGTGGTTGTAACACACACCATTATCCAATCCACTATCTTCTTATGAAATCCAAACTTTACCAACACTTCTCTTAGGAAATCCCAATTAATAGTGTCATAGGCTTTCTGTAAATCAATCTTAAAGGCACATCTCTTACCAAATTGTTTTCTATTATACCCCCTTAACAGTTCTTGTGACAAGAGAATGTTATCAGTTATTTGTCTACCAGCTATAAAGGCACTCTGGTTCTGATTTACTAAACTCCCAAGAACTTTCTTAATTCTATTGGTAAGAATTTTACTAATACCCTTATAAAGCACATTGCAACATGCTATAAGCCTAAAGTTAGAAACTTTTAATGGAACACTAATTTTTGGAGCCAGAGAAATTAGAGTGGAGTTTACCTCACCAAGAAATTTGCCCTTCTCAAAGAATTCAGTAATGGCCTTACAAACATCTTCACCAATAACCTCCCAAGCAGCTTTGTAAAATTTAGCAGTGAAGCCATCTGGTCCAGGTGCTTTGTCATTTTCAATATCAAAAATAGCAGCCTTAATTTCTTCTTTAGTGATAGGAGTAATCATCTCCATAGCTTCATCTTCACTAACAGTTTTATCAAATAGATCAGCATTCTGAAACTCAATAACATCTTCTTTAGCCCCAAGAAAGTTCTGAAAATGTCTTACAAACTGGCCAGCTACCTCTTCATTGTCAAATCTTTGCCCATCTTCATCACAAATACTCATAATTCTACCTCTGTGCTTTCTTCCTTTTAAAACATTATGAAAGTATGATGTATTCTTATCACCTTCATGAATCCAATCTACTCTTGCTTTTTGAACCAACATACACTCTTCATCTTTGACAGCTTCATTGTAATCAATTAACGCTTGACATTGCTCAACTCTCAGCTGAGCATTATTTGGATCTTTCTCCATTATTTGGTCATGTCTATTAGTTAAACCTTAAATCAAGTAAATGGGCAGTGTCATGTAAATTAAGTAGAATATGTATTTGACTTATCTAGGTCAATATTTTCAAACACAAAGTGTTTGATAGTAATACCTTAACTAATTTTGATGTATGTACAAGAGACTCTCTAGTTATGTTTGGTTTCTATATAGTAAGGGATTACATCATTTTGGAATAATTTTGTTAAAACAATTTTATTGGAAAAAAATCGGCAATCAAGCTACTCTACCAAATTGCCAGAAAATAAAAAAGAAAAATAATTGGTGTGCCTAAAATTATGATTAACAATATGATTGCAACACATGTCAAATTGAAAATTTGAGATAAAGAGAGATAAAATAACCATTATATGTGTCAATCTTTATATGGATTAGGCAAAATATTAGTCATATGAGTTAGTCATCTCTATCATTGCTCAATAAAAAATGATAAATAAACGTGCTCACATTGAAAATTTATACTTTTATTAATCAAAAGTTGATAAATCTATAAACATTTTATACAACTCTTGCTACGTCCGTCCAAAATAATTAAAAACAAAATTAAGAACAATAATTAAAACAAAAAACAAACTATTGTTTTATTATAAATAAAAATAGATTATTAAAAAAGTTAGAAAAAATCTCGTGCATGCACGGGTATTATAACTAGTGATATATATATATATATGCAATTCAGCCAAAGTTTTAAACTTTTAACCACAGAGGCGGGCTAAGGCTTTTTTACTACTTTTTAACTTCTATGACATTGGGCCAATTTCCATATTTTATTTATACTTTTTCATTTGTCGGGGCCTAGCTTTCAAAAAAATTGTTAAATAAATGCTCCTTTTAGGGTTCTTCAACCTAGTTGTCGCCTCACCAAAACGGCAAAACCTATGCAAGAGTTTGGTTTTTGTTGACGGAGGAGGAAAATCACGTTCCACAACAACATGTGGAACCATGTTTTGAAGCTAAAAAAACGCAGATAAGTGATTCCCAGTCTTATTTTACGAACACTTGAAGTTGATTCTTGCGTTTTTCAAAACCTAGCTAATCGAGTAATCAAATAACATGAACGTTCATATATTGGTTTGACACTTATTCGTATTACATTAATCCAAAAGTCTTTATGTTAGTGTAACTAGTGTGAAAAGTAATGATCTCTTAATACTGTATAATACTATCATGCTATATATCATTGTACGTATATCATACTAATGCATGTTCATTGTGTTTTGTCAAATAAGTAATTATATATATTTGCGATGTAAATATATGCTGCATCCTTTGGCTCGTTGGTTTCTAGACTATAGCATAAACTAATGGTCGAGAGTTTTAAGATTTAGGTATAGAAAAACAAACGGTATTCAACTATAACTTTCTTTTTTTTCTTTTTATCATAGTTCTAGGCCATCGTTTATATACTTTCCTCTTATCATTTGTTAAAACTTGTATAACTTTCTTTTTTTCTTTTTATCATAGTTCTAGGCCATCGTTTATATACTTTCCTCTTATCATTTGTTAAAACTTGTATAACTTTCTTTTTTTCTTTTTATCATAGTTCTAGGCCATCGTTTATATACTTTCCTCTTATCATTTGTTAAAACTTGTATGATGTTTGTCTAAACTTGACGTGATTCGGTTTGCCCATACATGATATGTAGCTAACCGTAACCTGTCCTGTGAATTTTACTACATATACTCAGTATATCATATGATTATGATAGCCTTTCATGATTCAATGATATGGTGGTTCATAATTCATCTGTATAATCTCTAGATCTTGAATTCAAATTTTGCCTTTGGTAATGTTTAAAGAATAATTAGCTAGAACATATTTGACCCTATTCTTTCTTCGGTTGATTCTTCAGTCTTCAAACAACTCATAAAGTTGTACAAACCAGCATTTTGTCAACAAGATGGAGATATTTATAGACCTTAGTCCCATCATATCTATTGACATATATTGTCCTCAAGCTATAACAAAAATTTTAAAAAGATATATTATGTGTAAGTTTGGTTTATCAAACAAAACAAGCCTGCATATATGTAGTTGTTGTTTAACTTGTGTTGGTTATTATGATATGACTACCGTAAGGATGTGGATACCTACAACGTTTGAGCTTGAAATCAAGAGAGTTGATTTGGGCTTTTACCCTAGTGGGTGTAAGTATGCGATCATCCCCTTGCTCGTGTGTCCCGTAACTTTTGATTAAATGGGGGTATTGAGGTTGTTTTTGTATCAACGTGCTTTTCATTTGCTTAAACGTAACGGGTGTTGGGAACTTAAAGTTCTCGTGCTCAAAGATGTTTACGTCAATAAGAATTTAGTAAAGCAATTTCTTTGAAATATGTGGTTTACTAGAGGTTGAGCTTGAGTTTGATAGATTTTTATTTCTAGTCCAACCTCAAGACTGATAATTTGCACAACATTTATATATTTAGCAAAACTTGGTGTGGGCTAGGGTTTCTTACTCACAACTCGTGTCGTTCAAGTATGTTGGCCCTAGAGGTAGTTTTATTTGTGAAACTTAGATGGATTAAAGAAATTTGTGATTTACCCCTAAGACATGATGCAACACAAATATCATCTTAACTAGGCTTAACTAGGTGACACCTTATGCAAGGTGTTAGATAGCATTTCTCATGTGAAATCTTCGAGGTTCAGTTTTTATTTCATTTAGGTGCATACTTATTTTATTTTTGCAAAGCTCAGGACAAATGATTTTGCATTCGAGGTTCAGTTTTTATTTCATTTAGGTGCATACTTATTTTATTTTTGCAAAGCTCAGGACAAATGATTTTGCATGAAGAGAATAACCTGAAATGAAATAAAGATTGAACGATGAAGCATTCACATAAGAAATTATGTCTAACATCGTGGGTATAGTGTCACCTAATTTAGATGATATCTTTTGTCGCACAAACTAGGCATCGAGAATCACATCTTTCTTCAACTTATCTATATTTTCTAAAGAAGAACAACCTCTATGACCAACATAATCAAACGAGACGAGTTCTTGGCAAAAAACCTCAATCTTGCACAGTTGCACTAGGTTTTGATAAATAAACAAATTAGCACAGTCTTGAGCTTCATACTTGAAATAAATATAGGATCAACCATTTTGTTTATATAATCTATCAAACTAAAACCCTCTAGTAACGTACAATATTCAAAAAAAATGCTTTTCTAAATTCGTACCATAATAGTAGACAATTAGACGTAGTTGAGCTTAAGAACCCTAAGTGCCTTAAACTGTACGTAGTAAATTTAAAGTAATTCTTTCCAAAAACAACTTTAATACTTCCAATGAATCACAAGTTACCTAACATCCAGTTGGAAATATTAACGTACTAATGCCCCTAGGTAAAAACATTATATCAAGTCTCTTAACTTTGCACCAACTCGATGCCCGAATCGGCATCCTCACAGTAGTCATGTCATAGCAACCAACACATCTCAAACGAAAACTGTCCAAATGTAGGCGCGTTTTTTTTATAAAATCGAGCTAACAAAGTGTCTAAATGTGTCTTCTATGAATTTTGTGTAGCTAGAAAATAATTTATATCTAGAGGAATCAGAAGTCCATATATATACCTCCATCGTGTTGACAAAATGTTGGTTCAAACAAGTTTCTCAGTTGTTGGAAAACCTTGGTAGATCAACTAAACAATATGATAATCAAATCAAATTCAATGCCATTTTTGTGCTTTGAAGCCTTATTTTGCACCGCTCTCTCCACCTGACAACCCACCATTCCTATTTTCTCATACTCCCAGACTCACCCATATTTACACCGCTCTCTCACCAGTTTATTCTCACTCTTTATCACCAAAAACCGATCCTTCATATTACCAACAAAGGTTTCCGGCGGCTGTTGCGATTCTTCCGGCGGAGGAGTTAGGAAGGAAGCGACATCATTTTTTGTCGTGATCCACGTCATCATTTTCCGGCGACATCTCTCATATCTTAAGTGATTCACTTCTTCTTCACCCGTCAAAATTGCAGACTTAGTTTTCGAAACAACCAAACACTCCCTCACCATTGCTTCTAAAAAAGCAGACGAGTTCAACCCAAATTACTCCCAAAACAATAAAAACTTACATATCCATAAACAGCATTAGTATCACAAAACACACGAACACGCTTCAACCCCAAACTAACCGCAACACTCAACCCCTCAATCACACCTTTAACCTCCACCACATCACCACCACCTTCACCAACCACAACCCCTTTCCTCACCTCAAAAACGCAACAATCACGCGTATCACATATCGCCACACCAACACCCCCAAACCTGTCATCATCCTCACTCACAATTCCCTTACAATAAACCCGAAAAACCTCCTCACTCATTTCCACCCCCTTCCCATACGGCTTCTCAAACCAATCACCCGTTTCGCGCCACTCGTGCTCATTCACATCCATAACCTCCCTAGCAAAAGCCTGATCATGCATCAACATGTTCACATTCTCACGCATTTTCCACATTTCGTTTTTCACAACCTCTCTGTCGTTATACTCACGGTTAAAGCTATCTATTTCGGCTGCGAGTAAATGAGCGATACCTGACGGTTGTGAGTCGGTTAATTCTGTTGTTATGGTTTGTGAGGGTTTGGTAGTTGAAGAAGAGGTTAAAGAGGCGGTTATGGCTTCTTGCATTTGGAGATGGAATGCGAAATAGAGGTCGGTGTCTGCGGTTATGGCCGTGGTGAGTTCGCGGCGTTGCTCGGAAAGGAGAAGTAATGTGTCGTCGTCGATGATGTCCATGGTGATGACACGTCAGCGGAAATGAAACGGTGTGATGCTAATTGGTTTTTTTTTTCTTTTTTACTTTGTTGAGAACTTGAGACTATATAGAACTAGCTACAGGCCCGCCCGCTAGGCGGCTAGCTTCAAGAATTGTTAAATATAAAGTTAATGAGAAAAGTTCAATGCAAAACAATAAATATCTAAAGAACAAAGTACTTCATCTCAGCCATTGATCTATTATTCATCATACGGTCCAAATTAAACATCCGTATTCAATTTGAGTTAACACAAGGACAGTTTTGTAATTTTATAATTCCCACCTACCATTCCACCCACTCAATAGTCAATCCTGATAATCATTTACAGACACTCTCTCTTTCTCTCTCTCACCATACATTCATCTTCATCACATCTAAACTTTTTCCAACCAATAATAACCAAATATTTACTAAATATTTTGATTTTTTGTGGTTTGGTGACGGGGATTCGCTGAAGAATCCACAGATCTACATTGCGCCATCGATGACGTGACGGTGGTTTCGTGACGGTGATTCGCCGGAAAATGAGGTGTGAAAGAAATAGTGATCGATATACCGTTTTAGTTACATCATTTGCAGGCTCGGCCATTGACAGATTGGTCTTCTTCTATTCCTTGTATTCAGATTTGTTAGTGAATACAAAGAGAACTGAAGTTATATTTAAAAGAGAAATGTTGAAGAAATTTTTTTCTAAATCTTTTATTTCACTGGAAGATTTCTTTGGATTAAACCAAATATTTCACGAATAGGGATGAAAAATAACTCATCAGTGGGGATGGCTCTAGATTCTGTTTTTCCATAGCTTTTGATTATCTGTTTGGTGAATTTTGGGTCATTCTTTGTAGACTCAACACAATGCTTACAAATACTAAAGATCCCATTTAGTAGTATGCAATATTATAATAGTACCATTTAGTGGTATGCAATATTATAATAGTACCATTTAGTATAGTATGCAATGTTAGATTAGATCTTGACTCAATGGTGTCAAGTAAAGCTACTGGTTTAATGCTTTAGTCAAGTATTGCGTATTTGTTTATGTGTGATAAGTTGTAAATGGTGGATTCGGGCAGTATGTAAAACAAGCAATTTGCTGTTCTTTTTGGCAAATAGCTTAGAAAACATGAGTAAAACAAGTATTGTGCTCTGATTAAAGCATTTTTTTTAATGTTTTTGTTATGTTTGGAGACATAGTATCATTTGGCGCAACCTTCACGAATAACAAGTAAGTATTTAACAAATCACATGTGATTTCTCGTAAATCACATGTGATTCATTAAAGAAATCACATGTGATTTTACAAATCACGTGTGATTTACACACGAATCAAAATAAAAAAACAAAATCGATTATACACATTTCTAGATTAAAATAGAATCACACGAATCACATGTGATTTACACACGAATCACATGTGATTATACCGTAAATTATTTTTTGAAAGTGAATCACATATGATTTACTTATTTTTAGATTAAAAATGAATCACATGTTTCAGTTTATAACATCAAATAATAAATCGCACGTAATTTACATTTTTCATAACAGAGAAAAAAATAATAACAGAATCACACGTGATTCACTTATTTTTAGATTAAAACAGAATCACATGTGATTTACACACGAATCACAACGAAAACCAGAATCACATGTATTTTTTTACGAATCACGTGTGATTTGTCCGGACGGAAATTTTGAAAAAAAAATTCGTCGAAAGTATATAAAAGTGCATATCTAGAGAAAGATGATTTTTTTCTCGTCGCGATGGTATATTTTTTGTAGCTTGAAGATTTACCATTTGCAAGATATGTTGTTTTTAAAAAAAGGGTGGAAAGTGGGTTTTTTTTATTAAATTAGTTAGATTGACTATTTTGCCCTTCTTTTGTTATTTTTGGTTTTATATCTACCGTTGGATTAAATTAAAATGGAAGGCTAGGATTTGATTATTTGTTCTTTTTATTTTTCTTGTTTGTCATAGATCTCATCTCATATGAACAATAGAAGATACACATATTTATAGAAAAGAAAATCGGTTAACACCCTTACCAAGTTCTATCGTCTCATTTTCTTTTTAGCGCATTAACCGGCATATCGTGCACCTCAATATTAGTATGTGAGACCATATCCAATCTTGCGTACAAATTAATGCTTCAACAGTCTTTGGAGTAAGTGAAGTTCTAAACTGATCCACGACTCTACCTCCAGTACTAAAAGTTGACTCTGATGCAACATTGAATAATATAGGGGTAATGTTTAAAAAAAGTACTAAACTTGCCACCCTTTCTTCTTCAGGGTAGCGAACAAAATTTTTTATTTCTGAGGGTAATATACTTTCAAATTAATCCTCTTTAGGGTATTTTCATGAACAGTTGGACATTTTTGCCCCTATTACCCAGAAGAGGAAATGGCAAGTATGATACTTTTTTTTTTAAATAATAAATAATGTACTAGCCGTAAGGAAAACATGTTTTGGCTAAGAAAACACGTTTAGGAATTAACAAGGGTAACGTATTTGTGATAGGGAAACGAATGTATTTTGGCCAGAATTTGATCGGCGACGATCAAACTCAATAGGTTTATGGGATAAGATGCCGGAATTGACTGCTTTGATATCAGTTGATACACTATTACAGGAATCAAGGAGATTCAAATAAGAATTGAGCTCAAGAATTAGTTAATGGGATTTGTTATGGCTTACTGACTTGTAGAAGTTTATTACAAGAGAATTACAAAATCAAAACCGCTTACAAATGTGAAATGAATTGTGTTATATACAAATGAAATGATGAAATGGCTGTAACGGCTTTTCCCGCCTAAATGGTAAGGGTTAAAAGTGCTTATTTGAACCCCACACGTACCATGCACGCGTATACTTATTTAAACTCATGTCCTTTGCAAATGGAAGTGGCTGGTGGAACTAAATTATCTTAATAAGTAAATAGTGTAAACTTAAACCAAAACATTTTTATCATAGATTTAACACAATTATAAATCATTAAATAATTTATCTTAATACATATCCAAAATTTAACATAATTAAAAACTAGGGCAAATTATAAAAAAAATATCATATTTGCCATCATTTGCTCTTGAGGGTAAGAGGGGCAAAAATGTCCAACTGTTCATGAAAATACCCTAAAGAAGATGAATTTGAAAGTATATTACCCTCAGAAATAAAAAATTTTGTTCGCTACCCTGAAGAAGAAAGGGTGGCAAGTTTAGTACTTTTTTTAGCTATTTGCCCTTGAATATAGGCATTCTTACAACGTACCAAGAAACTTAAAAAAATATCGGGAACTTGAGCAAATTGACTTTCCACCAATTTAAGATGCCAATTTTATCATCTCTATTTTCGAACCCTATTTGGAACTTTGATGCTTCAAATGAACTTATACGCTAAGAGTTGTAAGTGGTTAAGTGGGGAAATGGGAAACAAATGTGAAAAATACGGGATCAATCTAACAATCTAAGATACTTTAAAGAATTCAAAAAGTAAGATGTTCTAGTGATAAAAAAAAAAAGAGATGAAGTTTTGAAAATAATTACCTAAATACAATATAAACCATCGGTTCGATTGAAGGTGGGGATCAGTTTAGTTTCATATGCATTTTGACTTTAAATGCCAGTTCGGTTTCTATCGGTTGGTTTTAATGCTAAAACCAAACCAAAGCATATAATGTTCGTCTTTCGGTTTCCCGTATACCCTTAGTATATAAGGTAATTTGAAGCATCAAAGTTCCAAATAGGGTTAGAAAAGAGGGATGATAGCTTTGGCATCTTAAATTAGTGGAAAGTCAATTATCTCAAGTTCTTGATACTTTCTCAAGTTGCTAGGCATGTGTTAGGAATGCCTATATCCAATGTTGCATTAGATTCAGCTTTTAGTACTTGAGGTAGAGTCATTGATGAGTTTAGAAGTTCACTTACTCTAAAGACTGCTAAAGCATTAATTTGTACGCGAGATTGGATACGTCTACGGTCATCGCGCAAGAAGAGTTGCAAGAGAAGATGGAGAAGATAGAACTTGGTAAGGTTGTTAACCGATTTTCTTTTCTATAAATATGTGTATCTTCTATTGTTTGGATACGCAGCATGTTCAATATGTTATTTGTTTCTAGATGAATTTCATACCGGCCAAAATTCACCCGAGTCATGCATGATTGAGGATTAACATCATTATTCCAAACTGAGTTTAATGTAGTATTATATGTGCTACCGGAAACTTATTTGTATGCACAAAACTAATTACTAATTCATATACAAAAACCATTTGTATGTGGTTTGTGTTTGAATAGTGACTTAAGATTAGTTTGTCTTTTATTTTTAGCTTTTTATTATAAAAAGCTTACATTAATACATTTATACTAACCCTTATAAAGTTTTGATTTTTCTTTGATCCATTCATACATCTAAGGCGAAGAGCTTAAAGGTTTCAAAAGCTTGCTTATTTTCTTAAAGTTTATAGCTTTAATAGATTTTATTAAGCTTCTTAGTTAATAAAGTTCATAACTTGATTGATAATCTTCGGTTACCTGGGTTGATTTTTGGTTGTATCAAACGAGCAAAAGCTATTTGGGAAATTAATCATCTAAATCAAGTAATTTTTACCAAGATAAAGAATTGTTTTCAAAATAAACTAACGTTGTGATAAAATAATTTTTTAAATGGGTATCGAAGATTATTGATTATAATTTTCAGAATATTTTTAGATATATTTAGTTGATTGTTTTAACGGGTAAAAGCTATTTGGGAAATTAATTATTTAGATCTAGCGATTATTACCAAGATAAAAAGAATTGTTTTCAATATAAGCCAACGTTGTGAGATAATAATTTTATTTTGACGGGTATTAATTAAATAGGCTTACTAGATTATTCACACTTAATTCACTTTTCACTTCAGTTGACAAACATATTTTTTATAATTATATTCTTAGCTTAATTTCTATTCGTCATTAGTTATATTCCAATTTTAATTAGTTAAAATATTTCCTATCAGCTAAAATAGTTTTTAAATCTATTCAAAAATCCAAAACCAAAAATATTTGATAATCAAAGCATAAAACAAAAGACACAAACGTAAATTTTAATTCATATCTCGCCGTGGATTACGACTCCGAAAGATTGATTATCATTTTTCCTCAAGTAATTATTTAATCTAACGGAAAAACTTAAAAATATTAAAACTGCTATATCTACACACGAATCAGTTTTTATAGACACACTCATAGTTCTACTTACAAAATTTTAAATCATTGATGCCATTTCTTGTGGTGACTTATTAGTTTATCATATGGAGGGAAGACTTTGTCGCACATGGGAACATAAGTAAGTTCTGAAGGTGAGCGGCGATGAATATGCTCCGCTAGATTAAATACATCATGTCAAGTAACTGATCCTTGTTTCAAATGCTTCTTGAACATTTCATTTAAGACAAATAATAAGTTTTCTTCTTTTATCATTTTTTTAAAGGTTTTTATTGTTATTATTGTATTGCTTTATGACACATAAACAATTTCTTTTAGGAGTTTATTTTTAAGGTTTTTCCTTCTTTTGATTTTTGTTCATAAAGAACTCATTTTTCGGAAAGGGTTGTGTACAGAATTGTTCTACATCTCAGTAGGGTTTCTAGAAGGAGCACTTTTAGGGGTGTATTGTTATAAATTGGACATGACTAATCTTAGGTCGGAAGAAATTGAGAGATTTAAAGACTTGGATATGACTGGTAAGGACTGGAAAGAAGAGGAAGACTATTCAGACTTGGACATGAGTAGGGACATGTGGGAAGCAATGGTTGACCTAAAGGATGTTATGTTTTTTGTGGATCTTGCTGGTGATCGCTCGGTATATTACAGACCTGCAATTGCCTCAGAGTTGGGGGTTTATATACATATTCGTGACAGAATGGGCCAAATAATGTGTTCATGCAATGTCAAAAATAAGACCATGTGTCTGTATGGCAATGCAGGTATTATTTCTACTTGATTTGTGTTTAATTATCGTTAGTGTTTTAGTGGAATAAGTTTATTTTAAAGGCATATTTTGTGTAGGCTGGAAGATGATCATGGAGAAGCAAAATGCACGATTGATTCTAAACAAGAAGAGGATCTGAGAGTGGTGGTAAGATCAGTTACACACAGTGAGGTTGAATTTAATGGATGGCACCTTCTCAATCTTCCGGTTGATATTTTAGAGACGATAATGGAGCATTGTGTCGGTGTGGAATACATGAACTTCCGTTCCACATGCAAACGGTGCCATTTAGCAGCAACTCCGATAAAACGGAGCACTAAAACTTCGATAAGGAAACTTCAGACTTATTCATTAGTTTCACAATGGTTAATGGTGGCAGACAATAATCAAGGCATTATGACTTTTACTGATCCGATATTGGGTACAATTACTTTAAAAAAACTTTAGAGGCATTGAAGGTGGATCTTACACTGTTCCAGGTTTGGCTGGTTGTTGCTGGAAAGCATTGACTTTGAATGCCGATATTTCATAATCCCATTACCGGTGATATTCGCATGCTTCCAGAAGTAGATGATGTTTTTGAAAATTTAAGTTTCACTGAGTATTTCCTAATGAATGTATGGCCGTTGTATGGCCGTTGCTTTTCCAGCTGAGTATTTCCTAATGAATTGTGATCAAGATCTTTTACTAGTTATTGTGGGTAAGTTTGGAGGAGGTGTTGAGGTATTCAAACTGGATGATTCTAAACAAGAATGGGTAAGAGTAAATGGTGTGGGAAAGCACATGATATATATTTGTAGTAACATAGTGTTCTATTCGTTTGAAACATGTTCGTATCAAACATCTTATGGCGATAACATCCAAGAACGTTTGAAGGATTTTGTCGGAACTACATATGTAACGCCCCGACCCGACAAGGGTAAAGGAATCACAAGTAATGATGTCATATCAAAGCAAACATAAATATCCAAAAGAAATCTCAACATAAATATTGAAATAATTCAAGTCAAATGACTTCAATACATAGGTCCCAGCGGAAAATAAACTCCAAATGAAATGTATAAATATAAAGTCTAAATGGCATCATAAGATCAAAGCTAAAATCTCTAAGGTAAGTCCACACAACACTCATCCCAAAGCAATACCCAGCTCCAATGCTTAGATACCTGCCGCGGAAGAAAAGAAATGCGGCTGAGCTTCAAAAGCCCAGTGAACAGATATACAAGCAAAACGAATACGAAACGAAAACGAATACGAAATAAAGTGAAAGAAAGATAGTGAAATCATAATCATTTCAAAAGATAAATCAGGATAAAAGAATAAGTTTATAGCTAACTACCTCAAGCCCAAACACATATGCCATATCATAAACATATTCATAATCACATAAGGTAACATTTGTAGGGGAGACCTACCAGAGTTATGAAGGATGTGCATGCACGCAGCATCAATCATCAGATAACATATAGCATATAACATATAATATATAACATATAACATATAACAGATTTAGGATGCACTCATACGCCCCACAGACATACATTGATAATATAATATAAATTAAGCTCATAGCAAATAACAGATAAGGGACGTGGCAGAACTTCACTCTACTGCCCTAGAGTCATGTCAGAAGTGCATTATTGACACGGACATGGAACCCTCTTGACTAGTTAATAATTGGCTCGGGTGTCAAACTATCTTAGGTCAAATAAGAATGTCATAACTGACATAGATCATATTTTATCAAATGTTTAATCATGTTTTCAAAATCAAAGTCTTCATATCATATAGTTCAAAATCAAATGTTTTATGATTCAAAAATCAAAGTTCAGATAAGCAACAACTCAAATAGACACATTAGGGTTCATAGCAAAGGCTTAGGAAATCCTAATACAAAAGTTAACGAAAAGAAAACGTTACGAGAAACCTTTACTGAAAAGGTCAGAATATCTGTACCTTATTCCAAAGCAAATGATCGAAAAGAAGACACATGGAAGCAAAGAATTACTCCTTCTTCACAGAACCTATACACATTAATGGTCGTATATATTATTAATGATTCCATAATCGTCGAAATGATCTTTTAATACTTTAGGGTTTTATAATTAAATGAGACTTAAATGTTTTATAATTAATATTGTAGATTAGGGTTCATATGTCATTTATTAAAGTTTAGGGTTAAATGTGAAAATAGTTTAAACGTCATAACTCACACATAAAATAACGAATTAATATATTTAGCTTCAAAACCCTAATCGACTCTCATTTATGTTCTAGGGTTTTCTCATCTTTAATATCTCATTAATATGCATTTACTTACATGTCACTTCTTTTAATGACTGGTTACTTAACCTAACACGTCATAAAAATAATCTTTCATTTTATGTTTCACCATACACGTTTATGATTTTATGTGACATAGAAGTTACTTATTACTCATATTAATTACACGTTTACACTTTTACAAGTTCACTTGACTTATAGTTACGCATGCATATGAGACACGATTCACAAACCATTAGGGTTTGGCATACCTTATTCGATTAACACATCAAAACTAGGGTTTACGTTTTCATGACCTTTACTTACTTAATATACTTTTAAAACTCATATGTGGTTCGGTTCAACTTAGGGTTTCAATTAATAAGTTATTACGCAAGTCTTAACTCATCTACATACTTAACTCATTCAAGTTATCATGTTTTATACCTTAGTCGAAATATATGCATGGTTCGATTCTAAATACATAGGTTCGGTTTTAATGTAACTCGACACAACCATGACTCGATTCAATAATACTTATTACGTACATAGCTCTTTAATACTTGTAAGGTTTAATCATTAGGGTTCGCCTTGTTTTGGTTTCATTAGGCTCGGTCACAAAATAAAACAACAAGCTCGACTAAAACAAAACATATTACAATATATTAACGCAAGGTACATCAAAGGAAGACGAGAATAGGTTATACCTTGACTTGGTTGAGCAAAAAATCTCGACACCAAGGGTGTTTGATATTCGGCCGAGCAAGAGAGAAAAGAAAAAGAGAGGCAACAATAAAACTAGGGTTTCACTTTTGTGATTATGTGTTGTATATATAGTAGTTGTATTTGATTTAGGCTTAGGAGGGGATTGGGTTTCGTTTTAGCCCAACCGAACACACCAAACACACGCACACCATATGGGCTTCGGCCTATGGTCCATCGAACAAAACAAACACGACCCAAATTATTTGCGAAACGTTAAATCTTCGTCGTACCAAAATCGATCACGTAATATATTTTAGTTAGGTTTTAATTATTCACAAGTTAAGTTTTAAATTCCGTTAAATGTTATAAATATATTTTACGTATTTTATAAATTTCGATTCTAAGGGTATTTTAGTCTTTAATCAGATTTTAGATTTCCAGGTTTTACAATTCTTCCCCTCTAAAGAAAAATTTTCGTCCTCGAAAATTGAATGAAACGAATTGAAAACGAAAACGAAAACGAAAACGAAATGAGAACATACCAAACTATTCAAAGAAATGAGGATAACTAGCTCGCATCGACTCCTCGGTTTCCCAAGTAGCCTCACGTTCCGGATGATTTTTCCAAAGAATCTTAACGAATGGAATGACTTTATTTCTCATAACTCTTTCTTGTCTTTCTAAAATAGCTTCTGGTTCTTCAGATAAAGACATATCGGATTGAATTTGATCAAACGGATAAGAAGCAACGTGTAACGGATGATAGTTGTATCCCCTTAGGAGTGATACATGGAAAACGTCATGAACATGCGATAACTGAGGCGGAAGTGCTAAACGATACGAAACTTCTCCTATACGTTCTAGAATTTCAAACGGTCCAATAAATCGAGGACTGAGCTTGCCCTTGATTCCAAAACGTTTCACACCTCTAAACGGCGAAACTTTCAAAAACACACGATCTCCAACCCGAAATTCTAAATCACGACGATGCTTGTCGGCATAACTTTTCTGACGAGACCTAGCTTCCTTCAACTTTTCTCTAGCAACAGCTACTTTCTCATTAGTGATCTCGATCATTTCCGGACCTTCAATCAAGCGCTCACCTACTTCATCCCAACAAATATGTGCTCTACATTTCCTTCCATAAAGAAGTTCAAACGGTGCCGCCTTAATACTAGCATGCCAACTGTTGTTGTATGCAAACTCTACTAAACATAAATATTCATCCCAACTGCCAGTCCATTCTAAAGCACAAGCCCTTAGCATATCCTCTAAGGTCTGTATAGTCCTCTCTGACTGACCATCTGTTTGAGGATGAAATGCCGTACTAAAGTTAAGTCGAGTACCCCAAGCTTTTTGCAAACCTTTCCAGAAATGAGAAGTAAAACGCGGATCTCTGTCGGACACAATAGATGCCGGAGTACCATGAAGTCTAACGATCTCTTGCTGAAAAATCTCCGCCAACTTACCAATACCATAATCCTTTCTGATTGGCAAGAAATGAGCAGATTTGGTTAGTCGATCAACAACTACCCAAATCGCATCATGCTTCTTCCGTGTAAGAGGTAGTCCAGTCACAAAATCCATAGATATCTTATCCCTGTTCCATGTTGGAATATCCAATGGTTGTAACAATCCACTAGCCCTTTGATGTTCAATCTTAACATGCTGACAAATCATACACTTCGACACAAACGTCGCCACATCTTGCTTCATGCCATTCCACCAAAAGTACTGTTTCAAATCCCTATACATCTTGGTAGAACCAGGATGAATAGTGAAAGGAGAACTATGAGCTTCAGTCATAACTTTCTCACGAAGTACCTGATCATTGGGAACACAAAGCCTATCTCCATACCATACAATACCGTCATTATCAACCTTAAACTCCGTCTGCTTACCTTCTTCAACATTTTGCGCCACGGCCCACAGCTCGCCGTCATCTTTCTGAGCTTCTTTAATTTGCAGTATAAGATTCGACTCCACCTTCATACTAGCCCAGTATCCATCAAAACCTCGTACACACAACTCAACATCCAAACTCTCTAAGTCACGAATAATCCTAGGCTCAATCTTGATACTCGCAAGAATGCCTGATTTCCGGGTAAGTGCGTCAGCAACTACGTTAGCTTTACCTGGATGGTACTGAATGTTGGTGTCATAATCCTTAAGAAGTTCTAACCATCTTCTTTGTCTCATGTTAAGTTCCTTCTGAGTGAAAATATACTTGAGACTCTTATGATCAGTGAATATATCACACGCCTCTCCATACAAGTAATGTCTCCAGATCTTCAACGCAAACACCACCGTAGCTAACTCAAGATCATGAGTTAGGTAATTCTCCTCATAAGGTTTTAGCTGCCTCGAAGCATAAGCTATTACCTTTCCATGTTGCATCAAAACACAGCCTAATTCTTTCTTAGATGCATCGCTGTAGATTTGAAATCCTCCAGAACCAGTTGGAAGAGTCAAAATAGGAGCTGACATCAATCTCCGCTTCAACTCTTCAAAACTCTTCTCTCGTTCATCCGTCAATACAAACTTTTCACCTTTCCTCATCAGTTGGGTTAAGGGTAGAGCTAAGCGAGAGAAACCTTCAACAAAACGTCTGTAGTAACCAGCAAGTCCAAGAAAACTCCTGACCTCAGTCACTGTCGTAGGTCTTGGCCATTTAGTGATAGCCTCAACTTTAGACGGATCCATGGTGATACCATCAGCTGATACAATATGACCAAGGAACGCGACTTGTCTTAACCAAAATTCGCACTTCGAAAATTTGGCGTACAACTTCTTCTTCCTCAAAATCTCCAAAACTATCCGGAGATGTTCTTCATGCTCTTCTTCAGACTTGGAGTAAACTAAAATGTCGTCGATGAAAACAATAACGAACTTATCGAGGAACTCATGGAAAACACGATTCATCAGGTCCATAAACACAGCAGGCGCATTAGTCAAACCAAAAGGCATAACGAGAAATTCGTAATGACCATATCTGGTACGAAACGCGGTCTTAGGAACATCTTGCTCCTTCACACGTAACTGATGGTAGCCAGACCTCAGGTCAATCTTCGAAAAGAACTTAGCTCCTTGTAGTTGATCAAACAAATCATCTATACGCGGCAGAGGATAACGGTCACGAATAGTAATACGATTGAGTTCACGGTAGTCGATACATAGTCACATGCTTCCATCCTTCTTCTTCACAAACAAGACAGGTGCACCCCATGGAGAAACACTGGGTCGAATAAATCCACTTTCTATCATCTCTTGCAGGTGTTCCTTCAACTCCTTCAGTTCTACAGGTGCCATGCGATACGGAGCCTTCGAAATCGGTTCAGCACCAGGAATTAACTCAATGCTAAACTCAACTTCTCTAGCTGGGGGAAGTCTAGGGATTTCATCGGGAAAAATGTCAGTAAATTCGCAAACAACCGAAAGATTTTCAATGCTAGGACTCTCCAAAGATGTGTCCTTAACAGATGCTAGAAAACCTTGGCACCCATGAGCAATCATGATCCGTGCCTTCATAGTGGAAATGAGTTTAACAGATTTAAGAGGTTGAGAACCATGATAAACGAATTCGGGATGTTTTACGTCTCCAAAGATCACCGTTCTAGCATGGCAATCAATTGAAGCTCTATGATAAGCCAACCAATCCATGCCTAGAATGATATCAAAGTCGACCATATCGAGAGGATACAGATTTGCAAAGTGAATACGATCATCAAAACGAAGAGGACACTTAACGTATTTATGATCAATGATCACGTGGTTTTTCATAGGCGTAGAAATCGATAAGTGATTTGTTAACGGTTTGGGCTTCATATTAAGTTTCTTAGCAAATGTGATAGATATAATGGAGTGTGTGGCACCGGTATCAAATAAAACGAAGACAGCATAATCATCAATGAAAAGAGTGCCCGTAATGGTACCTGAAGTGCGCTCCGCCTGGTTACGAGTAGTAGCATAAACACGTCCAGTAGTAGTCGGCGGCTTGATGTAGTTTCCAGGAATCGCCGGGTTCTTCTTAGGATAATCTTTAATCTTGTGAGCAGTGGAACCACAAGCAAAACAACCACCAGTGGCCTTGAAACACTGCCCCGGATGAGCCTTTCCACAAGTAGTACAGATAGGTGGGGGAGGCAAAACCTCAGTTGTCCTCTGTTGACTAGAAGATCCTGAAGCACGACCCTGATTTGCTCCTCGAGCTGGCTGATCCTTGTTGTAACGCTGGTTGTTGTTACCTTGGTTCTGACGATCATTTCCATTCTTACCAGCATTTCTATTATCTTGACCCCTCGTCTCAGGGCGCCCAGTGTCAACATCCCTTCCTGACTGACCCCGCTGGTCATAACTCCTATCCACTTGACCTCTCGAATCATAACTCCTACCAGAGTTTCCCTTATAGTCATTGCCTTGAGTCCTACCTTGAATCCGATCACCATCGCGATTACGCTTGTTGGAACCCGAAACCTCATGAAAGATCTCAATGTTATGAGCTGCATCATTGCAGGCCGACACATTCTCATACTCAATATTAAGAAATCGGTCCAACACCCACTTCTTCAGTCCCCACTTGAAGTGCTTAGCTTGACGCCTACCATCTCCAGCAATCGCTCCCACAAAACTCACCAACCTCATAAACCTACTCATGTACTCATTAGAGTTCTCATAATCAAACTGGTAGATTGCCTGATAATCCCTCTCATACCTTTGCTGCTCAGCATCAGGGAAGTAACGGTTATAGAAGATAGTCCGAAACTCAGTCCAGGTACAAGTCACAGCAAAAGCATCTCCTCCTCTTGCTTGTTTGAGTGCCTTCCACCAATTTAAAGCATCACCTTCCAATTTGAATGCAGCCAAACGAGTCTTAAACTCGTCTCCACAACCCAGTACTTCAAACAGCTTCTCAATATGAGTGATCCAGTCCTCGGCCTCAGTAGGAGTAGCAGCAGTGCTAAACGAAAGAGGCTTGAGCTTACCGAAACGCTCGAGCCAAGTATGAATACCGACGGGTTGATTTCCTCCACCACTACCCGAAGCACCATTCTGATTACGAATGTTGTTGATCACCTGTTCCATCATCTCAGGTGTAGTCAGACCAGGGAAAAGAGAATTGAGAGCATTCGCAATCGTAATATCCATGTTAGTAGCATCATCGTCTCCATCCACGCTACCGGTAGTACGAGTTCGAACCATCTGAACGATTAGCAAAATGAACAAGGTGAGATACGATATGGAAGTACGCAGAAGGAATCCTAAAGTCTACCCAAATCCTCACAGGTCAAATCCTAAGCTCTAAGGTCTCAAAACCTAGGCTCCATATGTCACAGGTCCTGACTACAAGTCGTAAACCTGGGCTCTGATGCCATAAATTGTAACGCCCCGACCCGAAAAGGGTAAAGGAATCACAAGTAATGGTGTCATATCAAAGCAAACATAAATATCCAAAAGAAATCTCAACATAAATATTGAAATAATCCAAGTCAAAAGACTTCAATACATAGGTCCCAGCGGAAAATAAACTCCAAATGAAATGTCTAAATATAAAGTCTAAATGGCATCATAAGATCAAAGCTAAAATCTCTAAGGTAAGTCCACACAGCACTCATCCCAAAGCAATACCCAGCTCCAATGCTTAGATACCTGCCGCGGAAGAAAAGAAATGCGGCTGAGCTTCAAAAGCCCAGTGAACAGATATACATGCAAAACGAATACGAAACGAAAACGAATACGAAATAAAGTGAAAGAAAGATAGTGAAATCATAATCATTTCAAAAGATAAATCAGGATAAAAGAATAAGTTTATAGCTAACTACCTCGAGCCCAAACACATATGCCATATCATAAACATATTCATAATCACATAAGGCAACATTTGTAGGGGAGACCTACCAGAGTTATGAAGGACGTGCATGCACGCAGCATCAATCATCAGATAACATATAGCATATATAACATATAATATATAACATATAACATATAACAGATCTAGGATGCACCCATACGCCCCACAGACATACATTGATAATATAATATAAATTGAGCTCATAGCAAATAACAGATAAGGGACGTGGCAGAACTTCACTCTACTGCCCTAGAGTCATGTCAGAAGTGCATTACTAACACGGACATGGAACCCCCATGACTAGTTAATAATTGGCTCGGGTGTCAAACTATCTTAGGTCAAATAAGAATGTCATAACTGACATAGATCATATTTTATCAAATGTTTAATCATGTTTTCAAAATCAAAGTCTTCATATCATATAGTTCAAAATCAAATGTTTTATGATTCAAAAATCAAAGTTCAGATAAGCAACAGCTCAAATAGACACATTAGGGTTCATAGCAAAGGCTTAGGAAATCCTAATACAAAAGTTAACGAAAAGAAAACGTTACGAGAAACCTTTACTGAAAAGGTCAGAATATCTGTACCTTATTCCAAAGCAAATGATCGAAAAGAAGACACAGGGAAGCAAAGAATTACTCCTTCTTCACAGAACCTATACACATTAATGGTCGTATATATTATTAATGATTCCATAATCGTCGAAATGATCTTTTAATACTTTAGGGTTTAATAATTAAATGAGACTTAAATGTTTTATAATTAATATTGTAGATTAGGGTTCATATGTCATTTATTAAAGTTTAGGGTTAAATGTGAAAATAGTTTAAACGTCATAACTCACACATAAAATAACGAATTAATATATTTAGCTTCAAAACCCTAATCGACTCTCATTTATGTTCTAGGGTTTTCTCATCTTTAATATCTCATTAATATGCATTTACTTACATGTCACTTCTTTTAATGACTCGTTACTTAACCTAACACGTCATAAAAATAATCTTTCCTTTTATGTTTCACCATACACGTTTATGATTTTATGTGACATAGAAGTTACTTATTACTCGTATTAATTACACGTTTACACTTTTACAAGTTCACTTGACTTATAGTTACGCACGCATATGAGACACGATTCACAAACCATTAGGGTTTGGCATACCTTATTCGATTAACACATCAAAACTAGGGTTTACGTTTTCATGACCTTTACTTACTTAATATACTTTTAAAACTCATATGTGGTTCGGTTCAACTTAGGGTTTCAATTAATAAGTTATTACGCAAGTCTTAACTCATCTACATACTTAACTCATTCAAGTTATCATGTTTTATACCTTAGTCGAAATATATGCATGGTTCGATTCTAAATACATAGGTTCGGTTTTAATGTAACTCGACACAACCATGACTCGATTCAATAATACTTATTACGTACATAGCTCTTTAATACTTGTAAGGTTTAATCATTAGGGTTCGCCTTGTTTTGGTTTCATTAGGCTCGGTCACAAAATAAAACAACAAGCTCGACTAAAACAAAACATATTACAATATATTAACGCAAGGTACATCAAAGGAAGACGAGAATAGGTTATACCTTGACTTGGTTGAGCAAAAAATCTCGACACCAAGGGTGTTTGATATTCGGCCGAGCAAGAGAGAAAAGAAAAAGAGAGGCAACAATAAAACTAGGGTTTCACTTTTGTGATTATGTGTTGTATATATAGTAGTTGTATTTGATTTAGGCTTAGGAGGGGATTGGGTTTCGGTTTAGCCCAACCGAACACACCAAACACACGCACACCATATGGGCTTCGGCCTATGGTCCATCGAACAAAACAAACACGACCCAAATTATTTGCGAAACGTTAAATCTTCGTCGTACCAAAATCGATCACGTAATATATTTTAGTTAGGTTTTAATTATTCACAAGTTAAGTTTTAAATTCCGTTAAATGTTATAAATATATTTTACGTATTTTATAAATTTCGATTCTAAGGGTATTTTAGTCTTTAATCAGATTTTAGATTTCCAGGTTTTACAACATATCATCTCTACCCTCATTTGTGGATTGAACCAAGTTGGTCTAGCTTACTCTATCATTAGCATGATTATTATGTTTTATAACATTAGGACGCATGTTAAACCTGTTAATTGCATCTTTAACTTGTTCATTTCTTATGTTGTTTGACTTGCGTTCATCTTATCATTTTGCTCCAATGATCATGTTCTTATTACCGTAGTTTTGACTTGAGTTTGTTGTTTAGCTTTTCAATAATGCAGCAAACCGAGGAATCCAACAAAGATAACGATGCAAGTAATGCAACGAGTAGCTCCCAGTAAATTTCAGATGATGATTGAGCATGGTTCATGACTCTCAAAACTATTGCGAGGATAAAACATAAAGCAAATTAAATGTCACTGATGTTACATACTCTCTACTTCTGTCCATCATATCCTTAATTATTTGAAAATATGTGACAAAAGGAAATTTCCGTACTGTTATAATGTATCTGTTTCTCCCTTACAGAAAACTGAGAGCTAAAAAAAAATACTCGAATGATCGTTGTGGTGCTGTGATACGTGTTAAGTTAGTATGACTGGAGCTCGTATTACCATCATTTGTATTCGGTGTCCCGTTACCAATCACCTGTTTTATTATCTTTAATTTAGGATTATTGTGTACCACACGCAGAAAAATGGCACCGTTGTGAGAGATCATAGTTGGAGAAGAAAATTTTAGGCATCTTAATCATCAAACTAAATAAAACATTCATACAAAGAGTACTATATTAATTAACATGATTAAATTCAAAGAAAGGCAAAGCTGATACAACAATAAAACATATTCACATAACATCAAACTTCTTCGGCTACAACGTGGTTCCTTGTTTTTTCGATGTCTGGCATTTTACGCTTTGACAACTTCATCACCACCCAAATAACAAAAAAGATTGTATGAATCAGCGCGATCACCCCACAAGCCAACATCCAAATCAAAATAATCAAGATACTTGTCACATCCACATACCCATCATGAGAAGCCATCATATATAACGACTGCAGATAAGTAGCCGCCATAAACACGACCGTAAACAATGTTGCAATGGTAAGCAACCACATCAAGAACTTGTTCCTTAGTGGAAATCCACTGATCAACAAAAGAACTATGGCCAAAGATAATATCATAGTGAACGTATTATACGTGACAAAAGTATTAAACTGGTCCATGTCTGGTCCATGTCTGCTGCGACCAAATTGAGTGTCTGTATCAGCCCCACCAGGTGGACTTATCCCTGCGCGGAATGCCATCGCGGCTACAACCAATGCGGCAAGTATTAGAATCCCACGTTGCTTTTCGAGCCAACTTTGCTCATTGTTCACATATCGAGCCCATGTTCTTGATAGTAAACCCTTTCGTTGCGGTTTAGGAAGATCACCATTTGCTCTTAAAACGCCGGCTTCCATTAGATTTTCTTGTGTTTGCATTTCGACTGTTTCATTAATCTTTGTATCCATATTTGATGTTTTGAGACAATAAGGCCTTTACATGCTGTTATATATATACTACCGAGTGGTCATTTGAGTTTGGTGTTTCTGTGATGTTTCCTTATGATGATAGTCGAAAATTTTGACCAAGTTTTTTTCAAAGTTAAACGACTCAAAACATTAATTAGCTGTCGACATGGAACCGTGTAACGTTTATAGAGGACCACACAATACTTTTTTTTGATGTTATCTAAAAAATCGGTGGATAGCATATCTATATATTTTTGTTATTATTATTATTATTATATATTTTTATTTCTTTTAAAAGCTATTGTTAGAGGAACTTTATTTTGCATACTCAAAAATCCTTGCATACTAAGGGATAAATCATCATCGTTCATCTAGTTTGATCTAATGGTAGTAATTAACCTAAGATTTATATGTCTAAACCTAAGTCCATGCTTTTTTTCTTATCTTTTTCTTTTTTTTTTATCTTTCTTATTTATTTTCTCATTATTTGATTTTTTTATCACTTTTTCTAATTACACGTTTTTTTAAAAAAAAATTTCGTCATTTTTCATACGTTTTTGTCCGCTTTTTATACGTTTTCGTCTGTTTTCATACGTTTTCGTCCGTTTTCATATGTTTTCGTCCGTTCTCTTACTTTTTCGTCTGTTTTATTACGTTTTCGTCCGTTTTCATACGTTTTCGTCCGTTTTCTTACGTTTTCGTCCGTTTTCATACGTTTCGTCCATTTTGTTACGTTTTCGTCCGTTTTCGTCAGTCTTGTTACGTTTTCGTCTTTTTTCTTACGTTTTCGTCCATTTTTGTCCGTTTTAATACGTTTTCGTCCGTTTGCATATGTTTTCGCCTGTTTGCTTACGTTTTCGTCCGTTTTCATACGTTTTCGTCCGTTTTCATACGTTTTTGTCTGTTTTCTTACTTTTTCTTCTGTTTTCTTACGTTTTCGTCCGTTTTCATACGTTTTCGTCCGTTTTCATACGTTTTCATCCGTTAGGGTGTGTTTGTTTTTTAAAAAAAAAGTCTTACTAGCCCTCTTTCTCTTACCAGTAAGAGGAGGGCATACGTTTTACTTGTTTGTTTTTCTCTTTTGAGTAAGACCCAGTTAGACATATAACATCTTACTCAGTAAGAGGTGGCAGACTTGTCTTACTGCCTCTTACTCGTTTTGTAAACTTTATATAATATATTTGATTGTTTATTAACTATGTTATATTTATGATAAAAAGTCTTGTTTCATATTTACATAAGTTACTTATTATCGCATTGCGTTGATTTAATAAACAAATTGCAAAAACGAGCATTTAAAATCATTCGGCCAATTATACAAAAACAAACAACATTATTTCGTTCAGATTTAGACTTTCTAGCCACCTCTTACCAGTAAGATGTGGTAGTCAGATTCAGACCCAAAACATCTTAATGAAACAAACACACCCTTACGTTTTTGTCCGTTTTCATACGTTTTCGTCCGTTTTCGCCTGTTTTCTTACATGTTCGTCCGTTTTCCAATGTTTTCGTTCGTTTTCTTATGTTTTCATCCGTTTTCATACCTTTTCGTCTGTTTTCTTACGTTTTCGTCCGTTTTAATACGTTTTCGTGTGTTTTCTTACGTTTTTGTCCGTTTTCTTACGTTTTCATCGGTTTTCATAGGTTTATATATGCTTTCGTCCGGTTTTTTACGTTTTCGTCCATTTTTAGACGCTTTCGTCTGTTTTCAGACGATTTCGTCGGTTTTCATACGTTTTCGTCCATTTTCATCCGTTTTTATATTTTCGTCCGTTTTCAGACGCCTTTTTTCCGTTTTCATACGTTTTTATACGCTTTTCAGTCGTTTTTATACGTTTTTGTCCGTTTTCATACGTTTTCCTCCGTTTTTTTGCAGTTTTTATACGTTTTCGTCTATTTTAATTTGTTTTTATGATTATTATTAAACTTTATTATATTACATTTCTAATATTAATTGTGATATTTTATTATAAAAAATTTGCAGAATTACAACAAAGTAAGCATATTGGACAACAAAATAAAGTGTGGTATCATTTTAAGACCAAAATTATAACAAACAACATTAATGCTATTAAAAACACCCCTTCACCAAAAATTACAACCATTTAAGCACAATGTACAATAGTTGCAACCAATTTTCAGATTTACAACAAAATAAGCATAGTGTATAACAAAATAAGCATGATGTAATTTTCAGTCTTACAAAATTAATGCTATTAAAGTGGTTAATGTTATTAATGACTATAATGACTACTACTTACAAGAAAAGAAACATAGTGTACAACACTTTAATGTATATAATTTTCAGACATACAAGACAAGAAGCATAGTGTACAACAAAACACCACATTAATGCTATTTAATGTAGTCAATTATTTAACTGGTCAATAAATACAATTAATACAGTTATTAAAACACCCCTTACATAAGAAATACAAATTATTAAGCATATTGTACAACCAATTAAACACAATTCCTGCATTAAATTTCACTACTACAAATAATAAAGCACACTATACAAATATTCAAGCCCGAACGAACAACGGGACAAATGGGCTTGAGCCCGAACGGACGCGGACCAAACGGGCTCGAGCCCGAGCAGACACGGGCCAACGGGTTCGAGCCCGAACGGGCACGGGCTATACGAACTTCTTGATATCCGTAAATTTATTGTTAAAAAGAACATAGTAAACTAAAATACATTATTTATCGAAAAATTTTATTTCAGGATACCCGCCGCTACAACGCGCGGGTACCCTGCTAGTATGATACTAATGCATGTTCATTGTGTTTTGTCAAATAAGTAATTATATATATTTGCGATGTAAATATATGCTGCATCCTTTGGCTCGTTGGTTTCTAGACTATAGCATAAACTAATGGTCGAGAGTTTTAAGATTTAGATATAGAAAAACAAGCAGTATTTAACCATAACTTTCTTTTTTTCTTTTTATCATAGTTCTAGGTCATCGTTTATATACTTTCCTCTTATCATTTGTTAAAACTTGTATGATGTTTGTCTAAACTTGACGTGATTCGGTTTTGCCCATACATGATATGTAGTTAACCGTAACGTGTCCTGTGAATTTTAATACATATACTCAATATATATTATTATGATAGCCTTTCGTGATTCAATGATATGGTGGTTCATAATTCATCTGTATAATCTCTAGAATAATTAGCTAGAACATATTTGACCCTATTCTTTCTTCAATTGATTCTTCAGTCTTCAAACAACTCATAAAGTTGTACAAACCAACATTTTGTCAACAAGATGGAGATATTTATAGACCTTAGTCCCATCATATCTATTGACATATATTGTCGTCAAGCTATAACGAAAATTTTAAAAAGATATATTCTGTGTAAGTTTGGTTTATCAAACAAAACAAGCCTGCATATATGTAGTTGTTGTTTAATTTGTGTTGGTTACTATGATATGACTACCGTAAGGATGTGGATACTTACAACGTTTGAGCTTGAAATCAAGAGAGTTGATTTGGGCTTTTACCCTCGTGGGTGTAAGTATGCGATCATCCCCTTGCTCGTGTGTCCCGTAACTTTTGATTAAATGGGGGTATTGAGGTTGTTTTTGTATCAACGTGCTTTTCATTTGCTTAAACGTAACGGGTGTTGGGAACTTAAAGTTCTCGTGCTCAAAGATGTTTACGTCAATAAGAATTTAGTAAAGCAATTTCTTTGAAATATGTGGTTTACTAGAGGTTGAGCTTGAGTTTGATAGATTTTTATTTCTAGTCCAACCTCAAGACTGATAATTTGCACAACATTTATATATTTAGCAAAACTTGGTGTGGGCTAGGGTTTCTTACTCACAACTCGTGTCGTTCAAGTATGTTGGCCCTAGAGGTAGTTTTATTTGTGAAACTTAGATGGATTAAAGAAATTTGTGATTTACCCCTAAGACATGATGCAACACAAATATCATCTTAACTAGGCTTAACTAGGTGACACCTTATGCAAGGTGTTAGATAGCATGTCTCATGTGAAATCTTCGAGGTTCAGTTTTTATTTCATTTAGGTGCATACTTATTTTATTTTTGCAAAGCTCAGGACAAATGATTTTGCATTCGAGGTTCAGTTTTTATTTCATTTAGGTGCATACTTATTTTATTTTTGCAAAGCTCAGGACAAATGATTTTGCATGAAGAGAATAACCTGAAATGAAATAAAGATTGAACGATGAAGAATTCACATAAGAAATTATGTCTAACATTGTGCGTATGGTGTCACCTAATTTAGATGATATCTTTTGTCGCACAAAGTAGGCATCGAGAATCACATCTTTCTTCAACTTATCAATATTTTGTAAGGAAGAACGACCTCTATGACCAACATAATCAAACGAGACGAGTTCTTGCCAAAAACCTCAATCTTGCACTAGGTTTTGATAAATAAACAAATTAGCACAGTCTTGAGCTTCATACTTGAAATAAATATAGGATCAACCATTTTGTTTATATAATCTATCAAACTAAAACCCTCTAGTAACGTACAATATTCAAAAAAATGCTTTTCTAAATTCGTACCATAATAGTAGACAATTAGACGTAGTTGAGCTAAGAACCCTAAGTGCCTTAAACTGTACGTAGTAAATTTAAAGTAATTCTTTCCAAAAACAACTTTAATACTCCAATGAATCACAAGTTACCTAACATCCAGTTGGAAATATTAACGTACTAATGCCCCTAGGTAAAAACATTATATCAAGTCTCTTAACTTTGCACCAACGCGATGCCCGAATCGGCATCCTCACAGTAGTCATGTCATAGCAACCAACACATCTCAAACGAAAACTGTCCCAATGTAGGTGCGTTTTTTTAATAAAATCGAGCTAACAAAGTGTCTAAATGTGTCTTCTATGAATTTTGTGTAGCTAGAAAATAATTTATATCTAGAGGAATCAGAAGTCCATATATATACCTCCATCGTGTTGACAAAATGTTGGTTCGAACAAGTTTCTCAGTTGTTGGAAAACCTTGGTAGATCAACTAAACAATATGATAATGAAATCAAATTCAATGCCATTTTTGTGCTTTGAAGCCTTATTTTGCCTGAATGAGGCTAATGTTATCACAGAAACTTACAGATTTTGAAATTTATCGCATACATTTTAATGAGCAACCAAACTTATAGATATGTTAGAATTGAGTGTTGAAAAAGAAATAGTTACTTGATAAACTGTCAATTATATATGGAAATAACACTTTCCTGTTACTAATGTTTTATTGGTTTGTTCATGAAATATTAATAGGAATGAAATAATAGTAAACTCTCAACGTATAGGTATGGTTATGTGGGATTGTTTACTATTTATTTATGCTCTTCTTAAAAAATTAAATGTACTTTCAAAAGGTGTTTGGATTTAATTATTTTGTAAGAAATAACGCAAACATACTCAACAAAACAATTATTTATAATATAAATACACATTATGGATTTTAGGGTTTTTCCTATAGTAATTATGTAAATAATTAAAAGAAAAAAAAAAAGGCAAAATAAGTTCTAGCAGTTTCACTGCGATCTATAGGGTATGCTGGAAACCCAAATGCGAACCTAAACCGGAAAAACCCAAGGAACCGAAACCAAAAAGACTAAAACGATTGAAAAATCGACTCTTCGGTTCTTGTAATCTAGAAAAACCAAAGTTTTTGGTTAGGTTTGGTTTGATTTTAGCATTAAAAAGCAACTAATAGGAGCTGAATTGACATTTAAAGTCAAAATGCATATGAATCCGAACCGATATCCACAGCTTAAAACCGAACCGATGGTTAATACTTCATGAAAATAATTATATTTTCAAAACTTCATTATGTTTCCCTTTTGCTCGCTTGGCCACATACAACTCACATTATATTATATATAAGGGCGAGCATTGTGCGGTTTAGCTCGGTTTTTGTATAAAACCAAAACCGAACATAATATTTTCGATTTCAGTTTTGTACAGGTTTGGTTTTTCAGTTTCTATATGAATTATCATAAAATATGGCCTTCAAAGCTTTAAAGAAACAATCCAAACAAGAAAGAAAAAATCAAAATCACTATAACAACAATAAGAAACAATGGACCATATAAAACCCTAAAAACAATTGTTTGTGTCATGAAGCAACACAATAATAACAATAAAAAAACTAATAAACACGAAAAAAAAATCCTATAAGCGAACTTATTTATGTTCCCATGTGCAATATGATGAAAAGAAAAGAAGCATATTCATTGTCATTTAGCGTCAGAACTTATTTATGTTCCCATGTGCGATATGATGAACCGAAAAGAAGCACCAAGCAGGGGCATCAATAATTTAAAATTTTGAAAGTAGAACTATGAGTGTGTATGCATGTATTAATAAAAGATAAGAATAAGCATTGAATCACAAACCGCATACAATTGGTTTCTACATATAAATTAGTTATTGGCTTTCTCCACACAAATAAGCTTCCAATGGTACATATAATAATACATTAAACTCACATTTGGAATAATGATGTTAATCCTTATCCATGCATGAGTCGAATGATTTTTGGCCAGTAGGAAATTCATTTACAAACAGATAATATATTGAACAGTCATATATGAACAATAGAAGATACACATATTTATAGAAAAGAAAATCGGTTAACACCCTTACCAAGTCCTATCTTCTCATTTTCTTTTTAGCGCATTAACCGGCATATCGTGCACCTCAATATTAGTATGTGAGACCCACTACAAGAAAAAGTGACTTTAGTGACCAGAAATTTCCGTCACAAACAGTACCAATCTCGTCACTAAACGTGATTAGTGACCAAATTTAGGTGGTCACTTGTGGTCACTATAGGTCCGTCTCTAATTACAGTTAGAGACCAAAACGCAGTTCGTCACTAAATAGTGACCAAAACGTCGTCATTGATTGGATGGGGTAGATACAACTTCAAGGGGTGAGATCAATAAAGATCACATAAAAATTAAAGATCAAATGGACAATTCTCAACCATTCATTTTTTATTAAATCAATTAAATTCACTTGCACTCTTATATTTAAAAATTAAATATCTCACAAACCGTTAATAGTTAGATAAAACTAATTATACCATTGCGACAAAAATAAAATTATCTTTCTATAGAGATCCAATATTGTATACTTTCGACGAACTTATTTTTTATCGTTTTTTGCGGGTTTCGATATATTACACTATAAATGAAAATTTTAAAAATACTCCTTTGTGTTAACACAACCCGTAAACCCTAAAAACCTTAACCCCTAAATCTAAAAAACCCTAACCCATAAACCCTAAAAAACCCTAACCCATAAACCCTAAAAACCCTAACCCATAAACCCTAAACACTAAAAACCCTAACCCCTAAAACCCTAACCGCTAAACCAAAAAACCTAAACCCTATCCGCTAAACCGTAAGAAACCTAAACACTTAACCCCTAAAAAGCTTAACCCAAAAAAGTCAAACCCCTAAACCCTAAACACCTAAACCCTAACCGTAAACCCTAAACCCACGAAAAAGTCGGAAAAAAAAATTTCGTCGAAAATATATAATGTGGGATATCAAATTAAAGATAATTTTATGCTTGTCGTGATGGTATAATTAGTTTCGTCTAACGATCAATGATTTGTGAGATATTTAGTTTTTAAAAATGAAGGTGAAAGTTTATTTTATTGTTTTGATGAAAAAAAGAGTGGTTGAAAATGGTTTATTTGATCTTTAGTTTTTATTTGATCTTTATTGAACCAAACTCACAACTTCAAACCAATCTGTGACCAAATATCTGGTCACTAAGTCTACCAGAGACCAAAAAGTGGTCACTATCCACAAGTTGTCGACAACCACAAAATGCTCAGTTTCTTCGTACCCTTTTACTTTTAGCAAAACAGAAAACTAAAATTCCTAGCTTCTTAACATAACGCAAATTAATCAAAAACAAAAAAAAAAATATAATCAACACCCATAACATACCAACAATTGCATCCATTTGTCTACCATGTTATTAAACAAATACAATATTGAACATGAATAAAGACTAAAAACATGATTTTCGAGAAGCCTTCTTATAACACAGAATCTTTGAATCTGTTCTTACTGCCCGTAATGTACGATAGAAAAAAATGACTAAACTTGCCCTCAAATTCTTTCCTGCAAATCCTTTCCTCCAAATCCTTCAATTCAGACTCCTCCCTGAATAGAGAGACATTTAAACAAAATGAATATGCAGCTTCAAACCAATGAGTTTTTCACTTTCTAAGAAAAGTTCATAAGCTGTAGTAAACTTAAGAAAACCACCAACAGCTTTACACTCTATGAAAACTCATATGAGATTCACAGATTGGATACAGATTGGACTGATAAAACTAAACATTAACAAAGTTCTTATTCTTTTTATTTTAAGAATTTATTAATAAAATCCACAATAAGGTCAAGTAGGAAACTTGAAGAACTGAACTGTAAGACGAGAACTGGAGTTGGATCTGTAGTTGACGTCACCACTTCTTTTAAAACACTTACAATAGAAGTAAATAAGAACAAAAAAAATGTAATCTTTAAAAAAGTTTGTAACTTCTGCACCAAAATGCCTTTTCAAATTTAACCATCATTCCGTCAGCTACAAGAAACTTTCAGAAAGAGTGATCATATATACTCTACAGTTGACCACAAAAATAGCTAGAGAGCAATGGCGCTATTATTTTTAAACTACAAACAATCCATCACATGCTAAGTGAAACTCTGATACAATTTGTCAAAGTCAAAGTAAAAGTCAACAAAGTTCTGCTAGTAGTAGCGACAGTGAACGACTGCACCACCACTTCACAAGTAAGTTAATACTTTTTGAGGTCAAGCTCGTTGACCTCTTACCAGGAGCTCTAAAATTTATCTAATGGTCACTGCCCACCAAACATTATGTGGATCTGAATCTTATAAGTTTACGCACAAAGGTTCATGTAACAATTCTACGTAGTAAAGATGCATGTTCATCATGATGGGACTTTGATATAGCAGTTAAGTTTCATATCTTGATCACTACAACTCACAAGTAGATGTGGCAAATATAGGCAAGTCAGTTGGGTTATGTAACGGGTCAAAATGAGCAATTTTGTATTCGAGTCTGGTTGTTTTCAAATATAAGTTAGATAGCTGTATGCAACTGTGCATTAAAGATACACTATAAACGACTTTCGACCTCTTTGATCCATATTTTTGTTTTACATGTTAGACCTGTTAAAAAAGAAAAACATAAACCAAATTTATAAAGATGTGAACTTACATTTGTTTACCAATCCAACTAGTACTAGAATTCTGAAGATGAAACCTTTTCGAAACCCCTTTAGAGGCACCAGGCTGAGCAAGCCCATCCATCTGAAGAACGATAACACACTTTTCATTGGTGATTACTAACGTTTAAGGTGAAGAGCCATAACACATATTTTTACTGGAATAAACTTTCAAGTCTCACCTTGGGCTTCCCTTCTGTTGTTTCAGTTTTTTATTACTTGAATTATGCATCTCGTGGTATGGATTGGCTGGAACTGTCAAATTGACTAAATGTCAGCATCAAGAAACTTATCAGATAATATATGGAACAGTTTCAAAACGCACATCCAACACCCCCGTAATTTTGGACAGATAAAATAAAAACAGTATATCATAACTCATGTAATGCTTAAGCAAGCACCAACAGATCAGTAGTATCTAATAGGCATGGAACTCGTAAACTATTATATCTAAATATTGATAAGGAGTGACTTAAATCTAATTCTATAGATGAAAAGCTGAAAAACTTACCTCACAGTCTTCAAATTCCTCATCTACATATTTTGGTTCGTCAAAACAGTCATCCTGAAAAGAAGAGGTGCATCTTCTCTCATTATTTGGGGCTCTTTGTCATTGCGGTCTATAACTGAAATAAGCCTTTGTTTAAGGCTATCTTTAATAGATTTTGCATCATGGGAATGCAGGCCAAGAAGCGAAGCACATTCTCCTTTGAATTTTATATCGTTGGAGGTCGAGATCGGGCCTGCAATTGTTTTTGCAAGGCTGGTGCATAACTGTGAATTTAAAGAAACAAACACACTGTTACAGATGCTCGTCTGGGTGAAAAAAAGATTCAAGCCTCCAAGGGGAGTGAAAAACAAAAAAATATAACTCTTAGAGACTGTTTTTGAAAAACCTTATGACCGGAAACCAAACAGGAAACTGGATTTTGTAAAAAAGAATAGTAAAGAATATATCTGGTTCTGATCCCAGTTCTGTAATTCATTTTGGAACTATTTTTACCTCCCCTGCGCATCGTTAGTACCAAATTAGATAGGAAAATAAAGAAGTTCCAAATGAACAGATGGTGAAAGTTTCAAAATTACTCGTACGGGTCTTTTTATCACTTGTGCTTCCTTCTTCTGGATAGAATACACTGCATCATATGAAGTTATGAACGACTGTCACCATCAGATTCCCCCAAAACGGAAACAATTCTTTTACAAAGGGCTATTACTGCAATTTGAACGACTGTCACCATCAGATTCGCCTACAATCACACACACACAAACGTTAATAACAATAATAATAACAAAAGAGCTATTCTGTATGTATTATAATAGCAATAAGGTTCAAGTCTATCTAATAGCAACCAACTTGATAACAACTCAAAATCTGTGAGAAGCAAAGGACATGCCCATTGGAATCAACTGACTATCAGCTACAATTAAAATGACATACACTAACAATACAACTAAAGGACTATACCACCTAAATTCATCAGCTTGATACATGATAAAACAGGCTGCTAACTTGTTTCAAATCCAATTCTCCATATGACATAACCAAAAGCACATGAGTACATGTCCTTTGACTGTAATAATGATACCCAATTCTTCATCAAATGCTTAGGCCATTTATCTAACCATACACTCAATACACCCCACTAAAATTACCAAACACCATTTCCCTTTTTAAATGGTACGCATAGCTATAAAATTATCAAACTGATATCCATATTGTGTAGTTTTCACTAGTCTCTAGATAATGACTAAAGTTCAAAAGCGAAAACGATACGTAATATTAGTATGCGTGACTGGTTACAAGTTGATGTTTACCCCACTGAAATTACCAAATACTATAAGCTTGACCATGTTGAGATTCTAGTAGCCCCCTTGATAATGCTAAAATCAACCCCATCCATGTAGTCATGCACCAAATCGTTATGCAACAAAATGAAAAGCCATTGTCATTTTGTTTTCTATTGTTCTTAACTTTTTTTAAAATTAATATTTTAACCTTTACTTCGATAAGATTTTTCATCCTTTATCAGGTTATTAGTAATTTAACGCTTATTAAAACATGGAATCGATCACGCTCAATTATAGCCACACAATCACAATTATACTACCTAATAAACCACGGCTAACAATAAACCGATGAGCAACATTTATGTCAAATTGGGGCGCTACCTACCTACCAACCTACCTTCAACTTAATTTTAACAATAAGCCGATGACAACTAAATGTGTTTGTTTCAGTATGTATAATCAGTCATAAAACTAAATCAAAGCGTCACGAAACAAAACGGTCAGCCAACATACGTTTTCCGCAATCGCCATCACAATCACAAACTACCAAATCACTTAATAATGATAACATTCACGAAATTAGGTCAAATTGGGGCCTAACTATTTAATATAACATATATTAAAACAGATAATAGATTCAATAACTGTGTGTATTTGAGTGTGTGTTTACTATGTGTAATCAAGAGTAATGATATCATACCGAATTAGAGTAGCGAGCACGTAGATCGCCGGTTTAGTTTTTCCGATCAAAATCAGGTCCGACTGAATACCGGTGTAGTTTTTTCGATCAAATTGAAGCCCGATTAAATGCTTTAATCTTCAATCGATTTATGTTTTATGAGTGAAAAATGAAATTGATTTGTAGGTGGAGTGAATATAAAAGAGTGATGAGTGAAAAATATGTTTACGGGTCGGACTACTGCGTGTTATAGATGCGGGAGTATTTTGGGTTTCTGGTTCAGATAGGAAATAATTTTGAGGCCCTTTTTCCATCAAGTGTTATCATCAATCTTGTGTGTATTTGATAGTCAAACTTTTTTATGTTTTAAAGTTTGGTTAAAAAGTGGGAGTACATGTTATCTTTTTTTTTTTTGAACCTGAGAGTACATGTTATCTATCTTAAACTTAAACATTTTCTACTTTATTAAAATAATATTGTGATTTAAAGTGTAATCACTTTACACAATTCTGTGACCAACAGTTTGGTCACTCAATATACTATCTCAAATCAGTGACCAACAATCTCGTCACTACAATTAACCAAAAGTATTATATTATTGAAATAGTGACCAAATAAAAAGTCGTCACTGAATTTTCGTCACTAAAGACACTTTTTCTTGTAGTGACCATATCCAATCTTGCGTACAAATTAATGCTTCAACAGTCTTTGGAGTAAGTGAAGTTCTAAACTGATCAACGACTCTACCTCCAGTACTAAAAGTTGACTCTGATGCAACATTGAATATAGGCATTCTTACAACGTACCAAGAAACTTAAAAAAATATCGGGAACTTGAGCAAATTGACTTTCCACCAATTTAAGATGCCAATTTTATCATCTCTATTTTCGAACCCTATTTGGAACTTTGATGCTTCAAATGAACTTATACGCTAAGAGTTGTAAGTGGTTAAGTGGGGAAATGGGAAACAAATGTGAAAAATACGGGATCAATCTAACAATCTAAGATACTTTAAAGAATTCAAAAAGTAAGATGTTCTAGTGATAAAAAAAAAGAGATGAAGTTTTGAAAATAATTACCTAAATACAATATAAACCATCGGTTCGATTTAAGGTGGGGATCAGTTTAGTTTCATATGCATTTTGACTTTAAATGCCAGTTCGGTTTCTATCGGTTGGTTTTAATGCTAAAACCAAACCAAAGCATATAATGTTCGTCTTTCGGTTTCCCGTATACCCTTAGTATATAAGGTAATTTGAAGCATCAAAGTTCCAAATAGGGTTAGAAAAGAGGGATGATAGCTTTGGAATCTTAAATTAGTGGAAAGTCAATTATCTCAAGTTCCTGATACTTTCTCAAGTTGCTAGGCATGTGTTAGGAATGCCTATATCCAATGTTGCATTAGATTCAGCTTTTAGTACTTGAGGTAGAGTCATTGATGAGTTTAGAAGTTCACTTACTCTAAAGACTGCTAAAACATTAATTTGTACGCGAGATTGGATACGTCTACGGTCATCGCGCAAGAAGAGTTGCAAGAGAAGATGGAGAAGATAGAACTTGGTAAGGTTGTTAACCGATTTTCTTTTCTATAAATATGTGTATCTTCTATTGTTTGGATACGCAGCATGTTCAATATGTTATTTGTTTCTAGATGAATTTCATACCGGCCAAAATTCACCCCGAGTCATGCATGATTGAGGATTAACATCATTATTCCAAACTGAGTTTAATGTAGTATTATATGTGCTACCGGAAACTTATTTGTATGCACAAAACTAATTACTAATTCATATACAAAAACCATTTGTATGTGGTTTGTGTTTGAATAGTGACTTAAGATTAGTTTGTCTTTTATTTTTAGCTTTTTATTATAAAAAGCTTACATTAATACATTTATACTAACCCTTATAAAGTTTTGATTTTTCTTTGATCCATTCATACATCTAAGGCGAAGAGCTTAAAGGTTTCAAAAGCTAGCTTATTTTCTTAAAGTTTATAGCTTTAATAGATTTTATTAAGCTTCTTAGTTAATAAAGTTCATAACTTGATTGATAATCTTCGGTTACCTGGGTTGATTTTTGGTTGTATCAAATGAGCAAAAGCTATTTGGGAAATTAATCATCTAAATCAAGTAATTTTTACCAAGATAAAGAATTGTTTTCAAAATAAACTAACGTTGTGATAAAATAATTTTTTAAATGGGTATCGAAGATTATTGATTATAATTTTCGGAATATTTTTAGATATATTTAGTTGATTGTTTTAACGGGTAAAAGCTATTTGGGAAATTAATTATTTAGATCTAGCGATTATTACCAAGATAAAAAGAATTGTTTTCAATATAAGCCAACGTTGTGAGATAATAATTTTATTTGGGCAAATAACCTATTACAGCATCATACTTGTCACAAATGTCAGTTCTACGTAGCGAACAAAAAAAATAGCCCTTTTGGTCACTTATCTTGTCTATTTTGTCTCTATGATACATTGAGTACCCACAACAGCAGGTAAACTACACCTAGCCGGTTACAACTCCACATCACCCTCAACCATTTTTTTTTCTCACCCACGAGCAGGTAAACTACACCTTCTCTTTCACCCTCCCATTTTATTTTCCTTCTTCTCCTTCACACATCTAGGAGTATTATTCTATTTCTCCCATTGACATAGATCGGAGTATTAGACACCTCAACCAACTTGTGTCTGCACCTCCGCCACCATACGACGCGGTTACCACCACCAACCACCATAACTCTCTTTCTGTTGAGCTCATACTCACCGAATGTTTGTTGTTTCAGGAAAGGGTAAACTCTCCAAGTCCTTTACATATGTGGATGCAATTGGAGAAACCTTGATGTTGTTTTTATTCGTTTGTCTTGTTCGTCAATTCTGCCTGTTCTTCGTCGAGTATTTTATCAAAGCTGTGAGTTCCTAGCACATATAGTTCTTGGATTAATGGCTCTTTTTGGTGGCGCAATGTTCGTTTTAAGCTGGTTCATGGATTTTTGCTGGTTTGTATTGGTTTTCTTGATTCAGAGATTTTATGATCTATGTTAGAAACATATATAAGAGGAACTACCTTGGATCTAAATGGAAGGAAAAAACAAAAATCTGATGGAGAAATGGTCAAACATGGGTGCTAGAGAAAATAGACAAAAATCTGATGGAGAAATGATGACGTGTACTTCCAACTAGGATAACATGAGGTTAAAAAAACCGGATACCGGTTCTACAAGTTACTAAATGTATCATAGAGACAAAATAGACAAGATAAGTGACCAAAAGGGTTATTTTTTTTTTTCGCTATGTCGAACTGACATTTGTGACAAGTATGATGCTTTAATAGGTTATTTGCCCATTTTATTTTGACGGGTATTAATTAAATAGGCTTACTAGATTATTCACATTTAATTCACTTTTCACTTCACTTGACAAACATATTTTTTATAATTATATTCTTAGCTTAATTTCTATTCGTCATTAGTTATATTCCAATTTTAATTAGTTAAAATATTTCCTATCAGCTAAAATAGTTTTTAAATCTATTCAAAAATCCAAAACCAAAAATATTTGATAATCAAGCATAAAACAAAAGACACAAACGTAAATTTTAATTCATATCTCGCCGTGGATTACGACTCCGAAAGATTGATTATCATTTTTCCTCAAGTAATTATTTAATCTAACGGAAAAACTTAAAAATATTAAAACTGCTATATCTACACACGAATCAGTTTTTATAGACACACTCATAGTTCTACTTACAAAATTTTAAATCATTGATGCCATTTCTTGTGGTGACTTATTAGTTTATCATATGGAGGGAAGACTTTGTCGCACATGGGAACATAAGTAAGTTCTGAAGGTGAGCGGCGATGAATATGCTCCGCTAGATTAAATACATCATGTCAAGTAACTGATCCTTGTTTCAAATGCTTCTTGAACATTTCATTTAAGACAAATAATAAGTTTTCTTCTTTTATCATTTTTTTAAAGGTTTTTATTGTTATTATTGTATTGCTTTATGACACATAAACAATTTCTTTTAGGAGTTTATTTTTAAGGTTTTTCCTTCTTTTGATTTTTGTTCATAAAGAACTCATTTTTCGGAAAGGGTTGTGTACAGAATTGTTCTACATCTCAGTAGGGTTTTTAGAAGGAGCACTTTTAGGGGTGTATTGTTATAAATTGGACATGACTAATCTTAGGTCGGAAGAAATTGAGAGATTTAAAGACTTGGATATGACTGGTAAGGACTGGAAAGAAGAGGAAGACTATTCAGACTTGGACATGAGTAGGGACATGTGGGAAGCAATGGTTGACCTAAATGATGTTATGTTTTTTGTGGATCTTGCTGGTGATCGCTCGGTATATTACAGACCTGCAATTGCCTCAGAGTTGGGGGGTTATATACATATTCGTGACAGAATGGGCCAAATAATGTATTCATGCAATGTCAAAAATAAGACCATGTGTCTGTATGGCAATGCAGGTATTATTTCTACTTGATTTGTGTTTAATTATCGTTAGTGTTTTAGTGGAATAAGTTTATTTTAAAGGCATATTTTGTGTAGGCTGGAAGATGATCATGGAGAAGCAAAATGCACGATTGATTCTAAACAAGAAGAGGATCTGAGAGTGGTGGTAAGATCAGTTACACACAGTGAGGTTGAATTTAATGGATGGCACCTTCTCAATCTTCCGGTTGATATTTTAGAGACGATAATGGAGCATTGTGTCGGTGTGGAATACATGAACTTCCGTTCCACATGCAAACGGTGCCATTTAGCAGTAACTCCGATAAAACGGAGCACTAAAACTTCGATAAGGAAACTTCAGACTTATTTATTAGTTTCACAATGGTTAATGGTGGCAGACAATAATCAAGGCATTATGACTTTTACTGATCCGATATCGGGTACAATTACTTTAAAAAAACTTTAGAGGCATTGAAGGTGGATCTTACATTGTTCCAGGTTTGGCTGGTTGTTGCTGGAAAGCATTGACTTTGAATGCCGATATTTCATAATCCCATTACCGGTGATATTCGCATGCTTCCAGAAGTAGATGATGTTTTTGAAAATTTAAGTTTCACTGCACCACCTACTTCCCCTGATTGTATGGCCGTTGCTTTTCCAGCTGAGTATTTCCTAATGAATTGTGATCAAGATCTTTTACTAGTTATTGTGGGTAAGTTTGGAGGAGGTGTTGAGGTATTCAAACTGGATGATTCTAAACAAGAATGGGTAAGAGTAAATGGTGTGGGAAAGCACATGATATATATTTGTGGTATAACGTGTCTGTGCATTGAAGCCAAATTCACGGAAATGGGAAACAAGATCTGTACACTCCACGATTGCATTCCAAAAATATTAACATAGTGTTCTATTCGTTTGAAACATGTTCGTATCAAACATCTTATGGCGATAACATCCAAGAACGTTTGAAGGATTTTGTCGGAACTACATATCATCTCTACCCTCATTTGTGGATTGAACCAAGTTGGTCTAGCTTACTCTATCATTAGCATGATTATTATGTTTTATAACATTAGGACGCATGTTAAACCTGTTAATTGCATCTTTAACTTGGTCATTTCTTATGTTGTTTGACTTGCGTTCATCTTATCATTTTGCTCCAATGGTCATGTTCTTATTACCGTAGTTTTGACTTGAGTTTGTTGTTTAGCTTTTCAATAATGCAGCAAACCGAGGAATCCAACAAAGATAACGATGCAAGTAATGCAACGAGTAGCTCCCAGTAAATTTCAGATGATGATTGAGCATGGTTCATGACTCTCAAAACTATTGCGAGGATAAAACATAAAGCAAATTAAATGTCACTGATGTTACATACTCTCTACTTCTGTCCATCATATCCTTAATTATTTGAAAATATGTGACAAAAGGAAATTTCCGTACTGTTATAATGTATCTGTTTCTCCCTTACAGAAAACTGAGAGCTAAAAAAAATACTCGAATGATCGTTGTGGTGCTGTGATACGTGTTAAGTTAGTATGACTGGAGCTCGTATTACCATCATTTGTATTCGGTGTCCCGTTACGAATCACCTGTTTTATTATCTTTAATTTAGGATTATTGTGTACCACACGCAGAAAAATGGCACCGTTGTGAGAGATCATAGTTGGAGAAGAAAATTTTAGGCATCTTAATCATCAAACTAAATAAAACATTCATACAAAGAGTACTATATTAACATGATTAAATTCAAAGAAAGGCAAAGCTGATACAACAATAAAACATATTCACATAACATCAAACTTCTTCGGCTACAACATGGTTCCTTGTTTTTTCGATGTCTGGCATTTTACGCTTTGACAACTTCATCACCACCCAAATAACAAAAAAGATTGTATGAATCACCGCGATCACCCCACAAGCCAACATCCAAATCAAAATAATCCAGATACTTGTCACATCCACATACCCATCATGAGAAGCCATCATATATAACGACTGCAGATAAGTAGCCACCATAAATACGACCGTAAACAATGTTGCAATGGTAAGCAACCACATCAAGAACTTGTTCCTTAGTGGAAATCCACTGATCAACAAAAGAACTATGGCCAAAGATAATATCATAGTGAACGTATTATACGTGACAAAAGTATTATACTGGTCCATGTCTGCTTCGCCTTGGACTGCGTTTCCAAGCTGATATCGACCATTTTGAGTGTCTGTAACAGCCCCACCAGGTGGACTTATCCCTGCGTGGAATGCCATCGCGGCTACAACCAATGCGGCAAGTATTAGAATCCCACGTTGCTTTTCGAGCCAACTTTGCTCATTGTTCACATATCGAGCCCATGTTCTTGATAGTAAACCCTTTCGTTGCGGTTTAGGAAGATCAACATTTGCTCTTAAAACGCCGGCTTCCATTAGATTTTCTTGTGTTTGCATTTCGACTGTTTCATTAATCTTTGTATCCATATTTGATGTTATGAGATAATAAGGCCTTTACATGTTGTTATATATACTACCAAGTGTTCATTTGAGTTTGGTTCGTTTGGTGTTTTTGTGATGTTTCCTTATGATGATAGTCGAAAATTTTGACCAAGTTTTTTTCAAAGTTAAACGACTCAAAACATGCAACCCGTGTAACGTTTATTATGGACCATACAATACTTTTATGATGTTATCTAAAAAAATCGGTGGAGAGCATATCTAGATATTTCTGTTATTTATTTTATTATTATTATTATTATTATTATTATTTATTATTTTACTTTTTTATTATTATTAATTTTTTCAACATCACTTTTTTATTATTATTATTTTATTTTTATTTATTTTTATTAAACATTACTTTATTATTATTATTATTTTTTTCTATTATAAACATCAATTTATTAAAAACTAATAGGATACAAGAAATTAGTGGGGAGCCGCGATATTATTATTATTATTATTATTATTATTATTATTATTATTATTATTATTATTATATTTATGATTTTTTTAAAAGCTATTGTTATTATATTTATGAAACAACTAAAGACTTAACGCATATCAAGTTTCAAGTCATATTCTTCATTACAGAAACATTTCAATTTTGATTATACAATAGTATTAGCCTATTAGGTTTACTAAAAGGCTTGTAGCGTCACAATATTTATGAGATTCTTAACAAACAAAAAATTGTGGGTTCAAGTAACATGCGCAAAATAATTATGTGTTTTTTTTAAATGATCGTTATAATGATATGATGCTGAAAGATATTAGTACTATCCTTTACGCGTTAGCTATTTATGGGTTAGCTCACATAACAAGTGGCAAACTAAGGCCACATAGCAACTTGATAATCCAATCAACTTGACCACTTAAAAAGAGTACACCTAAAAGCTATTTCATTGACATATTGGTTTTTATTTTATTTTTTGAACGGCAATTGTATTAAAATCTAGCAAGACATGCTAGAAACACAAAGTTACATAATAGAAGAGAGGGCATTTATGTTGGTGATTTTAGTGTTATCAATCATTTTGTGTAATAATTATTTACCCGAGACCAAAATGAATTCAAGTTAAGTTATAATACGAGTTCGGAGGTGTGGGTACACGCTTGTATAAATATTAACTTGATTTCAAGTACAATAATGGTAAAACTTGTGAATGTATATCAAGAAGTAAAGACCTTGAATGTTTTCTATAGTGACACGTCACAATAGTGTTGCAATTGTTTAAAAGATATGGTTATTCGTGTTAGTGACAGAAACTGGTCGTCACTAATGGACATATGTCTTCAGTAGGCTGCAGTTAGTGACAGTTTTAACTGTCACAAATTTGTTGCATAAAGTAATTGAAAATTTGTAACCAATTATTAAAATGTGTGACAAGAGCCACAACTTTTCCCTACAACTACCATTAGTGTTTATTATATATAAACACAAGTTTGGTCTTTCATTATAACAAGATGAATAATAATAAGAACACATACATCAAATTCTTCATGTTTTGCTCTCTTTCTTTTGTTTAGAATTTGAGTGCTCATTCTTGTCTTATCTCTATACAAATTTTTTGTAACCCAAGACAATTAATAGGGTAGAAATATTGTATCAGAAAAGTGAACTTTACCCGATTCAAGAATTTATCCGAGAAATCTTTGATTATCAAGACCCTAATACCAACAGTTTAGAGGGTTCAAGAACCACTCCACCCAATTACAAAATGTCTTTTTATATCTATTGCTATTTCATTGACAGATTGGTTTTTAGGTAAGGTTAAAATTAAAAGTTAGAATACTCAAAATTATGCCTAAATTTTAATTACAGAAAAAACAAATAAATAACAACTTTACTTTTGTTTTTTGATTATGGACTATTTCAATTCCATATCCAAAGACATATCCTCAGCTCATACTATTACACATTTGTTATGCAAGGCATCAAAATTTAGCATCCTCTGTACATATTTTTAGGGAACTTCTTATCTATCTACTAGATTCACAACCCACTCGATGAGCGGGCTAGTTTCGATATATTATTTATATCATTTATAGATATTTGTAATTTAAACTAAAAAAGTTATTTGATTCTAACCAAAACATATAAGTATATTATTCATAATTTATTTTTTGTAATAAATAAATGACCATTCTTGATTGCTATAAACAATTAGAAATAAAAGTAAATCACATAACACATAATTTCCACCTTATCTAAGTTTGTGTAAAACTTCTTTAAATACAACATTGTTTGTTTTATCAGTGTAGTTACCCTCTCTGTGGCAACAAAGAACTCTCAACCCTTCTTGGCTCTTAACCCTTGAAACAACCACATACAACTGACCATGAGAAAAAACATGACACTTTAGAAAAAGCTCAACCTTTGAAAATGTTTGCCCTTAACTTTTGTTGATTATCATAGCAAAACACATTGATATCGGGAACAGTCGCATGCTGAGTTTGAAAGGCATTTTCTTGTCAGACGGGCTTACAATCATACGTGATATTGCGCATAGTTGACCAATATTTCCTCCAGATATAATCCTCGACTCAATGTTGTTTACTGCCAATCGTAATATTTGCAACCTTGTAACGTTACAAAGTGTGGCTCTTTGATCAATGTTACGAAGGCACATAACTGGAGCACCTACCTTCAATGTTAACTGGTGGTGAGGAATTCCCGACATTTTGATGGTGTTTAAGAATTCAATGGTATACAATGTCTCGTCGAATGAATCATCCATGTATGTTAGACAAACTATATCGGAGCTAAAATAAGTTTTTTCTTCTCCATATAACAACGACATCATACGCTCATTTATTATATCAACCTCGTCACATGACGAGCAAAAATAGCCCTCTTTTGGAAAAAGCTGGATTCCATAGATTACCACGCAAATCAGGATAAATCTCTTCTATCACAACGCTGACATGGTCTGTCGAGTCTGGAATTAACCTTTCTTTTTGGAATTCAACAACCACCTCACCATCGTTTTTACCACCTATCCATCACCTATATCAAGTATCCAATCTGCAAATTTTTGTATCTCTTCTTTTTGGTCCGAGTCTGCTCCAATTGTAAGTTGCATGTTAACGGTTATTTTTAGCACCTTGCAATGTTGCCACATTTTAGAAGCGTTTATGGATGCATGTACAACATCCCGTCTACTTTCATTAGGAATAACGGGTAAAATCTGTCGAAAGTCACCACCAAATACAAAAACTTTACCACCAAAAACCTTGTCTGAAACAGAAGTTATATCACGCATAGTTCTGTCAAACGTCTCAAAAAAATGCCTATGTACCATTGGCGCCTCGCCCCATATTATAAGTTTAGCCATACAAAGCAACTCTTCAAGGTCACTATCTGCACTTATAAAACACATCAATTCTTCTACCAGATTAATCGGGATTGCAAACCGAGAATGTGCGGTGCGTCCACCCTCTAACAACAGTGCAACTATTCCACTTGAAGCAACATTTAACACAATCTGACCTCTAGACAGTAACGCAGAAGTTAGGGTCTTATATTAATAAGTTTTTCCTGTTCCACCATAACCATACATTGGATGTGATTTCCCTGATACATAAAGTTTACAGATTAGTTGCACCATTAAGATTAGAACAATAAACTAAAAATAAGTTAAATAAAATGTTTTATAACATGTTCATCTTGAATCACACAGTCTAAACTCCAAACAGGCATAGGTTTGCCGGGAGCATGAGTGATACGCGTACAACGCGCATTCGGGGTCAAAGAAACTTCCTTTTCGTCGAGCAAGTTTTTCAACATCCTAGGCAGTGAACCTAATTGTTGTAGTGTAGTATTAGGGTAACCTCTGGGATTGATATCGTTCTCCAGGGGAATAGGAATTCTAGTAAGAAATTACTACGCTAAGGTTGGGGTTGAGGAATATTATTTTTTATATTTTTTATGTTTTTTAGAAAATTGAAAGGTACGAATCCCGGGGTATTAGATTTGGGGGGTGGTATTTCTACCGATTACTCTACTATTCTAATTATCTAATTAACTAAGCTAAGGGGTAGTCTATGTCTGATTGATGTGTGCTCGTATGATGATTTAAAGATGTGCTTACCTAGATGCTATTACTTCCTAGATATCTCCTATTGATGGTTGAATTGTCACGTCTTTATTCTTAACGCGTTGTGTCTTCTAAGGTCGTAGGGTATGCTTTCTTCTTTAACTCTTTGAGACTATCTTAAGGTTATTGCCTACAAAATCTCTATGATTCATAAACTAACTTTAAGGTTATCTTTGGATGTTTAGCCTAGAATAACTCTAGGCGATTATAAACTAATGTTCACAAAGATTACTCAAGCATTAAAAACGCAACGATGACCTATTGCAATCCTAGGCCAATTACAATTAAGATAAGAGACAACCAATCAATATTCAATACCTAGGTTTCATAGATCTAAGCAAACACACAAGTAAATTAGCCGGACATGGGGAACATGCAAGCATACACACATACAATTGAAGACATAGTTGAATCAATGAAGTAAATTACTTATCTTGTTATAAAATAGGGTATGAGAACCCTAAGATACTGCCCAAGACAGCCAAAAATCGTTATTAGGTTTTACTCCATAAAACTACCTCTCTAAAAGTCTGAAAATTCGAATTCTATATATAGAGTTACAACTTGCGACGGCGTCACTCTTTAAATGTGACGCCGTCGGATCGCCGTCATTAGGGTTTCGTCTTGACCACGTCAACCTTGTGACGGTGTCACCTTGTGGTTGTGATGCCGTCGGCTTCATCTTGTGACGCCATCGGGATCTGAATCTAGGCCGTCTGATCTGTGACGCCCTACTCTTTAAAGCCTGACGCCGTCAGGTACAAAATAGCAATTTCAATTCTGAGCCATCGCAATTAGAGCGACGGCATCGCCCTTTGACTGTGATGCCGTCACCTTCACTTCTAGCAGCTTGAGTGTCTTGATCTTGACTTTGGCCATTTTCTTCATATATTCACGCCTTTTCATCCGAATAAGTGTCATTCCAGCAATTTGCCTTCAAGAGACCTAAAAAGTGAAAAGGAACGAAATTAAGCAGTAACGGATATAAAAGTAGTCGATTAAGGGCTTAAATGACCCCTCAAAAGTGTACATTTTAAATCCTTATCAAATATCCCTACACTTGGTATTTGTTTGTCCTCAAGCAAATGTGCTTTTAGCCAATTAATTTATAAGTTAGGGGTCATGAAGCATTAGTTTAGAACAATTCACAACAAGTATAAGCCCCGCAAAAGTCATAATAAGCACGGAAATTACATACTAGCACCTCACAAATGGTGTTTGGATACTCTCATCTCTCGGGTGTATATGAAATATATCAATTTGGAAATGGAAGATAAACACTCATTAACGGGTCCTAGTACATAGATTACCATAGGCTTAAGACTAGATCAAACCTCCATCGCTTTGGCGTAAGCACCTAGGAAAAACTATCCAAGAGGTTTTAAAAGGTTGTAACGTTAGGCTTACGGTAGGGAAACAAAGGGCATAGGACCTTAAATCTATCAACCTTATCACAAACCCACTTAACAAACACAAGTATACCCACGTGAAACCACGAACATAATATGCGTAAAGAAGAAAGATTAAGAAAGGAAAGATGGTGACTTGAATGATATATGAATCGTGTATGTTATGCGTATGAACATGATAGAAAGATGAAAACAATAAGATGTTATATTGCTCCAAAGAAAACACACACACACACTTTCAAGCACACCCCTCAAATGAGACTTTGAGGGGTTTATATAGTACAATACATAAACGCCCTAATGGGCTTTGGCTTGGGCCTCGTGGACTTGGATTGGATAACACATGAAGAAAGGCTAGCTTAACTTAACTTATAGCCAATTAGCTTAGCCCAATCCACGAGCCCGTTGACTATTCTAGCACGATATCTAACACACGTTACAAAGTTCCTAAATGTGAATGACCATCACTTCTAATAAAAACTATTAAGGCTAACAATCTCCCCCTAAGGGGTGGTCATTCAAAAGATGCTCCACTTGATAAAATCTTTACTTTCCTTGAGCTTGAACTTTGCGTGTAGATATAGAATAGTCTTGATTCTTTGTTCCTTCATGCTTTGTGATCAATTAATATGGTTGTCTGCCGTTGTCAACTTCGTTGATTTGGTGTCTCCACATCTTTCTCCACCATGCTCACAATTCTATTTGTCTTTTGGTTACCAATGATGTAGTTCTCGAGTCTTTAAACTTTGTAGATTCTTTGACATTGACGAAGAATCATCTTTAACTTTGTGTAGCCTTTGATTATGATGAGAACTTTCATGTGTTTTTTGTATGAGCATGTGGAGAATCTGCACGATCAATCCGCTCCGGAGCTTCCATAAGAAGAAAACATAAAACAGGTTAGTAATAAGCGGATTCCGGCACTTACAAGTTTGAATTTCGAGGGTGTTAACAGCATAGTGTGAAAACAAGTCTCTAATTCTCACAAGGGCCGTTCCTGAACTTGAGTCCCACAAGTGAGATAACACGATATACCGAAGTACACCTACAGTTCAGATGAGTCGCTGAGGTACACCGAAGCATCACCCCACGACTGTAGACCATTTGAGACACACTAAGCGTAATCCACGGGGAGTTACCGAAGTGACCTGCTGTCAGGGCTGCTTGATGTTGACCCTGGCAGGAGTTTCCATTCAATCATTGAAGATCACAGAAGTGAAACTTCTCATAAATGTTCTGGCAGATTGCTAAGATCTGCGTAGGACTCTAGAATATATCACTTGTGTCCTTATTGATGAACAACAAGCGATGTCATGTCATGTGTTCCTATGAGATCTTTTAATGAATCTCGTGGCTCTAGACTCAATAGTGCATTTTAGTTTTCCTGAGCGGAGACTAGGGAGAGGGTCTCCTTCTTCAATATCAACGATCTCTAAGAGAAAGTCGATAGATTACGTAGGGTTCCCAGTGAGAATGAAACAAATCCCTTTTGAGAGGAATTGACTGGCAAGAAGGTTTAGTGCAGTGCGTCACTGGGTCCATGATGTCTTTGTCTTCAATACCAGTGTCATCTAGTGACAACCAGTAGCAGATGAATTGAACCCGGTTTCTGCCCTAAGGTTGATTATGGAGGGCTATTTCTTTTCACCCTTTCATTTACAATTCTTTTTAATTCTTCAACCCCTTCTTTCTCCTTTCTCACATTACTCCTTTTTTCAATCATACCTAAGGACTTCTAGTACTGAACTATTGGAGATGTCCTTGGGTAGATCCCTCCGGCTCTGGCGGATCATAGGACTGATTTCCTATCCTTAGTCACCTTATAACTCCATGACTGTCCCATGTTGCCATAAAACCAATTTCTTTGAAAATCTCCCAGAGTGTTTATGATTGAAAACATGTTTGAGACACTCCAAGAGTTTTTATATTTTCAGAAACACTCCCCCTTCACATGTGCTTATAAGTTTTGACAGAAATTTGCACATAGAGGGTAGAGTTCGCACTTTTTGAATTAATCAGCTCATGATAGACAATTCCCCATGAGACACGGTTACGTTGCCTAGTTAAAGAGTTCCATTGTCAGTTTTTAGGTGACAACTAGCTCTAATAACTAACTTGAAGTTGTAAACACTCCTTGAAAAAGGAGGTTAGACCCATGTAATTTCATGTCTATCACAAGTTTCTCGAAATGGTACATTTACTGACTTTCATTCCCGTCAATTCATTGGTTTCGTCTGAGTCGAGCTCATTTTGAGATTCAAACCACGATCATTAAACTTTTTGATCACATTTTAATCACGTCTCCTCTCCCTCAAAAATAGCATATTCGTGATATTTTTGATATCAACGGATTAAACAACATTTTAGAATCTTTTTGGGAGACAAACGGATTTGATTTAAGCATGAATTTGGAACATTTTAGTTTTATACTCCCCCTTTACTAAAGCATAATCAATTAAAGGGTTTTAGAGGGAGTTATCTTGAGCACAAAATATTTTGAAAGATTTTGAAAATCGTTTTGAACAATCTTGAAAAGGTGCTCAAGATGATGATGATTTCTCACCAGTTTAAAATGTAGTGTACTGAAGCATACACTTGATTTGTCTTTAAAAGCACGAGTTTTGATTTGAGAAAATAATCAAAAGTCATCATTTTGTCCGGGTTTCATACTGAAGTATACGAAAGCCATCTTTTGAAGAAATTTTGAAAAGCGACATGTTTTGTAAAACATTAAAGAACTCTCGCTCAAGCATCTGTACATACCCGTATCATTGTTAAATGACATTTCTAGAAACGTACAGAATATCGATTATACGAGAGACATGTCGTGAGAAGAATATTTTTGGATTTTTGATTTTTTATTGTTTTTGTATTTTTTGAAAGTTTTATATTTTTATATTTTGCTTTTGTTGGTTTTTCAAATTTTGTATTTTGTTTTTCAAAAATATTTACAGCGAAGCTTTTTGGAAAATCATTTTCAAGAAGATTCGAGAAGGCGTTCTAACTCCTCAGGGGTTAGGCTTCACATTCCAATTCGTCGAACTAGATCATCAAACCTTTCTTTTGGAAGGGATTTAGTAAATAGATCGGCGAGTTGGTAATCAGTCTTCACGAAGAATAATTCAACAGTACCATTTTCGACGTACTCTTTGATGAAGTGATAGCGGACACGAATGTGCTTAGTCTTTGAGTGATGAACAGGATTGCATGATATGGCTATGGCACTTTTCGAGTCACAATACATAGGTATTTTATCGAAAGTAAAGCCATAATCTGTGAGTTGTGTTCTCATCCATAGAACTTGAGCACAACACGCAGATAGAGACACATACTCAGCTTCAGCGGTTGAAAGTGCAGTGCAATCTTGTTTCTTTGAAGACCAGCTAACTAACTTTTCACCCAAAAATTGTGCTCCTCCTGATGTACTTTTTGTTGTAACTTGATTACCTGCGTGGTCCGCATCTGAAAAAGCAATTAGATCAAATCCGGATTCCTTCGGATACCAAAGTCCCATGTGAATGGATGTCTTCAGGTACCGAAAGATCCTTTTAACCTCTTTGAGGTGCAGTTCGGTAGGCTTTGCCTGAAACCGTGCTAATAAGCAAACAGCAAAATGAATGTCGGGTCGACTAGTAGTAAGATACATGAGAGAACCAATCATGCTCCGATATTTCTTCGGATCAATGGGTTTCCCAAACAAATCGGCTCCAAATTTTGGTGAAGGTACCATTGGTGTTCCGACCGAATCACAATTATCCATACCATGATTTTTCAAAATCTCAGTTGTGTATTTAGCTTGATTTATAAAAATTCCACGAGGGGACTGATGTATTTGTAAACCAAGAAAGAATTTAAGTTCCCCCATCATGGACATTTCAAATTTGCTTTTCATGAGATTTTCAAAATGTTTTGAAAGATTCGGATTAGTGGACCCAAAGATGATGTCGTCCACGTAAATATGAAAAATCAGAATGTCGTTTTTGCATTTTTGTGTAAACAAGGTAGGATCAACTGTTCCTTTGGTGAAATTTTTTTGGATAAGGAAAGAGGACAGTTTGTCATACCACGCTCTCGGAGCTTGTTTCAAACCATAGATTGCCTTTTTGAGTTTGTAGATGTAGTCTGGATGTTCCATGTCTACGAAGCCTTCTGGCTGACTCACGTACACTTCTTCTTTCAGAGTTCCATTCAAGAACGCGGTCTTAATGTCCATCTGATAAACCGTTATGTTTTTGTGAGCTGCATAGGCTAAGAATATCCTTACTGCTTCAAGTCTGGCTACCGGCGCGAATGACTCCTCGAAATCTATCCCTTCCTCTTGTCTGTATCCTTTGGCCACAAGACGATCTTTGTTGCGAATTACAATCATCTCTTCATCCCTTTTGTTCTTCCATAACAATTTGAGATCAATGATGCAAATGTCAATTGGTCTTGGAACCATTTCCCAAGAGTCATGTAGATGGTATTGGAGAAGTTCCTCCTGCATCGCTTCTATCCATGCGGGTTCTGCCAATGCCTCGCAAATGTTCTTTGGCTCTATATTGCTAATTGAGCAAAGGTAAATGCATAAGTCGCAATCGGTGGCAAGTTGGCGTCTCTTCTGAATTGGCCTTGAAGGTTCACCAATAACTTGTTCAATTGGGTGGTCTTTTGTCCACTTCAAAGTAGAAGGATATTGTTGGTTAAATGTATGCGAGTTAGATGGTTCTCGTAAGCTTGAAGATGATTCAGCTGATTCCGTAGCAAACGGGTTTTCAAATAAGTCTTCATCTAACGTTGCATCGTTCTGGTTTTGGTTTTGCTCATCAACTGCTGGTAGAACGGGTGCAATAACTGTAGTAGATGTAGATGATGTAGATGGAGTTGGTGCATTGGTTTCGACCATTGTAGATGCATCTTCTGTTGGTGGTGGTGGATGATTTTGAGCGGGTGCAGCGGAATGATGGTTTGATGCATTTGTCGAAGTTCCACCATAGTATTCATCGAACATTAACTCGAAGAAATTTTCCCATTCTCGTTCTCTAGGATTGTCAAACGAAGTTGATTGAGCTCTTTGAGGTACGAATCCTGAACTGATGTGTCCAGAAGTCTGCGGGTTCTAGAGCGAGTCTCTCAGAAGCCATTTGTGAAAGTTCGTCAAAATTCACATTCATCGTCTCCATGATCCTCCTAGTTCTTCTGTTATACACCCTGAATGCCCTCGAGTTATCTGAATATCCAATGAAGATTCCAATATCACCTTTTGCTTTCAGTTTTCCAAGATCTTCTCTGTCATTCGTTGGATAGCACAAAGCGCCAAACACGTGAAAGTAAGAGATATCAGGTTTTCTGTTGTTCACTATCTCATATGGGGTTTTATTGAATCTTGGATGGATGAGGGATCGGTAACAAGCAGTGGCAACAGCATCAGCCCATAGAAATAACGGTGCACTAGAATAGATTAGCATTGTGCGAGCAGCTTCCACAAGAGTTCTATTTCTTCTTTCAACTACCCCATTCTGCTGTGGAGTTCTAACAACTGATGTCTGATGTGTGATTCCAACATCTTCAAAATAAGTTCGTAACTCCTGATTAGTGAATTCTGTGCCGTTGTCTGTTCTTATAACCCTTACTGGAGTTTGAAGAAGTACTTGAATACGCTTCAGAAAGGTGATGCTGATGCCTGGTGCTTCGTCTTTTGATCTCAGAAACCTAACCCATGTATATCTCGAATAATCATCTACGATAACAAGAATATACTTTTTTCCATTAATGCTTTCAACTCTCATTGGGCCACATAAGTCCATGTGCAACATATGCAACTTAGCTTCCGAACTAGGTACGGGTTTAGGTTTATATGATGCTCTTTTGCTCTTTCCTTGTTCGCATGATGGACATAAGTGATCCTTGGTGTATTTGAACTTTGGAAGTCCGTTGACGATGTTGTCTTTGGCAAGATTGTTGATGGTGTCAAAATTGAGATGGGATAACCTTCTATGCCACAACCAGGACTGTGTTCCAGATGCTCGTGTCATAAGACATATTGGTGATGAAGAGTCCATTTGATTGATGTCGATAGCATACAAGTTTGTATCACGATTCCCAGTTAAGAGATCAGTGCCATCCAAGTTTCTAACGAAGCAAGCATTTTTCCTAAAAGCAACCTCTAAATCTGCATCACAGAACTGCCCGACTGAAAACAAATTGTGTCCCAACCCTTCGACATAGTAAACTCGAGTGATCAAATAATTTCCAAAAGGTAGATCTCCATAACCCATGATAGCTGCTACATGATCATTTCCAAAACGTACGGTTCCAATGAATTTCCAGACTAAATTGATCAGCAGCTTCAGATTCTCGGTCATGTGCTTGGAGCAACCCGAGTCGACGATCCAAAGAAATATTTCGATAACCTGCCAGTAACAGAAGAAGAAGATTTTGGAAACCGTGTTGATTTTGGTTCCTTTGGGTTAGAGGTAAAATCCTGATCACACTCAAAGAGGTTTGCTACAGGGAATTCTGGTTTATCACTCATTGTACCATTCTAGAGTGTGAAAGTTCTACCTGTGGGCTTCCAAATATCATCCCTAAAGTAAACACTATGTTTCTTGTCAGTAGTGTAAAGCCTAAGTTTTGCAACTAGTCTTCCTACTCGTTTAGCGTAAGTTCTTTTTGGAACGTTCTTCTTAACAGGTTTATCATTCACATTCTTAGAAACACAATCATCGTGAACATTAATTAAAGATTTCTTGCAAGTTAAACAAAGAGATTCAACACATTCATTAGACTTAGCAAGTTTCATAGGTTCAGTACATTCAAATGAAATGTCTTTCTTATTCAAAAGCGGTAAATTCCTAGGGTGTTTTTCTACTTTCTTCTCTTTATTCAAGCTAATACTCTTAGAGGCATTCGAGACTCTATTGTTCCTTGTATTGCTCTTAGGCTTTAGTCTGCTGCTCCTAGAGGTGCTTTCTAGTCCTGTAGAAGGTAAGGCACACGCATTAGGATTCACATTTTTATGAAGGGAGGTGGTTTCAGCTTTCCTAGTCTCTTTAGAGTGCTTTTCTAAACTTATGTCGTTTGTTCCATATGTTTTAGATGTGGAGGCTGACGCATTAGTGGTACTCATCTTAAAAAGGCCAGGTGCTAAAACTTTTGGTTTCTCGATAACCGCTTTTCCTTTATCAACATTTTGTTTAGGTAGGGCAGGTGGAGTGACTGGTTTTGATGAAACATTTTTCTCATTGACTTTTGGAAGAGGCATAAAAACAGACATTTTTGGTTTGGAAACCGGTTTGGGAACATTTGCTTTCTCCTCAGTCAATGGTTTTGTAATAACAGTATCCACTGCCTTTCCTTTTTGACATTCCAGCTGAGTCCTTAAAAGATCATTTTTCGCTTTCATGTCATTGTAGGCACGCTCATACGACAGTTTGTCATACTTGCATTCCTCATTTTTTCGATCAAGTTGTTTAAAATATGAGACATTTTCTTTTTCAAGTTTTTCAAGAGCTTTTTCATATTTTGAAACAATTTCGGAGGTCTCAGACTGGAGTCTTTCATGATCTTCAACAGAATATGTTTGTAAGATAATGGACATAATATCAGTAGTCAGAACATCTTCGAAGAGAGAATCATTTCAATTTTCCAAAACTTTGATGTGTTCAACACTTTCATTAGCTTGCTTTACCAGGGATTTATGGTCCTTGACAAAGTCAGCTGTTTCTTTCAAAAAGGCTTGTTCAAAATGAATTACCCTTGAGTTGATGTTATTCAGCTGAGGGGCAATTTGAGTTTCAAATAACTTTTTATTTTCATTATCAAAACTATTAAACCAGATGTTTGTTGTAATATTGGTTTTAGTTTTAACAGTCTCTTGAAGATCCGCAATTCTAGTTTTCACATTTTCTAAAATACTTCGCGCATCACTTGTGTTAAAAGGATTGTTTGAAGACATTTGTTCAATGTTCGAAAGAGATTTGGAGACAACAACTGGTTTTGAAACTGATTTTGAAACTGGTGTTGACACTTTGTTTGAAACACTTGGTGTGGTGGAAAACGTTGATTATTCTTTATGAGAAACAAACGAAATACCATTAATTTTGTTCCATTTGTTATAATCAATTGGTTTGATTTCTGGATGTTTTTGTTTCATTTTTTATCTACTCTCCTCAGATAGTTCCAACGTTTCAAGAGAATCATGTACAATTATGGGTGCATGCAAGGGTTTTCCATTGTTCAACACATTTCGTTCTTTCTGAGCTTTCTTGAGGAAACAAGGAGGTGTGTTACCAAGAGCCATTTTTTGAGTTGTATGAAAATACGGATTTGTTTGATTAATCAGCATATTGGTTGATTTGGCTGAATGACCCGTTGTAACAAGCAATTTGTCAAAATTTTTTATCTTTTCATTCTTATCAAGAATTTCATCAAGAAGAGAATCTTCTTGTTTTGAAAAATCAGCAATCAACTGTTTCTTCTCTTTTTCAAGATCAGAAAACAGTGCTTTTCGTTTAGAAAGTTGGTCATTTAGTTCAGAAATTTCCTTGTTTAACGATTTTATTTTCAAGTTCAAATTCACATCAAGTGTGTCATACTTGATTTGCAATTGTTTTTCTCTTAAAACAGAATCTCGATAACCAATTTCAAATTCTGATACTTTGTTTGTATGAAATTCAAAAGCTTTTGCATTCTCCTTGTAACTCTCAAGCTCAGCGGTCAATTTAGCATTCGCAGCCTTAACCTCGCGATTGACCTTTTTGACTTTCTCGATTTCAATGCCACAGTTATTGATTAATGATTCAAAATAAGCACGTGTTTCCTCATCAGTCTCAATATTTTGTGCCACACAGCCTCCACTAGGATCCACATCTGAAGTTTCAGAGTTAGTATTGCTACAACTCGGATTGTCCAGGTATGTATCATAAGTAGGTGCTGGCGTCACAGAATGTTGTTCGTCATGAGTAAACACATCAAATATGACATTGTTATAGCATGGATCAATGATTGGTACCTCAGATACTGCGTTGGCGTCATAGACAGGAGGTGCGTCAGAGTCAGTGTCGTACTTAGTCTCCTGAAGATTTGCCATGAAGATGCAGTTCGCATTGATTTCCTCGAGGTCTTCCAAATCATCCATAATAGCGAAAAAATCATTTTCCTCTGCAATCAACTGCATCCCTGCTTCTTGCTTCTGTGCTAACAACATAGTTTTTCGAAGAAACTCAGCATTCTTCTTTTGTGGCTTAGTGGGACAGTTCCTTGCCATGTGACCCACTCCTTGACAGTTATAACACTTAACCTGATTACCCTGATTCACATTTCCATAATTCCCAATGACTGGAGCTGCAACATTCCTATTCTGATTACCCACTGCTCTATTCCCAACATTCTGTCCCAACTGATTACCCTGATACAGAACCGCCTGATTACCCATACAAAATCCAGTAGCATATCCCTGCTGATTCCCACTAACTCCAATCATTTGTCCTTGATTACCCATATTCACACCCGGCTGTGCAATTTGCCTGTTGCGAGTGTTTGATGAAATCCTTTGGTTGTTGTTAGTTGGTGTGGAATAGCGACTTCTGAATGCTTTACCCAAGAAAGAAAATGCCTGTAACAAAGCTTCTTCTTGTTCAGTTTCAAGATCAGTGATTCCTTGTTCCTGGTATTGTTGATACTGTTGTTGTTGAATGACTTGTTGTTCTGGTGGATAGAATTATTGTTGAGGGATAACAGCTTGTGGTTGAGAAATGTATTGCTGCAAGTTGTTGTTAGTGGAAGATGATGAGGCTTGTTGTTGTGTATTCACTGGAGTTTGAGTCTTTGCAAGTAGTGCCAATGGATCATGATTCTTTTCCAATCTTTCTTTCCTAACTTCATTCACTTCATTTTGGTTTTGTTTCAGAAAATCGTTGAGTTGATCAAAGTTCACCTGATGTAAGTCTTTTGTATGGTTGACAATAGTGACATATCGTCCCCATTCTTCTGGAAGATTGTTCAGGAACTTGATGTTTTGAACGATAGTTCTAGGTGCTAACTTGTTTCTGATAAGCTCATTCATCAAAGTACAAAACCTTCCATAGTAGGATTCAATGGATTCTCCTGGAGTTGAAGTGAACTTCTCCCATTCAGTTAGCAGCTTGTTCTCCATGTCTTGTTGACCAATTTCTGTTCCATGACAAAGCCGTCTAACACGTTCCCACATATCGAAAGCAGTTTCACAATTGTCGACAGCAGCAAAGATGTCTCTTGGTAAACCCAGTTGGACAATATGAATTGCCATGTCATCTGCATCGACGTGTTTATGATCCTCTTCAGTGTATTCTGATTCGTTTTGAACACGATAAGATGGTGGGACGGGAGGTGTTGCATCAGGATTTCCAGGGATTTGGACCTGTCGAGGCTTGAAGGGTCCATTCGTAATGGATTGAATCATGAGTTTTCCATTAGGTTTGGTCTTGATGTAACGAAGCATACGACTTGTCCATTGAAGATAACCACCTTTTTCCAACATAGGAGGATGGTTTTCGGCACCGGCTACATGAATGTCTTGTTGAGTTGCCATTGATAAAGTTGATGTAGGATCGATTCAACGATAAAGGAGTTGTGTTTAATAAGATATTGCTGTTTGAAGTTTTTCTGAAAGTCGTACTCGTGAACTTGGTTCTTAGGCGTAAAAATTTTTCTCCCAAAATTTGAAATTCACTATAAAAATCAATTCTAAGGTCGTATGAAAATTTTGAGTTATGACAATTTTGACGCCAAATTTGACCGAAAAATTTGAATTTGGGTCCAAAAATTTGAATTTTTTACCAAAATTTTCCAAGTTATACCAAAATTTGGATTTCGCGTAAAAATTGAACGTTAAGTCTCCTCAAAAATTTGATTTTTTTTTTTTTTTTTTTGAAGAGCTTAGGCATAGAAAGAAGAAGTTACGAGTAGGATGCTTAGGCGTAGAGAGAACTTACGCGTAATACCCAACTTACACGTAACAATAGAGTTATGCGTAGACTAAAAACTTAAACGTAGAATCCTTATGCGTAGGATTTACTTATGCGTAAGACAAGCTTAGGCGTAAGAAAATACTTATGCGTAAGAAATTATACGCGTAAGATTTAGCTTATGCGTAAATCTAGGGTTTTGCCCGAAAATCCTTTACACTATCACAGTGTAAAAGATATCCAAAAGTCGAAGTGTTCCACAAACTTATCCAAGTGAGGGAAGCACTGAGTAACCGTTGAAGCTCGAAGAATCTGCACCAAAAGCTTATGCGAAAAACCTTATGCGTAGAAAAAGGGTTTTGACTTTCTTATGCGTAAAACTTGGGTTTTGACTTACGCATAAAAAATTTCCAGTTTTCCAAACGATTTCAGATGCACAAACAGCGTCCAAAACACTCAAATACCAAGGAAGTTTTGACCTTTATCACCCAAAATGCCTTTTATGCTTATGCGTAGAAATGAACAACGAACCAAACACGAGTTTAAAAATGAAGAAAAACACGTAAAGCTTCAAACTTTTTGCAAAAAACTGAAACTTTAACACCAAATAAACCTTAAACCACAAGAATCTTGAATTTTTAAGTGTAAAAATCAAAGCTTTAAGCGTGGCAAAGATGTATAACGTGAGCTTTGCGCGTACAGTATCAAAACTTCAAACCAAACACAAACAATCCTAAACCATTGTTAGGCGATTGATACCAATTGTAGGACCTTAAATCTATCAACCTTATCACAAACCCACTTAACGAACACAAGTATACCCACGTGAAACCACGAACACAATATGCGTAAAGAAGAAAGATTAAGAAAGGAAAGATGGTGACTTGAATGATATATGAATCGTGTATGTTATGCGTATGAACATGATAGAAAGATGAAAACAATAAGATGTTATATTGCTCCAAAGAAAACACACACACATACACACACTTTCAAGCACACCCCTCAAATGAGACTTTGAGGGGTTTATATAGTACAATACATAAACGCCCTAATGGGCTTTGGCTTGGGCCTCGTGGACGTGGATTGGATAACACATGAAGAAAGGCTAGCTTAACTTAACTTATAGCCAATTAGCTTAGCCCAATCCACGAGCCCGTTGACTATTCTAGCACGATATCTAACACACGTTACAAAGTTCGTAAATGTGAATGACCATCACTTCTAATAAAAACTATTAAGGCTAACAAAGGGTTTGGTGGGATAGGCGATTTAGTGGTGGCAAGTCAAAACTCTTTATATTACAAGCATGAGAAGAATGGCGTTGATAAGCCAAGACTCGACACTCTAAACTCTAGATAACTTTGAAATAAACAAACATAAATTTAAAGATAGATGTAGGATGGTAGCCCGTATGTTTTTTTTTTTCATTTTTTTTAACATTCTTTTTTTTTCCATACACTTTTACTCTACCATCCTCTACGATAACATCAAAATAATAGGGATTTATAGGCACATCCCTACACTTGAGTTTTTATTACTCTAACACTAATTTGACCCGAATCGAAAAGATCAAAACACTTGGAGTACATTATTACGTAAATAAAGGGAATTTGATTTTAACGTTCCTTCCAGTTACTTCATAAAATTTAACTTTTCCCATGAGTCCCAATCGTCCCAAAACTGTGTACAAAGGATATGACTCGACTTAGCAACTTATGCAAGTAACTAGATAATTGAACTAAGGGTTTAGTATGATAACAATAATGCACTAAAATTGAGTGCATACAAGGTAGGCTAAGGCGATTTGGGTGTACATTTGGGGATGGATTGTAAACAATGCTCTTCATTGATATTCTGGAAAACCGGAACACCACGAGAACCGCGAAAAGGATAGGCTCTGAGGGGTTAACTAGGGGTATCGTGTACTAAAGATGAGTACATCGCAAGGGTGTGGGGGAATTACTCAACCAATGTGGAAGAAGTAATTATAATACGGGTATCAAACAAGGGTTATCCTAATGCCTCTTATCATTTAATTATTCCTAACTACACAAGTGTAATCTCACTAGCGATCTCGGAATGCATCACAAAACAAGTTCTAGAATCTATTATACTACCGGTACACTCTCGAAGCATTAAAGGTGAATGATTTAATTTCTACAAATCTAAGGCCGATCCTCACATTTTTGGGTGGAATTTAAGTGGTAAAGGGTTTTGTGTTAGTCATATAATTTCCTATCCATGAGACACTTTATTAAGACTAATAGCCCACTCCTACAAGTCATGAAAAATTTTAAATTTGGTGCCAAAATTACCCTAACCGATATTTCTCATTGTTTATTACACAAATGATATTGGACAAGGCAAATAGTCAAGGATAAGCATAGTTTCAAAGTTCCCGTTTTATTTTCCCTCCCTACACTTAAACTGAATATTGTCCCCAATGTTCTCCGAAAGTATCAAAGTTATGATAATGGAAGGTAATTAAAAACGAAAGAAATTAATACTCCCCTGATTAGCTCAGTAGGATCCGTGTGAAGTAGTGGTTAAATTCTTCTTCAAGAAGATTGTATGCGTGAAAAGCTCCTTTCAATATTTTGTATCTTCTTTTTGATAAATAAAACTTGCACACTTAATAAAACAGACGAAACCTTCACGTAAAATCAGTTGTAAACTATATATGACTCTACTAAACTAGAATATAATGCTTGTGGAATGGATTTTTACATGTTTTCTGGAAAATTAAGATCTGAGAAATTCCAAAATTTTATAAGTACCACAGAAAACGAGAAAAAGTTAGAAGCTGTTTCTGCTCCTCCTGACGCCGTCAGGTTGCGATCCTGACGCCGTCAGGTTATCCTGACAGAAACTGGTTTGCGATTTTCTGGAAAAATTCTGGAAAATTTATATCTTTAGAATCTGGAAAAATTTTCCTGCAAAACATTCATTATGACTCGATACAAGCATTTGACTCTAACAAACACACATGTATATCTTTTCAATAATCGTAATTCTCATGTTCACGTTCTTTTACAAACGTGTGTAATCTTCCCTACACTTATCCCTTTTGTAAAACACCTTATATGTAATTAAGACGATGTTAAAGACAAAATAAAGCATTTTCACAAATTCAAACATGAGAATAAACAATCAATAAAAAGATATACGACACACAAACAAGCAAACAATTAAGCATGGGTTGCCTCCCACGAAGCGCTTTTCTTTATTTATGAGTCTTGTAGCTAGACTCGAAGTCTTGCCTCCTACGTGGTCTCGTTTTTCATTCTTAATGAAAATTCTATCATATTGACAAAATTCTCATTCACTCTATACCTAGGTCCTAGGGTCAAGCAATGCCTATAGTAAAGTCTCCTTTTCTCCCACACGAAGGGCAAACCTTTTTCAACATTGTCTCCGCTTTTTTCCTCAAAAGCTCTAATATTGTCTCATTCATAAATGGACCAAGAGCCATATCCATTCATCTTCCAAGGCATCCTATAGGTAATATCGTCGTCCTCTTTCACAAACCTAACCGTTCCTTCGAATTTGTTATAGCCCATTTTAGATTTTTCAACAAACGGTTTTCCTAGCACAACTTGGGACAAGCTATAGTCAATGACACATCCTATGTCTTCTAGGACCACAAAATCAACTAAGTAGGTGAAATTTCCGATAAAGACGTGTACATCCTTGACTCTTCCCACAAAATTGCAAACCCCACCCGGATACTTAGGGTCTCTACTAATCTTAAGTCCTCATTCATAATATCATTGTAAACAGGTGATGACATCACATTAATGGGAGATTTCGTATCTATGTAAGCATGCTCGACATTCCTATATCCAATTATACAAGGGATTTTAATGTTCTAAGGATTTCCTCTCCTAATCTTTGGGCATATCCTAATGATGGGTGATCGGGGATTGTTGATAAGGATTTAAAAGGTACCATTTTGAGGGGTCATTTAAGCCCTTAATTGAGCAATTTTGTATCCGTTATTATTTAATTTCGTTCCTTTTCACTTTTTAGGTCTCTTGAAGGCAAATTGCTGGAATGACACTTATTCGGACGAAAAGGCGCGAATATACGAAGAAAATGGCCAAAGTCAAGAATCGAGACACTCAGGCTGCTGAAACTGAAGGGGATGGCGTCAGGTTATACTTGTGACGCCGTCGCGACATGCATTATGACGACTCAGTAGCCAAATTGCTTATTTTCAAGTAACGGCATCAGGTTTTAAAAGAGTAGGGCGTCGCAGCTCAGACGGCCTAGATTTGATCCAAACAGCGTCAGAGACTGAAGGCGACGACGTCACGGACATCAGGTGACGCAGTCACGATGTTTACATGGCCAAGACGAAACCCTAATAACGGCGACCCGACGGCGTCACAAATTAAAGAGTGACGTCGTCGCGATTGTAACATTATATATAGAAATCGAATTTTTCAGTATTAGAGAGGTAGTTTTGTGGAGTAAAAACCTAAACCGAACCAAGGCTGTGTTGTACAGTATTTTAGGGTTTCATACCCTATCTTACATCAAGATAAGTGTTTTACTTCATTGATTCAATTATGTCTTCAATAGATTGTGTGTATGCTTGCATGTTTCCCATGTCCGGCTAATTTACTTGTGTGTTTGCTTAGGTAATATGAAACTTAGTTATTGAATATTGATTGGTTGTCTCTTATCTTAATTGTTAATGATCTAGTATTGTGATAGGTCATCCGTTGTGTAATTAATGCTTGATTAATCTTTGTGAACCTTAGCTTATAGTCACTAGTGGAATCGTAGGCTAAACCTCCAAAGAGTACCTTAGTGTTAAGTTTATGAATCCTAGAGATTTTGTAGTCATTAACCTTTGGTAGCTTCAAAGAGTTAGGGATAAACGCATACCCTACAACTTTAGACACACAACGCGATTAAGAATAAGGACGTGACAATTCAACCATCAATAGGAGATAACTAGGGAGTAATAAAACCTAAGTAAATACATTTTTAAACATCATACGAGCACACAACAATAGACATAGACTACCCCTAGCATAGTTAGTTAGATTAGATAAGTAGAAGTAATCGGTAGAAATACCAACCCCCAAATCCAAACCCCGAGATTCGTACCTTTCAATTTTCTAAAAACATAAAAAGCTAAAAAATAATCTTCCTCAACCTCAACCTTAGCGTAGTAATTCACTAATTCTTCACTAGCATTCCTATTCCCCTAGAGAACGATATCAATACCCGTGGCTTACCCTATTATTACACTACAACGATTAGGTTCACTACCTAGGGTGTTATAAAACTTGCTCGACGAAAAGGAAGTTCCTTTGACCCCGAACGCGCTGTGTAAGCGTATCAATTGTCGACTTGTATTGGTGGTAGGCAACTTCTTCCTTAGTGAGGTAAAGATTGAAGTAAGCACTATCTTCCTCATTCTCATTTTTACTCTCTAAACTATTATCCGAACTACTGCTAATCATAGAGCCAACAACTGAAGCGCTAACCACTTTTTCAACAACATCCCTAATTGTGTTGTCAAATACCCTTCTTAAGTCTTGAATATCGTTGTTTCTACTAACATATCGGTTGCGGCGATTGTGTTGGTCAGAGGGTTGTGGTTTGAGTGAAAGTGGTTTATTTGGTGGTGGTTGATTATCACCTTCCATGATGAAAAGTGATGGGGTTATGATAACATCAAATAGTCCTGATTATTAAGTGTCAATTTCCCCCGATAATGCTCGTTATTTATATCATTTATATGGATTTACGCTTGTTTTCCGTTGTTTTCCATTTTCAGGTAAATTACGAGCATTGGAGCTAAAGAGACGCGGAAATGAAAACATTACTAAAGATTTATCACAGTGTGCTTATTTTGAAGAAGTTACGGCGTAAATCATCTCTCACATTACGCAGTAACTATTGCGTGACCCAGAAGTCCAAATTATCAAGAGGTTACGGCGTAACTCTTCCCATAGGTTACGAAGTAACTCCATTAGGTCAAAAGAGGTTCCACGCCGCTGATACTTATGCCGTAACTACTGCATCACTTACGACGTAACCGAGTTTATTGAAGACTACGGCATAACCACTTATAAGGTTACACCGTAACTAGCAGATCTAGTGCATTTACGATGAAATAGAAGGTTACGGCGTAACTCCTCTATTGGTTACGCCGTAACCCAGACCTGGCCTATAAATACCCCACGAATTTCAGCATTTCAAAGCATCCCATTCCACATACAACACTCTGAGAACGTGGGAAAAAGCTCAAGGGAGGTCTAGGGAAGCATACGGAGATGTTTCCAAGGGAGAAGTCACACCATTACGATAAGCTTTAGCGTTTATTATTTCTTTTACTTTCAATTCATGTATTTCGTACCTTTGAATATTGAATTGATTTGCATGATTAATATGAGCGGCTAAGCACCCTTTGGTGCTAGCCTAGTTATGATTCCTTAATTGTTTTGTTTGTGTTTACCTTTACTTCCGTACAATTATTTCTAAGTGTATGCATGCATAGTGCTTTGGTAGTCACCCCTGGTTCAGTAGTTTTGAATGGCGATAAAGGCCAATTTCCTGGGAGATATGACCAACTGACCCTAGGTGAGCGGACTGAGACGGGAAGGGTAAGATATGACCAACTGACGACCCTTTCTACTTGTGCGATTTGACCAACTGATCACCTATCGTTTGGATGATCTTAAGAATTGGGGGTGTAGTGTCTAAGTTCCTAACGGACGGGCACTCACTATTTAGAATCTAGCATGTAGCGGTACTTAATGACTCGGCTTAGGGGACCAGGAACAACAGGACTTATGACAGTGCGCCTGATTTCTCCTGTGGTGGCATCTTTGCTGATAGGTTAGGGCGAATTGACCAAATGCTGTCCTCTCGAATTTGACCCCACCTGAAGTAATTGGAAGTAGGTAGACGTAGACATATTTAGCTAGGAGGATTAACTAGGTTAGCACCAGTATTCCTCTATTGATTTCCCTTCACACATTTATTTGCTTTTATTTTATTTTATGCATTAGTAGTTTAATTAATTAAAACCCTATCAAACCATTAATATTCTGTGACAATTAGACTTAGTAATTATCCGACACACATAGCTCTTGAGACGACCTCGGCTTTACCATTTACTACACTACACACGACCGGGTACACTGCCCGTTAGTGCATTAGGATAGACTACAGGTATAGCGAGACACTATAAATATTAAGACCTGGTAAGTAAAACCTGCATCAAGTTTTTGGCGCCGCTGCCGGGGAGCTATATTAGGATTAATATTGAGTCTTTCATTTCATTTTTAAACTTTTCTCACGATCATATTTCAAGTTTTCAGGTACCATGGAAGTTGTTAACATCGATGACCTCACTCTTGAGGAATACTTGGCGTTGACTAGAGCAGATCAAGGGCCGGGTCTCGTAAGACCGGCAATCAGAGCAGATGTTCGTTTCGAGATTAAAGACCAATTTATGAGGGAGCTTCGCGCTAACCCTTTTTCAGGAAACAGGGACGAAGACGCATATGAGCACGTTGAAAATGTCCTATACATCGCTAGCCTTTTCAACATTCCGGGCGTGTCTCATGATGCCGTTATGCTTAGAGTGTTCCCTATGACTCTCACTGGAGCAGCCAGAAGATGGATCGAAAGATTGCCCGCCGGGGCAGTTAATACTTGGGCGCTACTAAAGAAACACTTTATTCAACGATATTGCCCGCCATCAGAGATTTCTAATCAACTCTTGGAGATCCATAATTTCAAACAAGAAGACGATGAAACTCTGTATCAAGCTTGGGACAGATACAACGATCTTCTTTATAAGTGTCCTACCAATGATCTAAATAACCAGCAGAAGGTCAATATTTTCTACAAAGGAATAAATGTAATTACAAGACAGATGTTGGATTATCAAGGACCTATCCCGAACATGACTCCTACTACTGCAATTGAAGCCATTCAAAAAATGGCGGACCATTCTCAAAAATGGCACGACGGTGGAAGTAAAAGAAACCAAGGCGGAAGTTTCAGCAATCACTAGTAAAATTGAAAGTCTCAGTGGAGATATGCTGAAGGTCAGAGAAACCGTTCATGCCATCCAAGTGGGTTGTGAAAACTGTGGTGGGAGACATTTGACTAAAAACTGTCCTAAAGTCGACAAAGAAGATACGATCGAGGAAGTTAAATACGGAGAGAATAGGCCTTTCTACGGGGATAATCGTAATGGGTTTCGTGGAGGACCCCCACCGTTTTATGAGCGAAGAGCTAACCTGGAAGGGATTATTAACAAGTACCTTTTGGACACTACCAAGAGGCAAAAGGAGCAAGAAGAATGGCTTAAGAATTTCCAAGATAACACAAACAAAAGCCTCGCGTCCCACGAAACATCACTTAAGAACTTGGAAACTCTAATTGGAAAGCTTGGCGACGAGGTTCAAAGAAGGAACGAAGAACAAAAGAGCAATTCCACTATATGTAAGGTTGTGTTCTCTGACAACAACAAGTGCTCTGATGAGTCGGATACCGATGGTGAAAGTGAGTTACGCCGTAATCACACTCCAGAATTACGGCGTAACCCAAATTCTAGCAAAGACACGGGCGCCAAGGACAACAACCCTAAAAGAAGGAGTCATTGGTGTAAGAGTATTGCAATTGATGATGGAGAATGCTACAGTTTGTGGGCCTCATGTGATCCTCGGAAAACCTGCGATGGTGGTGTTGATAAAGAAAGGATAAAATATGACAGATATAGATGGACTACACTGAATGACGAAGAAAGGTTAGCCAAGTTCTCAATTAACGAAGTGGAAGGGCCACCCATCAAGCATTACTGCAAACCCTTGCTCATCATGGAAGATGAGATTACTAACGCTTGGCCAACGTGCAATCCTTTTCGTGATTATTGCAACGGAGGAGGTAATGTGAAGAACGAAGTTTGGATATGCCCACATGAATCTGGGAGACACGACGTTGATTTTGGAAATCTATCATTCAGTGATTGGTATTCAATAAGGTTCGGGGACGCGATAATTAATTCAACTCTGTTCAGAAATCTGGAACTGAAATATGAGAAACACATTCTTCGAGGAAAAACGATTAAGCCCCTCAATGATATTCCTTCTGAAGATGACTATGACGAAGGAGTTCGGAATCATTGGTGCGAACAAATTAAAACCAGCAACGGAAAATTTTGGGCCTCCTGCAACCCTTTTGAGTATGAATGTGATGGAGGAAGCAGCATCGAGAGAGCTGGGGAAGACGAATTCCTTTGGACTTCGACTAACGATTCCAAAAGAACAGAACTGCCTTGGCCAGATGATCTCGGATTCGTCGATTGGATCAAAATCAAATACGGAAAAATTGACACGTTAACTAAAAAGAAAATTTGGGAAGGTTGTATGAGTAAAAATAAACCTAACAACGAAGCTCCTAATGAAAAACCAGAATATGACACCAAAGACTCAGTAAACAATGAAAAATGCAGACATATTCTCAACCAACATGAAGATACCGATTCCGAAAATGATTTCGATTATCTCGAGTTGCAAGGCGAAGACGGTTTCATCGACCCAGATGATGAGATACATGAGAAACGAAGATGCAAGCTTCTTGGCATCCCATTTAAGAGGCCACCTCCTATTATAGCCGAAAAATTTGAGTTTACGCGATACCATTTGGGGACTGAAGAAAATTTTTGCAAGATACGGAAAATTGAAACCAAAGAATACCTGCGCACTGCAACAAATGTTGGATGGGTTAGGCGCAACTTAATGAAAGACGTGGATGAAGTCGGGGATGTCCAAAGACCCCCATAGAGCCCCGCGGCTCAGAGTCTAACTTAAAGACTCGTTAATAAAGAAAAGTGCTCTTTCGGGAGACAACCCGAATTATCCCTTTCTTCTGTTTTTTATTTCTGTTGGGTTTTGTGTTTTCTAACTGTTAGGAATTAGAAAATTCAGTCGTTAAAGAGTCGATCACCTCAAGTATATGTATTCGATAGAAAGCTTGTAGTCGTAGTCAAGTTTTTTTTTTTTTTTTTTGGGTAAAGGGTTTCCCCGGTAAATATATTACTCCAAAAAACATTTAAGTACAAAGGATATGAGTGAAGTCTCATATCTCAGCCTGTTACATAGGTGGTAAAGCTAACATAACAAGACACTTCCTATCCTTAAAACAGTAAAACAACCACTACTCACTAGATTACATTTGACACAAAACCAAGCATAACCTAACGTCTAGATTGCTTACTACCACGACCTTGGAGCTTGATATCATACATGTCAGAAAAAGCATCCAATTGCCCTGGTAAATCATAGACCTGATCCGCATAATCATCATAATAATCTTCAAGCTCATGACCGCCGCCATTTGATGCGAGAAATTTAGTCGTAGTCAAGTTATGTTATTTAGTAGTTTGTTAAGTAACACAGTGGAGGACGGACGGGTCTTTACCCACTGTATGCCTGTTCCACAGCCCGTAGGTGGCATTTATTTGTAAGACACTATAAATACCCTCTACCTCCCAAGGTAGAGGGTTGGAGCTTCAATACCATTTTTCTTTGTTTCACATAGTTCCCAACTCTCTTCCCTTTCTCTCTCTAGAACTTTCTCTCTCTAAACCTTGTTAAACGCCTCATATGATTATGGTTTAATGTGTTTGTGAAATCCCATATCTTACAATTGGTATCAAGAGCCATGGTTTGATCACTCATCTTTCATGCTCTTTGTTTTGGTGGATTTCATAAGGTTTTTGGGGTTATAAGTGTTTAGGAGAGTTTGAATCATTTGGACAATTTCTAGTGCTAAAGTTTGAACTTTGATTGTACTTTTGTGTTTAGGATCATCATATGTGTTTAGGTTTTGAATTAGAAGGCTTGAATCATCGTGGTTGGGTTGTTTTTGGATTGAAAAGTGGTGGTTTTTTGAATATTTGTACTATGCGAGTTACACCACGTTGTGACTTTCTTCCAAGCGAGTTGCCCTGAGCTGTTAAGCGAGTTGAGCCTCTTGCTTTTTAAAGCGATTTGTATTATGCGAGTTGAGCTTATGCGACTTGGCTATTTAGCGAGTTGTCTCTGAAGCGAGTTGATACTTAAGCGAGTTGTCGTTTAAGCGTGTTGTGTTGGAAGCGAGTTGGTTTTATGCGAGTTGGTTTTAAGCGAGTTGGTTTATGCGACTTAGCTATTAAGAGAGTTGTCAACCTATGCGAGTTGTCACCTAAGCGAGTTGTCTTGGGTGCGTTTTGTTGACTTTTCCCGAAAAACTTCAAACGGCCATAACTTTTGAACCGTAACTCCATTTTCAGCGTTCTACCCATCAAAATGACCGTGAGAACGAGGAGAATGGCACGCCGAATGAACCACTCAGGTCAACCTTCGAGGCCTAAATCCGCTCCAAACAGAAGTTATTGAGGTTTTTAAGTTTTTAGACCTAAAATTCTCCGTAAAAACGTGCATCAACCAATCCAAATCTCAACCAAACAACATTTAGCTTTGTCCTACGAATAATCTAAAGTCCAATCACACAATCGTCTATCATTGTATCGATCCATCAATCATCTTAACACACTCTACTGGTCATTGCTTAACGGTTTCTTCTTGATTTTGTAAAATCCCGCGAAAGATTCTATTTCTCGGTTTAAATCATAGATTTGTAAAATTCCGTGCACGTCAACAACATGCCTAACGTTTCGGATTCAGTTGTATCAAAGATACTCAGTTTATACGACGTGACCAATGAACAGAAGATACCCAACAATGTGCTACAAACTATCATGTTTGAGTTGGATAATGCTAAAATGGAATCTTCGTGCTCAAATTCACAAGAGAGAGAGGTGCACCAGCCACAACCTGTGCAAGTTAATGCAAAGGAACGCTCCATGGAAGCTTCGGATGTACCCAAGATAGAGATGCACCAGCCACAACCTGTGGATGTTAATGCAGTGGAAAGTTGCATGGAAGTTTCTATTGTACCTAGTTGTGCATCTTCTACTCAAAATGATGATTATGAGCTGCATAAGTACTCTGCATTTATCCCTGATGATTCCCTTACCACTGAGCTTAGCATATATAAGGATCAAGTTTCCATATATGAACAGTGTGCTAAATTTGAACTGACTACCCGTGAGCAGGAGATGGATAACCAAATACGTACAGTTATCAGAAAAAGTAATTTTAGGGAGGAGGTGTTAAAACAAGAGTTAAACTCCTTACAAGATAAGCTCAATAAAACTGTTAAGCAAAAGAAAGAACTTCAAGAAAATGTGAAACTTCTTAAACAGGAATTTATGGCTAAGGAATCAAAAATTTTAAATGACTTTTCCAACCTAAAAACTTTGAAAAACAAACTTGAAAACAAACTGTACATACAAGGGAACACCATTCATACTGCTCACATGATCACTAAGCACAGAGTATTAAGCGATAAGCATAGTATTCCCCTTGTTGAGGAACCAAATCCTGAGGTAGTTAAAAAGGCTAGAACTGCTCATAAGGTACTGTATGATGGTAATGAGATTCTTAAACCTAGGCAAACACCATCATGTATTGGAAGCACTGAAGAGGATAGAAAATTAGATAATGCATCTAGGGAGAAAATGGATAAGAAACTTAACAATCCTGCATGTAAAGAGAAAAACATAACGATCAAACCCCATGATTACACTAAGGAAAATTGGATCTCCCTTATCATGTTTAAGCCTCAAACTCAATTAACCCCAGAACAGATTTTTTGGAAGAAAGATATGGATATGCAAAAAGCTGAAAATCTTGTTGAAAAGAATCCCCCTTGTAGGAAATTGCCTCAAGCTACTGTGTATCCTCCTAATACACCAATGCATTTAGTTCCTAGATCTATTGCCACTAATAGCAAGACCTTAATCAGCCTGTATGTTGTTTATCAGCTGTTTGTTGATTTTGAGAAAACGTGTAAGAAGAGAATCACACCTACAGGGATAACTGAGGAGGAAAGGGGTTTTGATCAAACTAAAGAATGTTATTTAACTGAGGTCATGCCTTTCTTTAAACAATTAAAAGGTCAATTTGAGAGTCTTCAAAAGGGAATAAATTCATATATTAAAGAAATGGAAAAGGAATTTGATGCTATGATAGTTGAGGTCAATAATTATGAACGGGAACTTAAATAAAATGAAATTGAAAGGAAGAATCTGCATATCTTAAACGAGAACTTGATTTCTCAATGTGTTGCTCAAGATGTGTTTTACATTGCTACGAATTCTTCTATTACTGCATCTCAATTTCAAGAATTATCTGTTTCTTTGAAAGTTTCCCATGATCGTGTCATTGAGCTTGAGACTACAAATTCAAAATTGCATGAGAAAATAGAACAGGATGATCATGACAACTTGGTCAAACATTTTTCTAAATTAGAGGTTAAACATCTTGCTTTGCAACTAAAATATCAACATCTCAAAGAAAATATGAAAACCTCAAATGTCAAGACATCCTCCGATGCTCCTGAGTTTGATGCAGTTTTTGAAATTAACAAACGTGATGAACAGATTCGAGCTCATTGCAACACGGTCAAAAGATTGAAAACCCAAATTTCACAACTCAAGAGTGAAAAGAATGATGTGACTGGCTCCCAAGTGCCTCCTCCTTTAGATTTTCAGAATTTCCAACTTCAAAACATTATTGATAACTTGCAAAAGGAAAATGATTGTTTTAAAGCTGAAATTTCAAAGGTTAATGATCAAAACAAAGAGTTATGTGATTCATTCAAAGTTAATCATGATAAACACATTGAAAAGATAACCTCTTTACTTAACGATATTGAGAATCTGAAGCGTGAGGTGAAAGGAAAATTGCCAATCCCTAATTGCAAATCATCTGTTCCTAAGGTTTCTGCTTGTGATAAGTATGCTATCGATATGTTATATATTCCCCCGCCTATTAGGAATAATGAACTTGCACATAAAGCATATCTCTCATACCTTAAGGATAGTTTGAAGGGTCTCCGTGAGATGGTTGAAGATGAAAGAATAGAAAAACCATTTGATAGTACCATAGCCTATGTTTGCATGGATGCCAAAAGATCTCAGGAACTCTTAGAGTATGTAATTGTCACAAGTCCGAAAGCGAGTAATAGGCGAGATAGAATAGTTGCACCCAGTTCTATGCCTAAGGATAAGAATGTGATTCTTAATGTGCCTGCGAGTAATAGGTGAGATAGAATAGTTGCACCCAATTCTATGCCTAAGGATAAGAATGTGATTCTTAATGTGCCTCTCAAAGCCTCGGAACCTAGCACTTCTATGCCCAATATTAAGAAAGTGAACTCTAGAGTGCCTTCAATTAGTTCAGATCCCTGCACGTCTAGTTCAGAATGCAAAAGGTAGCTCAACCAACTAATGTTCCCATAATTCCCTCTACAGGAGTAATCAGTGACACAAATGCAAGCGGGTCAAAGCCTTCAAGCAATACAAAGCAAGATAGGACCTCGCTTGCTAAGAATGTGCAATGGAAGAAAGTAGAAGACCACCCTAGGAACATTAAGTTTGAGTTGAATAAAACGAATCGTGTTGGTTCTAGTATTAGCTCTAAGCTTACTGAAATTAATTCGAAGTCTTATGCTGTCTGCAAAACCTGTAAAGAATGTCTATCTTCTGGTAATCATGATAAATGTGTTGTGTTATTTCTGAGATCTAAGAATCATACCCCAGTTAAGAAAGTTTGGAAAGCGAAACAGATTAAGCAATCCTGGAAACCTATAGGGAAATGTTTTACCAATGTAGGATTTCAGTGGAAGCCAACAGATCGAATATTCATGAATGGCAAACCTTGCCCCTTAACAACATCCACTATGCCTAGAATAGTACCTGTTAAGGTTTGGAAGCCAACTAGTAGAATAATCCCATTAAGCACAAAATGTCATTCGACTAAGTCTGATGCTTCTACTAGTTCAGCTTCTAGTGATAAGGCCATTGCACCTAGGGTCTCTGCTGATTCAATGATTGTTTGCGCTAACAAAAAGGAACCTATTTTCACATGGAGATCCAATGTTTTCAAATTTCCACCTTTGTCTGTGTTCCAATGCATGTCTTACAAATCATCCGTTGGTACTTGGATTAAGGCTGCTCTAAACAGATGAGGGGAAATGACTATGACGTCTGTTCAGATCAGTTCCGGCCTCGTTCTTCATCACAATGGCATCTGCAGATAACACTTCAGGCCCCGTTCCTCAAAGAAAAGAAAGGTGTACGCTTCAGTGAGCTTTATCTTCAAAAGAAGAGAAATCTTCATGTTTATGACCATTCTCATCGACATTCTTCATCAACAAGCTTCATAATTTTTCCCACGCTCTTTCAACCTTCAACTGAATCTACGTTCATTGGTGTATATTCTTATTCACTTGCTCAATCAAAAACGGCAAACTTCATTTGCAATTTTTGAGGGGGAGAAGAGTGCATATATTACATGTTGATGGATGCTTGAATTATGGTCATACGACTCTCCTCCAACGCCTATTGCTTCACTCACTAAGGATAACTGGGATTCATTGTTTCAAGATATGTTTGATGAGTATTTCCAACCGCTAGCGAATGTTGATCATCCAAGAAGTACAACTCAGACTACTCAAGAAGCCCAATCTCCAGTTATTTCTCAAGGCGTTGATAATGACTATCATAATATTGCAGTTGCACTCATGAATAATGATCCGCTCTTTGGTATTCCTTTACCAAATCTTCAGGGATTATTGTTCATGAATAATGATCCGCTCTTTGGTATTCCTTTGCCAAATCTCCACGGATTATTGTTCCTTCCAATGTGCACTCTGTAAATCAACCAAATGAACATTGAATATAATGACTAACTCATCCGCTCGAAGTTATTGGTGAATCTTCCTGATCAATCTCTACATGTATACCTTTAGGAAGAATGCATTAATGTCGAGGAATCATTTGTTCCGGTTCATTAAGTGGATCGACGTACATCCGGTTGTATGTTTATTCACGTGTTGGGCATTTGACACAAGTTGATTACTTCAGAGTTAATCATTTATCACTTATTTGAGATTGAAGTTAAATTTCACAAAGGTGTGTTCTTATTTGATAACTTGCTCGGGTCTAAGAATTGTAAGTTGAAGACTTGGCTTATCTAGTTACCAGCTGTCGGGATGGATGGTTGAAGATCTGGTTACTATCACTTTAAGGAGTTACGTAGTTTTACTCAGTGACACACGAAAATGTCGTTGTGGATAATCGCAAGAGGTGTTAATGTCTCATACTTTGGTTGAGTATTGAGTACTTAGAGATTTGCTTGTAGCATAAATTCTCGACACTGTTCTTCCAACATTAGGCAAGCTTAAGATGCAAATGCAGGGAATTCTACTTCAGTTTCAAGTTTGGTATATCGGGTTTGCTTCATCACTGGTCACTTGAATTTGTCCACATATGGGTTGGTAAAGATAGTCAGAGAGAGTGTCCGTAGCAGTTGATTCTCACAAGATACATTTATGCTAAATGTTGTGAAAAGAAATAACCCGAAATATTATGGAAACAATTCACGTTACGTTCGATGATCTGACCGGTCCAATGGCTCCAGGATAACCCAGTTCTGGACCCGCATCATCATGTAGTCCCATCAGTTCTACTCTTGTTTACGACTCCTCGCCAGCAACTCCTTATGTACCTCCTTCAGAAGATGACTTGAAGAAACTATTTGATCCAATGTTTGATGAACACTATGAGCCAACTGCTAATGATATGTCAATCCCATCATCAGAGGCTGCTACCATCCCTGTCAATGAAGTTAACCCTTCAGTTTCTATGACGCTAAGTCAAGAAGTGCATGCTGCTGATCACTCTGTCTCATCAACAAATCATCAATCATCGAGTGTACATCATGGAAATGTTTCTGGCACCCTTGATGGAGAAAATCCCTTTGCTACTCCTAAAGATGCACCGTTTGAAAACATATTTGCTCCTGAATCATCATCAGAACCATCTTCATCAGGAGAAATCGATTCTGCTACTTCAGTTCCTCAACAACAACCACATGAACACCTTAGGAAATGGACACATGATCATCCATTGGACAACATCATTGGAAACCCCTCTCATCCAGTATCAACACAGAAACAACTTGCAACCGATGCCTTATGGTGCTTCTTCAACTTCGTACTCTCTAAGACAGTTGGTTCAATGCCATGCAAGAAGAAATTCATGAGTTTGATCGACTTGATGTGTGGGAATTAGTACCTGCTCCAGATTGTGCTATGATCATTGCTCTAAAGTGGATCTTCAAAGTGAAGCTTGATGAGCATGGCGATGTATTAAAGAACAAGGCTAGAATGGTTGCTAAAGGATACCGTCAAGAGAAGGGTATTGACTTTGAAGAATCATTTGCTCCAGTTGCTCGTATCGAGGCAATCAGAATCTTCTTGGCTAATGCTGCTAGTAAGAATATGGTAGTTTATCAGATGGATGTAAAGACGGCATTTCTTAACGGAGATCTTAAAGAAGTCGTATATGTCAGCCAACCGGAAGGTTTTGTGAATCCAGAGCATCCTACTCATGTCTATCGCTTGAAGAAGGCTCTTTACAGCTTGAAGCAAGCTCCAAGGGCATGGTATGATACGCTATCAAAGTTTCTTCTATCTACTGGATTCAGCAAAGGAGCAGTTGATCCGACATTGTTCACCAGGAAGTCAGGCAAACATTTAATTCACTTTCAAATATATGTTGATGATATTATCTTTGCCTCGACTGACCCCAATGAATGTGATCGTTTTTCAAATGAAATGGGTTCCAAATTTCAAATGTCAATGATGGGACAAATGTCATTTTTCTTGGGATTACAAATTTCACAAAGTCCCGGAGGCATTTTTATAAATCAATCTAAATATGCAAATGAGATTTTAAAGAAATTTGGAATTGATTCTAGTGACCCTGTTGACACTCCCATGATAGAGCGTACTAAACTAGATGAGGACCACTCAGGGATCATGGTAGACCAAACGAAATATCGTAGTATGATTGGATCCCTGATGTACCTCACAGCCAGTAGACCAGACATTTTGTTCGCTGTTTGCATGTGTGCTAGATATCAGGCTAAGCCTACCAAAAAGCACATTGAAGCGGTTAAACGGGTCTTTCGGTATCTCCAAGGAACCATCAATATGGGACTTTGGTACCCGAAGGACACTGGTATGTCACTAACAGCCTATGCAGATGCTGATCATGCAGGGTGTCAAGATACACGTCGAAGTACGTCTGGAGGTGCTCAGTTTTTGGGTGATAATCTTGTGAGCTGGTCTTCAAAGAAGCAAATGAGTACTTCTATTTCACCTACAGAGGCTGAATACATAACCATGTCATCCTGTTGTGCTCAAATCCTATGGATGAGATCTCAATTATCTGACTATGACTTTGAATTCAACAAAATCCCTCTGTACTGTGATAATAAAAGTGCTATTGCTCTCTCATGCAACAACGTACAACACTCAGGAGCAAAGCACATCGACATTCGACATCATTTCATCAGGGAACAAGTGGAAAAAGGTGTGGTGGATGTTAGGAATTAGAAAATTCCATTGTGAAGAGTCGGTCACCCCAACTATTATCTAGCATAAGTTAGCTCGTAGATTTGTCGTTAGTTTTGTTATTTATGAGTTTATTAGTTAGTTTGCAGCATAGTTTAGTTTAGTGCAACACCGTGGAGGAAGGACGGGTCTTTACCCACTGTATCCCTGATCCACAGGCCGTCAGGAGGTCGTTTAGTTTGTAACCTATAAATACCCTCTACCTTGCAAGGTAGAGGGTTGGATGTTCTTTTGGTAATCTAATATTCTACAAGTTTCTCTTACTAGAATATCCCACTTTCTCTCTCTCTAAAATCATCTATATGCTCATTGTGTTAATGTTATGATATGTAAGTGAAATCCAATATCCTACAATTGGTATCAAGAGCCATGGTTAGATCATATCTTGCACATCTTTGGATTTCTAGTGGTTTTTAGGTGGTTTTTGAGTTTGAAAAAGTTTAGTGGTTTGTGCATCATTTGGTTGATTTCTTGTGTTAAAGTTTGGATTTTGTTAGTACTTTTATGTTTAGAATCATCACAAGTGTTTAGGGTTTCATTTGGTAAGCTTGAATCATCTTGGTTGGGTTGTTTTTGGATTGAAAAGTGATGTTTATGTGGTTTTTCTTGCTAGCGACTTGACATACGGACTTCATTCTTCGTAGCGACTTGCTTTGCAATTTTGTAGCGAGTTACAGTTTTGGAGCTAGCGACTTAGACCTAGCGACTAACAGTACAAGTAGTGGACTTTCCACTACGGGTAGCGACTTGGTGGTAGCGACTTGGTCTGTAGCGAGTTGCTCTTTAGTGACTTGAATCTTTAGCGACTTGATTAGCGAATTGCTGCCAAAATTTTGCTAGCGACTTAAGGCTTAGCGAGTTACTACTTAGCGACTTGCAATTGTTTAGCGACTTGGTGGTATAGCGAATTAGGTGTTGGCGACTTGGTGTTAGCGACTAGAGGATTAGCGACTTGTACTTAGCGACTTGGATGTTGATTTAGCGACTTGGGATTATTGCTATTTAGTTGCTAGCGAGTTGGTTCAAAATCTCTAGCGACTTGGGGGTTCGTAATTTGATACTAACATCTTGTATACTTGGTATTTTGCTACTAGGATTTCCAATAACTTGGGGAGTAATTCAAAATAACATAATGTCAGTCATCACTGATCCTTTAATCACCAAAGTACTTGCTCTCTATGACACAACACAGAATAGTGAAACAGAATGCTTACCTGAATGCCATACATTTAATGATTCAGCATCGATTAATCAGAACAACTCAAATAAGTCACTCTTAATGTTTGCAAATGATGCTAAGAATATGGAATGCACCAGTGAGCCCTTTCAACATCTCAGTCAGCTTCTCAAACTACTCTTATCTACAACCATGGATCGAACAAGTTGTGCCATCCTTCGTCAGGATTTTCCCACTTTGACAAGAACTGTTTTACTTAACTTAGAACGACTGAGGATTCAAATTACCAAAGAAAAGTTCTCAACTGATGAGTCTCATGCCGCTCTTCAAACTATCTTCAATCAATTTCAGCCACTTATCCGGGAAGAATACTCCTCAGATTTTGATGATATCATGACTGGAATATCTTTCAAGAAACACACGGGAATGGAAATTCATGAGTTCAGAAACTCATTTATTCAACTTATGAGTAATATGGAAACATACATCAAGGAAACTGCAAAAGAGAATAACAAGCTGAATGAATTGAATGAGTGCCAAGAGACACCATGGAGCAATTGTGACATGTCATGCAACATTCCAGTCGAACCAGCAAATGACACTGATTGCAGAATCTCAGTTGCAATGAAAAAGGATGAAGAAAACAGCACTGATCTCAAATTCTCAGAGTCAGAAAAGGTATCAATCGATAAGGTACACTTAACTGATCACATAAAGTCTCATGAAAAGGTACCTGACTCTTACTCTGAACACAACATCGTGGAATCAATCTTTGTTTTACCTGAATCTAATGCAAATAACATGATTGAAAAAAAGGTATATGATGAGCTTTCAAACAAATTTTCAATTCTTGAAAAACATTGTATCTCATTGCAAATTGAAATACAACAAAAGGATGAAATGTTTTATGCAAAAAAACCATGTACTAATCACGAACTTCCAGAATTTCGAGAATTTTTTGAAATTAATCAGTTAAAATCCCAGATTCAGGACAAAGATTCGACCATTGGCAATCTGAAATTACTTCTTTCAGAAGTCCAGAAATATGACTGTCATGAGATGAGTGATACACTAGAATCTAGAAATTCATAACTTGCTCTTTGTGTGTCTAACCTACTAAGAGAAAATGAGCATTTAAGAATGAACCTTGAGGAAACAAATTCTAAGTTAGTCAATCAATCTAACCTCTTGATGAAAGATATTGATGACCTCAAAGCCCAAATTCAGGATAAGAGCTTCAATATTGTTGCCCTAAAAAATGAGCTTAGGAAGTCTGTTGGAAATAGGATGAACACTAAGTTTGCAAAACCTTCAACTTTGGGAAAGTCAAATGTTCAGAACCACTCGAAACGAACAGTTATTAAACAACCTAATGCCTTTAGGTCTGAAAGAGTTAAACCATTGAAATCTAAGCTTACCTCCCAAGTTGATAATATGTCTGTTTTGTCAAAACCAGTCACTTCATTACCTAGTTCAGATATGATGAATCTCAAACCTCGGACTTATGTTCAATACTCTAATCACAAAAGGACAAATAGTCAAAACAAGGCTGTGCACTCATTTAGTTCAACTAACAGTGATTTCAAATGGATTCCCACTGGCAGATTTTTTAAGTTTACAGGACTTAAACGAACTTACATTCCTAGATCATGCCTCAAGTGGATTCCCACTGGAAAACTCTTCAAGAATGTAGAATCTACTAGGATCCCCATTAATGATACGTCTGTGTTATACTATGATGCATCCAAATGTGAGATTAAACATGTCACTAACCTTTCTATGTGCAATTCTACGTGTGCTTCCAGTACAATGTGCTCTCAGTCTTTTTCAGGTACAATGCTCAACTCAATTAGGAACTTCATGACTTGGTTCCCTTCAGAAATGAACATAGCTCATTCAGGAGCTATAGCTTGCCAGAGTTGATGTACTTCTTACTTTGACTCCTATTCATCTTGAATCAGGACTCGCTCTTTTATATCTGTGTATAAATCAAGTTTAAAAAATAAATAAATAAAAAAAAAATAATAAAAAAATAATGTCATTCTTTTAAATTCACAATTTTATATATGTCATTATTTTAAATTCACAATTTTATCATTTTCCTCAATCTAATAAAGAATACATTCCTTGTTATCGATAACATCTACGGTCCTAGAAATGTCATTCAATAATGGCACGGGATCATAGATGAAGTTCGAACAAATGATATATTCTTGTTTTATAACGGGATTGGTTAATGTCAATCAATGGTCTTTGATGACATTGATTGAGGTGGAGATTTTGTATTAGTTTTTTCTTGATTATCTATGCCATTGGCTTCTGTGCTGGTTATGATGTTTGCTCATTTGTAAGTTGTGGTTGTGTCTTGCTTTTGTGACTAACTGGTTATGCTTCTGTAACTATCTGGTTATGGTGTTTCTCTCAGTTATAGGTTGTGGTCATATCTTGCTCATGTGATTATCCTTGTGTACCCATGTATTGAGTGCCTTGCATTAAACGCTTATTTGATTAAATGTTTATTTGATTCATGGTTATCATTGTGATTATCTATGCTAGAGTCTTAGTCTAAAATCCTTGTTAGCAACTTACCACTCTTGCCTCTAAACCACAGGGATCAAATGTGTCAAATAGCCAAAAGAGTTTTTGCACTAGCGACTTACCACACTTCACTCTAAAAGCACAGGGACCGAATGTGTCAAATTGCCAAAATTCCTTCCTTGACCCCTAGCGACTTACCAATCTTTTAGTTCTTAAATAAGTTTTTTCTTTTCTTTTTCTCTTTTCTCTCGTTTTTTTTCTTCTCGTCAAATTATATAGTTCATCTTAGCGATTTAACAGTGGTATGTCTCGAATCTCTCCTTATTTGTTCTCTCCTACGCGATTGTGTTTCGTTTCTAACTTGTCATTTTAACCAGATCCCTTCGAGCTCGTGAATTGTGACTGTTTGATTCCCACCTAGGTTCGATTTATCATGAAATCGTGTTTTGTTGTTATTATGATGTTGAAAGTGTACAAATTGTTTGGTATATCTTATCTTGATTGCTCGTTAATTTGTTTTCATGAACTGGTGGTGAATGATTAGTGGTTTGGGTCGTATGTTTTTTTATGAGTGTTCTTGATGGCGACTTAACGTTGTTCTTGGTAGCGACTTAGCTTGAATGTTCATCGTGGCGAGTAAGCACTCAACTTAGCGACTAAGTGGTTGTGGCGAATTAGTTTTTTATATTTTGGCGACTTGGGTAGCGACTTAGTTGTCAGCGACTTGTCTTTACAAGTTAGCGAATTAGTAACATTAGCGACTTAGTTAACAAATTTGTAGCGACTTGGTTTTGTTACTGTTCATGGCGACTTGTCTTTACAAGTTAGCGAATTAGTAACATTAGCGACTTAGTTAACAGATTTGTAGCGACTTGGTTTTGTTACTGTTCATGGCGACTTGTCTTTACAAGTTAGCGAATTAGCATATATAGCGACTTAAAGAGCTAAACTATTAGCGACGTGTCTGTGGTAGTAGTGATGGCGACTTGCCTTTACAAGTTAGCGACATTGTTCACTTTCATGTTGCGAATTAGTCCTGTTTAACAGCTTGTCTATCTATAACTTTAGACATGTTTGGTGGATTTTTAGGGTCTAGGGTTATTAAAATGTTTAAAGGTTAATTGCTAAAGTTGATCTCATTCTCACAATACTTAGGATCTCCTGATTCAACTTGTTGAGTCAACATACTCTATGTAATCTGCTATGACATTTTTGTTTAGGCAAACGGTACTTGGTCTCTCTCACGACAACCAAATGTTACTTTTTGCCTCATGCATATTTGTTATATCACTTCTACATTTGTATCTTGGCTTATGACATGATCCCTTTGCAATGCACTCTTTAACCTTTTAATCCCTTATCAACTCGTCGTGTGAAAATTTATCTAAAGGACTCTACTTCATTGAAATATATCACTTATGCCACTCAATCATTCTCTATATGTGTTTTGGGGACTCTTTCTGAGTTACTATTTCTATGTGTCTATGTCATAAGGGTGCTCTCAATGTTGTCTCACTTATCATTTATTATCTAACTCGTTCCCAATCATTACTGTTGATTGTATGTTTACTCAGATCATCAATGGCAAGTTCAAACCCTGAAAAGAGCGTTACCCCTTCGGCATCATCCAAAGTTCTCTCAGACGAAGAAATCCTTCCCAGGAGTCAATGGGCTGATATTGGAAAAAGTAACTGTTATGTGGACCTACAAAAGCTACAACAAAATCCGATACTCAAAGTGTCTATTGACATCCTCAAGAACACAAACTTCTTCGGTGCTATTACCAAGCAATGCTCAATTCCCACCATTTACATTCAACAATTCTGGAACACCATTCAATGGGACAAAATCACAGCTCAATACTCTTGCAAACTGGATGACAGGGAGTTCACGATTGATTCTGCTATTCTAAGCAAGGCTCTTGGAATCACCCCATGTAACCCTAACCTTCGTTCTGAATCTCCACCTGGTGCTGACGATCTGATTGTCTTTCTAATTGGGTTGGGTTATCAGAACAGCATTTTAAGGGCATCCGACATCATCACTGGACACATGTATCAACCCTGGAGAGCTATTACAACTATTCTCAACTTGTGCTTATCTGGAAAAACATCAGGATTCGATAAAGTGAGAATTCCCATCTTGCAAATTCTATGGGGCATTGTCAATAGGGTTGATGTGAATGTCTCAGATCGTATTTGGGAAGAATTTTCCTTATCAATAAACACATTCATATCTGATAGAACAAATTTTCAGAACAAAGCTCAAGGCCGAAAGAAACAGAACAAGCTTGTGATTCCCAGCATCTGATTTTCAAATCTTGTTATCCAGTTCTTGCAACAAAATCACAACTTCAATCCTAGGAATGAATCAACTCTACATAAAGCAGAAGATGAATATGTTTTAGGAAACCTGAAATATGTTCCTAGAGGTATGGATAATGAAATATTTGGATTGCCAATTCCTGATATTCTACTCACAGAAGATATCAAGAAGAAGGACTACTTCAAACAATACAAGAAAAGAGCTACCAGTTCCTCTGCTAATGTCACACCCTCTCCTCCACAACCCAATGCTCCCAAGTCCACTTCTGCCTCACAAGCATCCTATGCCTCTCTTCCTAAAAAGAGACTTGAAAGGTCACAACATTCAGACACCGCATCCAAGAAGCAGAAAGTAAAAAGGAAGAAAGTGGAAAAGGAAATTGGTGAAAATACTGAGGTATCAAAGAATATTACAAGGTTAACTGATGAAGATGATGCAGATCTACAACTTGGAATTCAGCATAGCCTAGAAAGTCTGAATGTGAAAGCACCAGTAGGTGGAGTTGTGTTAAGAGAACCTGATCATCTGCCACGACAAACAACCCCAATAACACAAGACAAAGGAAAAGGGGTTGCTAGTGTTGAAACTGAACAAGCCGCTCACATGCTTTTAACGATCTCATCGTCTCCATCAAGCACCACCAATCAATATGAGCTAAAGAGAAGAACAGAATCATCTCCTGCTAAAGAACAATCTGGAGTGGACAAAGTGCCTGAAACGTTTAAAGAAAACCTTACACTTAGTGAGACTCAATCTGGCCAGAATGTTGATGCTCTGTTGCAGAAAGGCTCGCAGGAGAATCTTGAGACAAGATCTGATGAGACCTTGCAGATGGATGAACCAAATCTGTCTACCAAGTCTCTATCTTCACTCAAGGACTTCGATACAGATTTCACTTTCGGAGATCAATACATAAATGACAAACCTTTAGATACTGCACAATCCATGGTTACGGTCAACATTCAGCAAGATACATCAACAATTCCTCCGATGTCAGCATCTTCACTCACAACTGAACTTCCACCTCCCAAACCTGCTCAATCAACTGTACGAACACCACCTACATCGTCACCAACCCCTGAACCTGTCATTACAGTTGCTGATGTGGATGCTCCACCAGCTTCACCACCTCAGATCCTTACCTCAGATCAACTACTGGACAAAGCTGTAAAAAGGATAGAAGCCCTTGAAAGGCAACTTCCTAAATCTGTTGATTCCCTTGTGGATCGTGTCTATAGATTGGAGCACCTCAACTTCAATGAAGGGGTTGCTGCCGCCATTGAAGGGGAAGTCAAGGATGTTGTGGAATGGGCAATGGAGGCCCCACTTCTTAGACGATTCAAGGACCTACCTATCACCGATATGAGAGCAGCTCTGTGTGAAAAGATGTATGAAGCTAAAGAGGACAAGCATGAGGTTCACAAGAAACTCTATGAGGCACTTGAAGAATCCATTAAGTTCGACAATTATGAGTAGTATATGATTGACATCAAGGAAAAGGAAGCTAAAAGGAAAAGGAGAGCTATTGTGTTGGAAACATTGAAGAAAGACCGTAAAGATCCTCCTCCACCTCCACCACCAACGGGGGGCGCTGGAACTTCTGGAGCTGGTGAACCTTCTATGACAACCAACAAACCTCCACCACAACCACCATCATCACCGCCAAAACCTTCCAATCAATCAAGTCCTACAAAAGAACAGAGTGCTAAGAAGGAATCTGCTGCTTGGTCGACGGTTGATTCTAGGTTCACATCCACATCCACCTCTATTCCTGATGATCAAATGGTTCACGAAGAGTCGCACGTCATGGCAGATTCAGAACCAGATGAAGATGATGCATCAACAAAGCATATTCCTAAGCCATCAGAAGACTGGTTTGATGCTTACCTGGCTGGGAATCGCACTAGCACATTTTCCAGAGTGGCACGTTCAAGGGACACGATTCAAAGTTGTATTGTTGAAGATAGACCTCCTTCTCCAGAACCTACATGGACCATCCCAGAGTCTGACTCGATTATTCCTGACAACAATTGGGCATCAATTGTCACCAATAATTATGAAGTTCCAGCTGAAGACTCTCTTCTGCACTACACTGGTGATATGGGAAGCTTCATTAGATGGTTTTGTGAACGGAAGAGTATCTCATCCATAACTCCAAGAGATCTCGAAGGACAAGCTTATAAAATTATCAAAGTCTTCCACTCAGATGCAAATCATCTTCAATATCAGATGGAAGAATGCCATAAGATGCTGAATGACCAAGTCAGTGAGAAAATCAGTCGCTTCAATGTCAACAAATCTCTTCCTCTTGGTGGTGAACCTGGTCAGATGACCATTCAGGCTGAATTCTTCTTCAATCATGACTTGGACTATCTGTGTGCTCGCTCTGCTGAAAGAAGACCAGCTCTATCAATTTCAAAGATGAAAGCTGCAACCTACTCTGATCAGGGGCTTGAACAGATGGTTCCTGATCTATTCTGGGCTGAAGAAGAACAAAAGTATGATATTTCCGCCTCATATGGTATCTCTCACTGGTGGTTCAAAAAGAAGAAGTTCTACATCGAAAGACATGGTGCTGATAAAAGACGCAATGATGTTCGATCAAAGCTGCAAATCTTAAGTGTTGTTCGTGTAGAGATCTTCCCTATCTATGGATATGAGTATTTGAAGAAGATAGTCCTTAAAAGAGCAGACTTCAAAGAGTATACTATTGAGGAAAACGACTTCAAACATCTTCTGCCAAATGATTTCGAAGATCTCTATCTCTTGAATCTTCAAGGACACCTTGAGCATTTACCTGTCCGTGAGAAAAAGGCCCTCTCTGCAGCTGTCACTCTTTGGATCAGGGGCTTAGTCATTCGAAAACGAGTTGAGGACTTTCAGCTTGGCATAGAAAGCTACCAAACCAGGATCAACCTTACAAGTCCACAATGGAATGCAACTGGGCATGAGTTTCATCGTGAATACAAAGTTCTTGACACCCCTAGGGCCGTCGTCTTCACCGACAGATATGGGTCTCGCATGCTTATGAGACTATGTGAGCTCTACAAGTTTAGTGACGGTACGCTCAAATTGGTCGAAGAAGAACTTGACACCAGAGTGAAAGAAGTCAAAATTGATATGAAATCATGGGTTAAGACTACTTTTTGGACTGATGATGACTTGAAGAGGTGTGAACATTTCATTGCTGCAATCAGACGAAGACACAAGACACGAAGGATCTTCCACAGCCTTGAAAGTTTTGTTGGTGGAAGGCTTCGGGATGGTCACTACAAACTTCTTCAGAGAACGGAATAAAGACATCTTTGGGACTCCATCTCTTATGTATTAAATCTGTGTATTATGTGGTGTACTAACTTTGAACTTCTGTAATGCATGTAATAGCGATAGGTTTTGTACTGTGGATTCCTCTTATTTCAAAAAAAAGGAACTTCAGTGGTGTCTTCTTCTTTTCATATAAAACCGGACACATTTTTCTCCAACAAATGTTTTTGCCTCATACATATTTAAATCACTTGAGATCCAAAATCTCAAAGGATTTGAAATTTTTGATCGGGGGAGAAAATGTGATATAAATATGAAAGATGATTAAAAGATGACCAGTTTTGTGCATACCGCTCTCTAATATGTGCTAAACAATTTTCGAATCTCGAAGCATATATTAAGGGGGAGCATTTTTCTTTTAACAAATTCAAGACTTCAGGGTACACAATTTTCCAGTTTTCTAAGGTACCTTGATTGTATGTTAAATGGCTTCTAATCGCTTGGTGATCATGCCTGCACTTCAATATAAAGGGTTCCCTCTAGTATGTGCAAAACTCTTTTCAAACCTAGAAGCACATATTGAGGGGGAGCAAAATCATGAAAACCTCATCCTTCCCCTAAAATGCTCTATCTACCTGATTCGACTTGGAAAGTGATGTTGATATCTTTTAGAAAATGGTAATCAAAGAAGTTAATTCTTTCTCTTGCCTCAGTGTGCAAAACATTTTCAAATACTTGATGCATATGTTGAGGGGGAGTTCTCGTTCTAAAAATATCAAAAACAATTTCAGGTACAAAATGCTTTGATAATATATCATAAGTATCTGAATTGATTTTCAAATGGTTTTCAATTGGTTCCATATGGCAGATGAACAATACCAAAAAGACCGACCAACTTTACTTTATGTATGGTGATATAAGGATGATAAGGTTAGGTTTTTGTTCCCATGATCCGCCAGAACCGGAGGGATCTACCCAGGGACTATCCACTAGTTAGTGTAGAGTTCTTAGGTATAATGATAAAAGGAGAAAAATGAGATAAGGGAAGTGTGCGGACTGAGACTGAGCTAGTACCGGAATAAACCCAACAAGGTTCTAGCTATGAAGTCTTGGTATGCACTGAAGGGGTTGAAGAATTAAAAAGAACTGAATGAGAAAAGGGTGAAAACAAATAGCCCTCCATTGATTCAACCTTAGGGCAGAAACCGGGTTCAATTCATTTGCTACTGGCTGTTACCAAGGTAACACCGGTATTGAAGACAAGACGTCATGGACCCAGTGACGCACTGCACTAAACTTCCCAAACTACTCAAGTTCCTCTTAAAAGGACTTGTTTCATTCTCACGGGGAACCAACATTATCTATTGACTTTCTCTTAGAGATCGTTGATATTGAAAAAGGAGACCCTCTCCCTAGTCTCCGGCACAGGATCCAAATATGCACAAAATTGAGTCTAGAGCCACGAGATCATCAATAAATCTCATTAGGACACTTTCAATGAAGACTCTCTGTTTCACACAATGTGGAAAGAGAGATTATATCTTGAGTCCTTGTGGTATTGCCAGAACATCTGAGTGATATGCATACATATTCACAATGAAGATGGAAAACCTTCTGGAGCCAACATCAAACAAGCTCCTGGTAGGTGGCATGTGAGATCTATTATATAGATCAACCATGTGACAACTGAATAGAAACAATGGGGCGATTCAATCTCTTGAATCAATCCTGGTTCAGGTTATGGATTGACGGATACCTTTGAAAAACCGGTCTTTGTGCTTAATAACTCTTTTCTTTAGCACATCGACCGTGTACTAATTTTTCAAACCAAAAGGTGTTTTTTATGATTGATAATTGATTTCAATAAAACCTTCGTTGTATTGCAAAAACAATTTCTATTGAGCAATACACGATTGTTTTTCAAATCTCTTTTCATCAATCAGTGGACTTAAATTCGCTGGTTCACTCACTCCGTGTTGTCTTCTTTGAGATGTTCCGGTTTGAGAACAGCTAGAGCAGCTGCGAAACCCTGTCAAGGAAATTCTTCGGAATTATACCTGATCACAGGCAGTACTTGTACTGATCAACGGGGAACCGTGGGCCGTGTACCTCAATTCAACGAAAGTGATCAAAGACACTTTCGTGTGCTCTATTGCTAACTGTTTTATGCAGGTACATCCTACGTTTGCAGCTGATCAGAATGAAGCGGTCAATCCATAGCCGCATGCTCACACAATACATTCATCTCTCAAGAAATCATGATAAGTGCATCAATGACTCTGATATTTTCACTCTATGCTTCTGCTACGCTGCTGCCAATATCATGAATCAACTAAAGCTTCCGCTACTCTGATGAGAAGATATCATGATCCAGAATGTGAGCATGTCGGTCCTAAAGTCACATCATCACATAATACCAACACCACAAAGGATGTCTCAGAGATTTTTGATAGCTGATGATCTCAAAAGCTGGCTCAAATTTATTATCACGTGGATCAGTAAAAGACCTCCACTTTAAAGTACAAATCTATGCAGACTTTGAAGTTGCACTACTTATGCACAAAGATTGCGAAGTTGAAGTATTAAAGTCTACGAGCTCAAGAACAAAGTCAAGAATAGAATGCTAGGATTTGAAATGTAAAACATGGGGTGACCTCCCTTAGGGGGAGATTGTTAGGAATTAGAAAATTCCATTGTGAAGAGTCGGTCACCCCAACTATTATCTAGCATAAGTTAGCTCGTAGATTTGTCGTTAGTTTCGTTATTTATGAGTTTATTAGTTAGTTTGCAGCATAGTTTAGTTTAGTGCAACACCGTGGAGGAAGGACGGGTCTTTACCCACTGTATCCCTGATCCACAGGCCGTCAGGAGGTCGTTTAGTTTGTAACCTATAAATACCCTCTACCTTGCAAGGTAGAGGGTTGGATGTTCTTTTGGTAATCTAATATTCTACAAGTTTCTCTTACTAGAATATCCCACTTTCTCTCTCTCTAAAATCATCTATATGCTCATTGTGTTAATGTTATGATATGTAAGTGAAATCCAATATCCTACAGTGCAACTCTATTTTGTGCGGACTGAATATCAATTAGCAGACATCTTCACCAAAGCTCTTCATAGAGAACGTTTTGAGTTTATCCTTCCACGTCTTGGTCTAAAGAGTCTACAACCGGAAACACTCAAGCGTCTTCAAGAGGAAGACGAGGAGTAAAGGTCTTTATTCATCTATCTCTTGTATATATTTATTCAAAAAGCAAAATATAAAATTTAAAATAAAAAAAAATAAAAAAAAACCCTCAAAAGAAAATATAAAAATATAAAATTCTCTAAAATCCATAAAAATTTGAAAAATCTTGAAAAATTCCAAAAATATTGTTATTTTGTCATGTTTTTATTTATTCGATATCATCTAGGACTTTGTGTTGACATTCAAAGAATGTCACGGGTCTTTAGATGTTCTTCGAATGTACATAGTTTTTGTTAAAAAAAAGGCGGAGAAAAATGGTGGTTTATTGTCATTTCAGGCAGTAACCCGTTTTAAAAGTAAAGAACAGAGCCATGCTTTATCTTATTTTTCAAATCTCATGCTCTGATTCTTAAAACAAATGTTTGTCATCAAAAAGACAAATGTTTCTCTTTCCAAATATTTTTCCGTCTAATGATTCTTCTGAAAAATATTTGTCATCTAATGAAAACTAAATTGCTTTGAAAATACCTCGTACTCCATTATTCGTGTAAATCATTTGTGCTTATCATCTGTCAAAATCTCTATCTCTCAATCAACAACTAGTGTCATTGATTGAGGGGGAGAATGATTTTATTCGAATTAAAAAGGTTATTTTGAAAGGTCATTTTTCAAACAATTGGCACGTAAATGAGCAAGGTTTATTGTTGAAAATTCAAAAAGAATAATGTTTTATACAGTTGATTCAAAACCATTGCTAATGTTATGTTTTCAAAAGACAATTTTGCATGTTTAATCAATGGAGTTTAAAGTCTGAAAATCTGATCCTTATCAGTTAAGAAGTTTTTTTTTTTTCAAAAGCAAGTCACTATTCTCCTCAAAAAGCTTTCAAAATTGAATTTAAATCAATAGAAATCACAACTCTCAAAAGGAGTTGAAAATGTGATCGGGGGAGAATTTGTGATTTAAATTGGATTTAAACTGATAATTCGATACATGGTTTTATAAGAATGTACAAGCTCTCCTTCCCACATGTGCCAAACGATTTCAAATTTTCCACGCACATGTTGAGGGGGAGCATCTATCTTAAACCACAAAGATTTGAAACGTGATCAATTTATTTCAATGTGTAGTCTTTTCCTAATATGTGCAAAACATTTTCAAATTTCTAAGCACATATTGAGGGGGAGCAACTATTCTGAAAACCACATTCTTTATATAACTACTCTTAGATGCAAGCCAACCCCTCAAAGATGAAAATTATTTCTATTACAAAATGATGCTTGATGCACATGTTGAGGGGGAGCTTTTGTTCTAAAAATATCAAAAATAACTCAGGTACAAATGCTTTGATAATATATCACAAGTATCTGGATTGATTTTCAAATGGTTTTCAATTGGTTCCAATGGCAGATGAACTTTACCTAATAGACCGACCAACTTTACTTTATGTATGGTGATATAAGGATGATAAGGCTAGGTATTTGTTCTCATGATCCGCTAGAACCGGAGGGATCTACCCAGGGACAATCCACTAGATATTGTAGAAGTCCTTAGGTATGATGAAAAAAGGAGAAATGTGAGATATGGGAAGAGTGCGGACTGAGACAGAGCTAGTACTGGAATAAACCCAACAAGGTTCTAGTTATGAAGTCTCGGTAAGCACTGAAGGGGTTGAAGAATGAAAAAGAATTGAATGTGAAAATGGTGAAAATAAATAGCCCTCTAATAATTCAACCTTAGGGCAGATACAGGGTTCAATTCATATGCTACTGGTGGTTACTAAGGTAACACTGGTATTGAAGACAAGACGTCATGGACCCAGTGACGCACTGCACTACAACTTCCCAAACCACTCAAGTTCCTCTTAAAAGGAATTGTTTCATTCTCACGGGGAACCGACATTATCTATCGACTTTCTCTTAGAGTTTGTTGATATTGAAGAAGGAGACCCTCTCCCTAGTATCCGGCATAGGAACCAAATATGCACAATGGAGTCTAGAGCCACGAGATCATCATATAAATCTCCTTAGGACACTGTCAATGAAGACTCTCTGTTTCACAAAATGTGGAAAGAGAGATTATATGTTATGAGTCCTACGCATTATCCTTGTGGTATTGCCAGAACATCTGAGTGATATGCTAACATATTCACAATGAAGATGGAAAGCCTTCTGGAGCCAACATCAAACAAGCTCCTGGTGGGTGGCATGTGAGATCTATCCAATAGATCAACCATGTGACAACTGAACAGAAACAATGGGGCGATTCAATCTATTGAATCAATCCTGGTTCAGGTTATGGATTGACGGATACCTTTGAAAAATATGTCGTTGTGCTTAAAAACTCTTTTCTTTAGCACATCGACTGTGTACTAATATTTCAAAATAAAAGGTGTTTATGATTGATAATTGATGTTCATTAAAACCTTCGTTGTATTGCAAAAACAATTTCTATTGAGCGATACACGATTGTTTTTCAAATCTCTTTTCATCAATCAGTGAATCTCAATTCGCTGGTTCACTCCCTCTGTGTTGTCTTCTTGGAGACGTTCCGGTTTGAGAACAGCTAGAGCAGCTGCGAAACCCTGTCAAGGAAATTCTTCGGAATTTTACCTGATCACATGCAGTACTTGTACTGATCAACGGGGAACCGTGGGCCGTGTACCTCAATTCAACGAAAGTGATCAAAGACACTTTCGTGCACTTTATTGCTAACTGTTGTATGCAGGTACGCCCGACGTTTGCAGCTGATCAGAATTAAGCGGTCAATCCATAGCCGCATGCTCACACTACACATTCATCTCAAAAGAAATCATGATAAGTGCTTCAACGACTCTGATACTTTCACTCCATGCTTCTGCTATGCTGCTGCAAATATCATGTACCAGTAAAAGCTTCCGCTACTCTGATAAGAATATATCATGATCCAGAATGTGAGCATGTCAGTCCAAATGTCACAACATCACATAATGTCAACACCACAAAGGAAGAGACAGAGATTTTTGTTTGCCGATGATCTCAATGCTAGCTCAAAACTCATCATTACGTGGATCAGTTAAAGACCTCCACTTGAAATTATCCAAACATGCGGAACATGAAGAATCAAAGACTACGAGCTACTGAGCAAGGAACTTAATCAAGAATCCTAGAACAATCTAATGTAAAATATGTTTGTATTCATTGTAAATTGAGGTGACCTCCCTTAGGGGGAGATTGTTAGGAATTAGAAAATTCAGTCGTTAAAGAGTCGTTCATCTCAAGTATATGTATTCGATAGAAAGCTCGTAGTCGTAGTCAAGTTATGTTATTTAGTAGTTTGTTAAGTAACACCGTGGAGGACGGACGGGTCTTTACCCACTGTATGCCTGATCCACAGCCCGTAGGTGGCGTTTATTTGTAAGACACTATAAATACCCTCTACCTCCCAAGGTAGAGGGTTTGAGCTTCAATACCATTTTTCTTTGTTTCACATTGATGCGCGCCAAACAGTCAAGCTAAATCACACAAGCCCGCCACTTGTGAATGGCGGACCGTAACCAGCTTAAAACTGCTTAAGCACGAATTCAATGAAGATCTGAGGAGTATAGGGTTTCCCCGGGTCGTTATGTCCCAGCGAGCTATGCAATGGATTATCAAACGTAAAGTGATCGAGAGATTTGAACGGGAAAAGGATTTGAGATTATTACTACAGAAGAAGGACATAAACTACAAGGGGTTAAATACAAATTAAAGAAAGTTAAAAAGATAAAAAATATTAAATAAACGCTATCACTATTTTTAAAATGTTGTTTTTGTGATTTTATAAAACAAAATAACTTAAATAAACTATTTTAACTAAAACGTAAACTTAAATTATCTAAAAACGTAACTTAAAATGAAAACGTACGTTATTTATAAAAATTACGCTGGAGCGCAAGATAAAACGTAAAATTTGTGAAATAAAAGTCCTACGAATGTAAAAACAATTTTTTTACGTAATATATGACAAAAGAAAATTTTAGGAAAAAGCGGAATATTTTTTTGAGTTTTATTTTATTTATTATGAATTAAAAACGATTTTACACTAATTTAATTATTAAAAATACTAAACATTTTGAGAAAAATACGAAAAAATCACAAAAATTACTTTAGATGTTACTGATCCTAAGAAAAATGAAAAAGGTGGGTACTGCTTTATGAAATAAGCTGGAAATAAGCTCAAAAGAGCTTATCCCCAAAACTGACCAACTCCCTTATAGTTTAAGTATTGCAAGCTATGACAAGAAAGTCCCAAGGGCGCATTTGGTTACAGGTACACATGCAACTTCCTATACGGGGGAGGTCCCTAGTTCGAACCTTGGCCTCCCCTTTTGCCATTTTATTTTTTTTTTCTTGATTTTTCTTTTTGGAAACTAAAGTGCCAATGAAAATAAGACTCTTACTAAAGCTGAACTTTTGAAAAACCTTCCAATAAGCTGTCAACAGCTTTCTAGCTCACAGATTTGGACAGATTCAAAACCAAACACCTTTCTCAGACTTTTAAGCAAAATATGAACATCAAAAGCAGGTAAGCAGTTGGACAAAATACAAATAAGCAAATGCAAAATGAAATCCAGCTCACTCTAGATGAAATAAGCTAAAATAATAACGGGATAAGCAGTTGGTATAAGAGAGTTTATACTAAGGGGAACCTAAACTAAAAATAGGATAATAAGCTAAAGAATGCCAAATTAAGCACTAATAAGCATATAATAAGCTAAAGACTACCACTTCCTAATCTATATTATCTAAAAAGCACTAAGGTCCCTAGTGTATCCTAAATAAGCTAAAGCTAACCTGTTATAAGCTGAAAGAGAGCTCGATACCTAGGCTACTGTTGCAGCAGAAACAAGGCCAGGGGGGTGTTTTCAAGGGCTAATTAAGCTGCTAATAAGCTATAGGAAAAATTCATAAAAATACTAATTAGATGCACAACCTAGCCTATTTCAAGCATGCAAAATTTTAGCTTATAATACCAAGTAATAAACAAATGAAAAATCCGAGAATGGAGCCCCTTGAACCATTAAGCTGCTGAACCAAGTAACTAAAATGGGTTTTAGGACAGATTTTAAATGCGATTTTAAGCTAAATAAAATTATCCTAAATGCAAATAGACTACTGATATATTGAAAATGGTATATTGAGATGTGAGAAAAGCGATTTTGGAAGAATTTTAAATGAAAGATGAGCTTTGAAAAAGCACATGAACAGCAGTGGGGCTGTTTGTGCAGAAAATTATGAGACAGGAAATGGTTTTCTCTTGTACTTGAAACCTTTCAAAACTTGTTCTAGCTTCTTGGTACTATTAAACTAACTCAAACTAAACTTCATGAAACTGATCTTTAATAACCAAAATGGGTCAAAACAGGTTTTGACCCGTTTTTTTAGCCTAAACCAAACACCCCTGTAGATTGCTAAAACAGACTTTAAATCAATTTTTGGTATTAAGCCTTGAGAATTTAAACTGAAAAGGACTTCTAATAACTGAGTTACTTCTACTTTAAAGCTTTTAAACACGATTTACACTAAGATTATGATGAACTTAATGGTTGACTTTCGTTGACTTTACATGAAAATTTCTCAAACTTGTAATGAATACTTGAAATTAGTTCCAATACACTGAGTTAACTAAGTCTCATACATTAATACTTGAAATTACAAATTAAAATTTATTTAAAACATAGAAACTTTAAAAACGACATACAAGGAAAAAATTAAAAACTAACTAACTCCCTTCAACAGCTTCTCTTGCCTCTTTTATAACCTTAGGAGTCTTCTCTCACTTACTTGACTGTTTCCCACCATTCTTTAAGACCCTTGGATCACTTAAGTTTATTTTTGGCCATTGATTGTTTTTGGCGGGAAAAGGGTTTTTGGCAGTGGGGAAGAGATTGAGTGTGTGTAAGGGAAGTAATCAAAGTCTCTTGGATGTAGTGTTTGGAGGGGGGGTTAGAGTAGGGATATGATGATGGTGGAGTGTAGCAGAAGTGTTTACAGGTTTTGATATGATGAAATGGTGATACCCGTGAAGAGGGAGGGAAAGGGGTGGTCAACTCGTTTGACTGGTAATATAAAAAGAAGGGGGGGTCCAATATGTTGTAATGACAGGGTCACAAGGGTAAGGCAGGGTCAAAAATAGAAATGACAAGGGGCCAAAGTGTAGGAAAGGTTTAAAATTATCAAGGACTTATCTTGCCATTTCTGAAACTGTAGGGACTAGAACTGCCAAATCTGCAAAGTTGATGCAAGGGCTGAAATTGACAAGTATCAATAGTTCAAGGACCAAAGTTGACATTTTCACATTTTCCAGGGACCAAATCTGCCAATTTTCAAAGTTGGAGGACCACTTTTGTAATTTTCTCAAACTTTTCACATTTTTCACCAAAGGACTAAATTTGACAACTTTTGATTTTAAAAGGACCTTTGGTGACTTTACTTTTGAAATTATGTGCTCAGGGACTGTTTTTGACAACTTTTGAAACTTGGGGGACTGAAACTGCAATTTTTGCAAATTTGATATGTTTTTCATCTGATTTTGATATTTTTGTATTTAAAACACATAAAACACTGATTTGTGATATTTTGATCATTTTGATGTGTTTCTGAGTGTTTTCAGATGAATTTGCAGTTTAAATGGTACAAAAATGATGAGTATTTAGATACTCATCAATCCCCCACACTAAGATATTGCTAGTCCCTAGAAATGTTTTGAGAAAACTTAATGGATTTTAATCTCTTTACCAAAAGCCATTACTTCTGGAGTAGCCAAATGTTTCAGTTCAAGTAAGAACCATGGTACACCGATAACCATGTGATTTTGAGCAAACCACCAGCTTTCAACGGATTTGATTTTGTCTTTACCAGAAGCCGTACCCTTCTGGACTAGCCAACTCTTAGATAAATTATCAATATTATCTTTGGTGAGCTGAATACCAATTATGGATTTTCCACTGCCTTTACCACAAGCCATAATCTTGCGGGCTAGCCAACTCTTCACTTTTTAGGATATGGTGAGCTGAATACCATACAATTTTGGGCAAATTGCAAGCCATATAAACGGATTTGAGATATCTTTACCAAGAGCCGTTTGCTCCTGGATTAGCCAATCCTTTTGTCTTACAGACATGGCGGACTGATAACCAAATGAGAAAGTGTAAAACACTTACTCCAAAAAAAAAAATTTTTGGCCAAAAACTGGGGAATTGAGTAATATTATATGATAAAATTCGTGAGAATTCCCCCCCACACTTAGAAATGAATATTGCCCTCAATATTCAAAGTACCGGCGGTTATGCCGAAACAAAGAACGTTAAAGGGAAATATTACGGCCATTATTTAGAAAGAAGATTTTTTTTTTTTTTTTTTTTTTTTTTTTTTTTTTTTTTTTAACTAACATGTGGGGCATCACCCCCACACTTAGGTGGTAGAAAGGGGTAAGAAGTCAGAAATATGGGTGAAAACCCATATGGTGTGTGCTACTGTTTTTGATTTCCGAGTCGCTAGCTTGACTCGACCCCGAATTCATTGGTTCATGGGGAAGCAAAGTGGAAGAAACAATCTCCATCGGACTTTCATTCAAGATGTTTGGATAAACATTGAAGTACGTGAAAGTTCCACACCGATGAGATATACATAGAACCGGCTCAAAAATGATAAATGAGAATGCCGGGGTCAAAGATAGTGTCTTCATTCCCGAAGGAGTGAAGATGAAGGGAAATCACAAGATATTTGAGGAAAGGAAGAAAGGTCTTGATAACAATCAAGATCCATTCCTCATCCTCAAATGCAGACGTATCGGGAGGAAGGGTGAAGGTAGTATCATTAGTAAGCAAACTCATACGATAGAGTACACCTTCCTCCGAGCCAATATCATCCTCAAGATCAAAATAGAAATGATCATGTTCCGGAGGAGATATGTCATGAGAGAGTTCACCGGAGAACTCTTCATGAAGAGAATCATTCACATGAAGTGAAATTGTGAACTCTTGTTCCATTGTGGGCTCATCACTATCCTCAATCTGAGTATCAAAGAGTGGATTCTCAGAAATTGAAGTGAATTCAGATTTGAATTCAAATAGAGGATTGGTGAAAGTAGCTTTGAATGTTTCGGGAACAAAATGATCAACATTCTCTATTGGATTGTTGGGATAAGAAGTGAGTGAACGATCATTATCAATGAGACTTTCAGTCTCTCCCAGATCGGCTTCGAAATCAAAGAGTGGATTGAAGTGAGTGAGTTCACCGGAGAACTCCTCAAGAAGGGGATCAGCATCAGATTGTGGAAGTGATGCCTCAACAAACTCGATGTTTCCATAGGAAGCACAATCGTCACTAAGATCAGAGAAAGTTTCAAAATGATCTTGAGAACACTCAAGAGGGAAAGGAATATCACACAGATGCTCGAGAATTCCCTGTGACTCTCTCGGGATTGGGATAAGGTTCTCAACACTAGACTTTATGAATTCGTCCGATTCCTTTTCAGGAATAGTGTCAAGATGCTCATCCCCCATATTCAGAGAGTGAGTGGGAATATCAGGTGTGATAACAACAGACTGAGGGAGGTTAGAAGGACTAGCATACATATGCTTTATACTTAACATTTGTTCTTCTGCTAGTAATTCCATCATAGTCTTTTCTCCCTGATGGATCATGGAAGGGGTCTCAACTGATGAACTTGATGAACTGTTATAAAATTGTAGGATATCAAGGATATCTTCATCATCATCGTCATCAGGAATGAAACGGAATCGAGAGCTAGATTTGGCCATTTTTTCTTTTGCAATTGATTCCTTAACAGATTGTTCAAAGGCAATTTGGGAATCTAATTTAGCGGCCCGCTCTTCGGCTAACAAAACTTCCATTGATTTTTCATTTGGATTATCATGGGATGACATAGCCGACTCCTCCTTAAGTTCTTTTAATAACTCCAGAGTCTTCAGTAGAAGGTCTGTCGTAGTTTCATGAGGAGTTGCTTGAATCATTTGGTACTGTGGAGGTTGGTTTTGATACGAAGAGTCGTAATTGTTACAAGGAATAGGGTTCCCTGTTTGACAATCCGAGCTAGAGTGAGGACCTCCACAATATTCACAACAGTAAAACTGATGTGGTTGTGAGTGGTATGTGTTGTAGTCATAACTGTTATCAGGAACCTGCTCATAGACAAGCGTGTTTCCTGATTGACAATCAGAACTGGAATGTGAACCACCACAGTATTCACAACAGTAAAACTGCTGAGTCTCACAGTGTGGTAGCTGATGGAATAGATCAGTCGTGTTATGGTAGGAATAGGGATCCTGGTTATAGACAGACCCGTTTCCTGACTCCACCATGCTACAACTGGGGCAATTGCCACCATTATAAGGACCACCACACCATTGACAACCAAGAGGGTGAGGATAAGACATAGATAGAATCAAAGGTTTTCAGAGGGGTAGGGATGAAGAATCAAAGATGTGAGAGGGTAAAGATGGATATTTTTGGATTTTTGGATAGACATGACGCAAAAACAAAGAATGAAAATCTTTTTGGATTTTTGAAAAAGAAAATATAAACACATACAGATGGTATAGACAAAGAGTGAATATCCAAATCACTAATCTGCTAAACGTAAGATAAGCCGCACAGCTCCCCGGCAGCGGCGCCAAAAATTTGATGCGCGCCAAACAGTCAAGCTAAATCACACAAGCCCGCCACTTGTGAATGGCGGACCGTAACCAGCTTAAAACTGCTTAAGCACGAATTCAATGAAGATCTGAGGAGTATAGGGTTTCCCCGGGTCGTTATGTCCCAGCGAGCTATGCAATGGATTATCAAACGTAAAGTGATCGAGAGATTTGAACGGGAAAAGGATTTGAGATTATTACTACAGAAGAAGGACATAAACTACAAGGGGTTAAATACAAATTAAAGAAAGTTAAAAAGATAAAAAATATTAAATAAACGCTATCACTATTTTTAAAATGTTGTTTTTGTGATTTTATAAAACAAAATAACTTAAATAAACTATTTTAACTAAAACGTAAACTTAAATTATCTAAAAACGTAACTTAAAATGAAAACGTACGTTATTTATAAAAATTACGCTGGAGCGCAAGATAAAACGTAAAATTTGTGAAATAAAAGTCCTACGAATGTAAAAACAATTTTTTTACGTAATATATGACAAAAGAAAATTTTAGGAAAAAGCGGAATATTTTTTTGAGTTTTATTTTATTTATTATGAATTAAAAACGATTTTACACTAATTTAATTATTAAAAATACTAAACATTTTGAGAAAAATACGAAAAAATCACAAAAATTACTTTAGATGTTACTGATCCTAAGAAAAATGAAAAAGGTGGGTACTGCTTTATGAAATAAGCTGGAAATAAGCTCAAAAGAGCTTATCCCCAAAACTGACCAACTCCCTTATAGTTTAAGTATTGCAAGCTATGACAAGAAAGTCCCAAGGGCGCATTTGGTTACAGGTACACATGCAACTTCCTATACGGGGGAGGTCCCTAGTTCGAACCTTGGCCTCCCCTTTTGCCATTTTATTTTTTTTTTCTTGATTTTTCTTTTTGGAAACTAAAGTGCCAATGAAAATAAGACTCTTACTAAAGCTGAACTTTTGAAAAACCTTCCAATAAGCTGTCAACAGCTTTCTAGCTCACAGATTTGGACAGATTCAAAACCAAACACCTTTCTCAGACTTTTAAGCAAAATATGAACATCAAAAGCAGGTAAGCAGTTGGACAAAATACAAATAAGCAAATGCAAAATGAAATCCAGCTCACTCTAGATGAAATAAGCTAATATATTACGGGATAAGCAGTTGGTATAAGAGAGTTTATACTAAGGGGAACCTAAACTAAAAATAGGATAATAAGCTAAAGAATGCCAAATTAAGCACTAATAAGCATATAATAAGCTAAAGACTACCACTTCCTAATCTATATTATCTAAAAAGCACTAAGGTCCCTAGTGTATCCTAAATAAGCTAAAGCTAACCTGTTATAAGCTGAAAGAGAGCTCGATACCTAGGCTACTGTTGCAGCAGAAACAAGGCCAGGGGGGGTGTTTTCAAGGGCTAATTAAGCTGCTAATAAGCTATAGGAAAAATTCATAAAAATACTAATTAGATGCACAACCTAGCCTATTTCAAGCATGCAAAATTTTAGCTTATAATACCAAGTAATAAACAAATGAAAAATCCGAGAATGGAGCCCCTTGAACCATTAAGCTGCTGAACCAAGTAACTAAAATGGGTTTTAGGACAGATTTTAAATGCGATTTTAAGCTAAATAAAATTATCCTAAATGCAAATAGACTACTGATATATTGAAAATGGTATATTGAGATGTGAGAAAAGCGATTTTGGAAGAATTTTAAATGAAAGATGAGCTTTGAAAAAGCACATGAACAGCAGTGGGGCTGTTTGTGCAGAAAATTATGAGACAGGAAATGGTTTTCTCTTGTACTTGAAACCTTTCAAAACTTGTTCTAGCTTCTTGGTACTATTAAACTAACTCAAACTAAACTTCATGAAACTGATCTTTAATAACCAAAATGGGTCAAAACAGGTTTTGACCCATTTTTTTAGCCTAAACCAAACACCCCTGTAGATTGCTAAAACAGACTTTAAATCAATTTTTGGTATTAAGCCTTGAGAATTTAAACTGAAAAGGACTTCTAATAACTGAGTTACTTCTACTTTAAAGCTTTTAAACACGATTTACACTAAGATTATGATGAACTTAATGGTTGACTTTCGTTGACTTTACATGAAAATTTCTCAAACTTGTAATGAATACTTGAAATTAGTTCCAATACACTGAGTTAACTAAGTCTCATACATTAATACTTGAAATTACAAATTAAAATTTATTTAAAACATAGAAACTTTAAAAACGACATACAAGGAAAAAATTAAAAACTAACTAACTCCCTTCAACAGCTTCTCTTGCCTCTTTTATAACCTTAGGAGTCTTCTCTCACTTACTTGACTGTTTCCCACCATTCTTTAAGACCCTTGGATCACTTAAGTTTATTTTTGGCCATTGATTGTTTTTGGCGGGAAAAGGGTTTTTGGCAGTGGGGAAGAGATTGAGTGTGTGTAAGGGAAGTAATCAAAGTCTCTTGGATGTAGTGTTTGGAGGGGGGGGGTTAGAGTAGGGATATGATGATGGTGGAGTGTAGCAGAAGTGTTTACAGGTTTTGATATGATGAAATGGTGATACCCGTGAAGAGGGAGGGAAAGGGGTGGTCAACTCGTTTGACTGGTAATATAAAAAGAAGGGGGGGGTCCAATATGTTGTAATGACAGGGTCACAAGGGTAAGGCAGGGTCAAAAATAGAAATGACAAGGGGCCAAAGTGTAGGAAAGGTTTAAAATTATCAAGGACTTATCTTGCCATTTCTGAAACTGTAGGGACTAGAACTGCCAAATCTGCAAAGTTGATGCAAGGGCTGAAATTGACAAGTATCAATAGTTCAAGGACCATAGTTGACATTTTCACATTTTCCAGGGACCAAATCTGCCAATTTTCAAAGTTGGAGGACCACTTTTGTAATTTTCTCAAACTTTTCACATTTTTCACCAAAGGACTAAATTTGACAACTTTTGATTTTAAAAGGACCTTTGGTGACTTTACTTTTGAAATTATGTGCTCAGGGACTGTTTTTGACAACTTTTGAAACTTGGGGGACTGAAACTGCAATTTTTGCAAATTTGATATGTTTTTCATCTGATTTTGATATTTTTGTATTTAAAACACATAAAACACTGATTTGTGATATTTTGATCATTTTGATGTGTTTCTGAGTGTTTTCAGATGAATTTGCAGTTTAAATGGTACAAAAATGATGAGTATTTAGATACTCATCACACATAGTTCCCAACTCTCTTCCCTTTCTCTCTCTAGAACTTTCTCTATCTAAACCTTGTTAAACGCCTCATATGATTATGGTTTAATGTGTTTGTGAAATCCCATATCTTACACTAACCATTTTTGCAGGAGACAATGAAGTAATTACTGCTGCAGTTGCTGATCTGAACAGAGTTACGGCGTAACTCATCTTGGTTATTACGCCGTAACCAACATTTTCGCAGCAGAATTCTTCACGCATTACCAATTACGGCGTAATTCCATCTCAGTGGTTACGCCGTAACTATTCGCTTCACAGCTCATACCAGGTTTTGCCAGTTACGGCGTAACTCTCTCATAGGAGTTACGACGTAATCCTCCTCTGCTTTAATTCTTTCATTTTAAAACACAGTAACCTTGTATTAGTTTTTAAATGAACTTTGTGGGTGTGTTCCCTGTAAACCCTCACGAGACTTCATTCGTCCAATTGGGACACCAAGTGGTTTAAAAGGCTTGTTGCATTCGCTAAATGCAACCATGATTCCTACGAAAGTGAGTTAGGTTTGTTTTTCATTTTATTTTATTCTTTTTAGAATTATGCTTGTCGGTATTGTGATTTTAGGGATTGAAGTTTGTTCATGACGCTTAAACGAAGGCACGATCCTTTCTCGTGGGCCTTCTTCTTTTTGGAGCAAATTTCAGGGAAGTTCTCGCTCTAATTCTACCTTTCTCTTCACCTTTATTTTAATGCCTAGTACAAAAGGGACTTTGTACAATTCAAGTGGGGGGACGGGAGTAGAATTATCTCTTGAACTTTATTTCGCCCTCATTTTTCTAGTTTATTTTGAAAAATTATGCCATTTTTAAAATTTTTACATGTTTTTCCGAACCTAACTAAATTAGACCTTAGCCGAGCACATACAACCCTTGACATTACATGGTGAGATTAGCCTTATCCGTTTCTAATATTTTACCCCAAATCCACCAAATTATGAGTGTGCCGGTAGCTTGTAAACTTTAGAACTTGGCCTTTGCATCATTTCGAGACCATAGACGAGGTATGTTGAATTAGCTCGATGTATTTGGACTTTTCAGTTTTAGAATGCAGTATTATAGGATTATCACCCAAACAGCCTACCATTGTGAGTCTATCGATTAGTCACCTCGACTTTTCGACCCCCATGTGAAACCCTTTTGTTGCACTCCCCTTTAGTGCAAGATACCCCTAGATACACCCTTCTGAGCCATTCCTTTCATTTTGTCAACCCAATATATTATTTCGTTACACCCTTACACATTAGCCTACCCTGTAGTCTTTATTTGTAATTGGGAAGTCATCATTTGCCTAAGTTCAAGGTTCGAGTGGAAAGGTTTGGAAATCACGCTTTCATCGACAACAATTATGAAGATCATTGAAGACCCCCCGAATTCCCATTGTTCATCTCAAGTGGGAGGATATTATGTTATTATGTTATGTTCAAAAAAAAATTGAAAAAAAATAAAAAATAAAAAATTGATTGATTTATGTAAAGTGCGATGTTATAAGCACTATAGTATGAGCTTTATTGTTTAGTATCGAGGAGGCCACCTCGGTCACATTAGAAGATTGGAGTTGGAGTTATACCAACTGAAGAAGAAAAGGTCGTGTGCCCATCACGACGTCCTCTAATGACACATCTACCTTGCATTTCATGATCCGGTCTCTAGACTTCTAAGCTTGAACTTTGGGCGGACGGTAAGTGGTGATGACTTAGTTATAGATTTAGACTACCTGCTTGTTTTTCATTTTACACCAATTATATATCCCATGTCTTATCTTACCCTTTAGTCATGAAGCGTGTCTAGGTGATGCAGCGAGCAATCTTTGGTGTCTTGGCCATGGATTTGGTCATGTATCATTGATTTTGTCCACTTCGCCGTGACATGTTAGTAATGACGAGTCACCCTTTAACCTTTGTCGTGTCTACCCATATTGCCTTCGAGAATTGTTTAGCCCTTAACTCTAGTGGTGGAGATTTGTGTAACCGCCAAGCTTATGATAGAATACATGCTATGACTGTGCGATTGAGTGATCACCCCGAAATTGACACTTAGAATAGTTGAGAGATTTGAGTGTTTTTTCCCCTTTCGTGAGGTGTTCGGCTTTGTTTTATTCTAGCATAAGGGATTTTTAAACTCATATTTTCCAGGTTTTGGGAGATATCATTTTAGGAATCTATCTAATAAGGTCTACTTGAGGGCAAGTAGAGTTCAAGTGGGGGGATATTTGATAACATCAAATAGTCCTGATTATTAAGTGTCAATTTCCCCCGATAATGCTCGTTATTAATATCATTTATATGGATTTACGCTTGTTTTCCATTGTTTTCCACTTTCAAGTAAATTACGAGCATTGGAGCTAAAGAGACGCGGAAATCGAAACATTACTAAAGATTTATCACATTGTGCTTATTTTGAAGAAGTTACGGTGTAACTCATCTCTCACATTACACCGTAACTATTGCGTGACCCAGAAGTCCAACTTATCAAGAGGTTACGGCGTAACTCTTCCCATAGGTTACGACGTAACTCCATTAGGTCAAAAGAGGTTCCACGCCGCTGATACTTACGCCATAACTACTGCATCACTTACGACGTAACCAAGTTTATTGAAGACTACGGCGTAACCACTTATAAGGTTACGCCGTAACTAGTAGATCTAGTGCATTTACAATGAAATAGAAGGTTACGGCGTAACTCCTCTATTGGTTACGCCGTAACCCAGACCTGGCCTATAAATACCCCACAAATTCCAGCATTTCAAAGCATCCCATTCCACACACAACACTCTGAGAACGTGAGAAAAAGCTCAAGGAAGGTCTAGGGAAGCATACGGAGCTGTTTCCAAGGGAGAAGTCACACCATTACGATAAGCTTTAGCGTTTATTATTTCTTTTACTTTCAATTCATGTATTTCGTATCTTTGAATATTGAATTGATTTGCATGATTAATATGAGCGGCTAAGCATCCTTTGGTGCTAGCCTAGTTATGATTCCTTAATTGTTTTGTTTGTGTTTACCTTTACTTCAGTACAATTATTTCTAAGTGTATGCATGCATAGTGCTTTGGTAGTCACCCCTGGTTCGGTAGTTTTGAATGGCGATAGAGGCCAATTGCCTAGGAGATATGACCAACTGACCCTAGGTGAGCGGACTGAGATGGGAAGGGTAAGATATGGCCAACTGGCGACCCTTTCTACTTGTGCGATTTGACCAACTGATCACCTATCGTTTGGATGAGCTTAAGAATTGGGGGGTGTAGTGTCTAAGTTCCTAACGGCCGGGCACTCACTATTTAGAATCTAGCATGTAGCGGTACTTAATGACTCGGCTTAGGGGACCAGGAACAACAGGACTTATGACGGTGCGCCTGATTTCTCCTGTGGTGGCATCTTTGCTGATAGGTTAGGGCGAATTGACCAAATGATGTCCTCTCGAATTTGACCCCACCTGAAGTAACTGGAAGTAGGTAGACGTAGACATAACTAGCTAGGAGGATTAATTAGGTTAGCACCACTATTCCTCTATTGATTTTCCTTCACACATTCATTTGCTTTTATTTTATTTTCTGCATTAGTAGTTTAATTAATTAAAACCCTATCAAACCATTAATATTCTGTGACAATTAGACTTAGTAATTATCCGACACACATAGCTCTTGGGACGACCTCGGCTTTACCATTTACTACACTACACACGACCGGGTACACTGCCTGTTAGTGCATTAGGGTAGACCATAGGTATACCGAGACACTATAAATATTAAGACCTGGTCAGTAAAACCTGCATCAGGTTACTAACAAAGGTCACAAAGAATGGGGATAGACTACGAGGAAGCTAAAAATGATAAAAAAGCTTACTTGATAGGAATCAAGCAAGGAAACCTAAACGAGGTGAAAATCTAACTAGCTATTCTATTCCCCGGCAGCGGCGCCAAAAACTTGATACGCGTACAACGCGCGTTCGGGGTCAAAGGAACTTTCTTTTCGTCGAGCAAGTTTTTCAACACCTTAGGCAGTGAACCTAATCGTTGTAGTATAGTATTAGGGTAAGTCTCGGGGATTGATATCGTTCTCTAGGGGAATAGGAATGCTAATAAGAAATTAGTACGCTAAGTTTGGGGTTGAGGAAGATTATTTTTTTTATCTTTTTTATGTTTTTTAGAAAATTGAAAGGTACAAATCTCGGGGTATTGAATTTGGGGGGTGGTATTTCTACCGATTACTCTACAATTCTAATTATCTAATTAACTAAGCTAAGGGGTAGTCTATGTCTGATTGATGTGTGCTCGTATGATGATTTAAAGATGTGCTTACCTAGATGCTATTACTCCCTAGTTATCTCCTATTGATGGTTGAATTGTCACTTCTTTATTCTTAACGCGTTGTGTCTTCTAAGGTCGTAGGATATGCTTTCTTCCCAAACTCTTTGAGACTACCTTAAGGTTATTGCCTACAAAATCTCTAGGATTCATAAACTAACTTTAAGGTTGTTTTGGATGTTTAGCCTACAATAACTCTAGGCAATTATAAACTAATGTTCACAAAGATTACTCAAGCATTAAAAACACAACGATGACCTATTGCAATCCTAGGCCAATTACAATTAAGATAAGAGACAACCAATCAATATTCAATACATAGGTTTCATAGATCTAAGCAAACACACAAGTAAATTAGCCAGACATGGGGAACATGCAAGCATACACACATACAATTAAAGACATAATTGAATCAATGAAGTAAATTACTTATCTTGTTGTAAAATAGGGTATGAGAACCCTAAGATACTGCCCAAGACAGCCAAAAATCGTTATTAGGTTTTACTCCATAAAATTACCTCTCTAAAAGTATGAAAATTCGAATTCTATATATAGAGTTACAACTTGCGACGGCGTCACTCTTTAAATGTGACGTCGTCGGATCGCCGTCATTAGGGTTTCGTCTTGACCACTTCAACCTTGTGACGGCGTCACCTTGTGGTTGTGACGCCGTCGGCTTCATCTTGTGACGTCGTCGGGATCTGAATATAGGTTGTCTGAGTTGTGACGCCCTACTCTTTAAAGCCTGACGCCGTCAGGTACAAAATAGCAATTTCACTCCTGAGCCGTCGCAATTAGAGCGACGGTGTCGCCTTTTGACTGTGACGCCGTCACCTTCACTTCCAGCAGCTTGAGTGTCTTGATCTTGACTTTGGCCATTTTTTTCATATATTCATGCCTTTTCGTCCGAATTAGTGTCATTCTAGCAATTTGCCTTCAAGAGACCTAAAAAGTGAAAAGGAACGAAATTAAGCAATAATGGATATAAAAGTGGTCGATTAAGGGCTTAAATGACCCCTCAAAAGTGTACCTTTTAAATCCTTATCAATGAGAATGCCAAATGCTTACACATCTTGCTTGCACTTTGATGTTGTCAATCATAGGATCAACATCGCATAAAGGGGTGAAATTCTCAGCCATAATAAATACTGCAAAACATAAGCGAGAATACATCAATTTTCCACAACAAATACATAAATGAAATCATATTGTATAATGCAAAACACAACTAAACATCTCATTTCATTATCATAATCAATAACAATGAAAATAAACATCTCATTTCATTATCATAATCAATAACAATGCAAAAGAAAACTGTAAACATTTCACTTCATTATCATAATCTATACTACATATAATAGAAAAACGGTCAAATGTGAAAAGTTGAAAAGTTGAATTATTGAAATTTGTCAAATGAGAGAGAAATGCATAGTGTAATTAATACTCTTATTAAAACACTCCATTCCTTAAAAGTACAATAATTTTTTCACATTGTACAACTAATTAAAAGCACATCTACCAAATTAAACACAACTAATTAAAACACACCTTACTCAAAGATACAATAAAATTTTCATAACGTACAATTTAAAAAAGATACAACATAATCCAAAATATAAACTAATTAAACACATTAATTAATGATATTTTTAAAACACCCTAAAATAAAAAGTACATATTATTATACACATTATATAAATTAATAAAACACACAAAACTTCATACAAGCTAACAAGTTGATGTTACATATAGTTTTGAAAATCGGACCGGACCGGACCAACGTGTTTAACCGGGAACCGGTGTCGCCACCGGTTCGGCTAACCAATTAAATCCATCTGAAAACGAACCAGAGATGACCCGTTGAAACCGATACAAACTGGTGAATCAGGTCTCATCGAGATCTATTTCTGCGGTTAGTCGTTACAGGGTACCCGCCGACAAAATGTGAGCACCCTGCTATCTATACCACATATAATAGAAAAACGGTCAAACCTTGAAAATCAAAATGTTGAAAGTCAAATGTGAGAGAAATATATGGTGTAATTAATACTATTATTAAAAGTTAAAACACCCCATTACATAAAAGTACAATAATTTATTCACACTGTACAAACAATTAAAAGCTTATCTACCAAATTAAAAACAACTAATTAAAACACCCGTTACTAACAAGTACAATAAAATTTTCATAATGTACAATTTAAATAAGCTACAAGATAATACAAAATATAAAATAATTAAACACACTAATTAATATTATTTTTAAAACACCATAAAATGAAAAATACATGTTATTATATACATTATACAAGTTGATGGTACGTACAGTTTTAAAAATCGGACCGGATCAACGGGTTCAACCAGGAACCAATGTCACCACCGGTTCGGTTAACCAATAAAAGTCATCCAAAAACGAATCAGAGAAGACCCGTTGAAACCGATACAAACTGGTGAATCAGGTCTCATCGAGATCTATTTCTCCGGTTAATCGTTACAGGGTACCTGCCGCTGCAACGCGCGAGTACCCTGCTATACTATATATAAAGGAAAAACCAAAAAGTAAAAAGTGAAAAGTTGAAACTAAAAAGGAAATGTTGAAAACATATATTTCAAAATGAAACTATTAATACATACCGAAAACACGGTTGACCCGAGACGCTTCAAACCCGGTGGGTTGACCCGGTTTAATTTGACCCGTTTTTTACCCAACCCGTCGGGTTGACTCGGTTTAAATCGACCCGTTTTTTCGACCGGAACGGTTCAACCGGTTGAACCACCCGGGTCGAACCGAGTTTCAAAACATTTTGTTTAATCCTCAAATCTTCAAACTTTTATTATTTTTCATTTATAACCCATAAAATATTTTTTAACACAAAACGATCTGTTGCTATAAAATTTCGTTGCTATCCACGGGTACTCATCTATATTTTGAACGTACGCAAAACACTTACGATAATATCGCATATCGTTAATTGTCTGTCGCTAGGAACCGCTGCCGCTAGGCGCGTGTACTCGCTTATCAACAACAATAACTAAAAAAACTTTAAACATATCATTTACTTATCATCATCAATAAACAAATACAAAATTCAAAACAAAACTGTAAACTTATCATTTCATTATCATCATCAATAACAATGCAACATAAAACTGCACACATTTAATCTCATTATCATAATCAATAACAATAACTAGGCAAAACTGTAAACATATCATTTTATTATCATAATCAATAACAATGCAAAATAAATCTTTAAACATATCATTTCATTAACATCATCAATAAGAATGCAAAACAAAAATGTAAACATATCATTGCATCAACATCATCAATAACAATGCAACACAAAACTGTAAACATTAATTTTCATTATCATCACCAATTACAATGCAAAACACATATGTAAACATTTCATTCCATTATCATCATGAATAACAAAATCTAAAAAAACTTAAAAGATATGATATCATTATCATAATCAATAACAATAACTAAACAAAAGTGCACACATTTAATTTCATTCATTTCATTATCATGATCAACAACTAAACATAACTCAATGCGAGATAACAAAAAGATTGAATGTATGAACCTTTTTAGGTGTGCGGATAAGCTAGATGATGTGACTTGCAAAGCAATGAGTGCTGCATTTTATAGAATGAAATTAGGGGTTGTGTGGCTATAATTAAGGAAATGATTTATCAAATTTCAATTTTAAAAAACAAAGCTGTAATCTCGGTAGTTAAATTAACAATTCTGCGTCTTTTTTGTTAATTCAAATCGACATATCTAATCTAATCACAATTCAAAATTTATTGTTACAAAAATTCTTACCTTTTGAAACTTACTAACAGATTATTACATTTTGAATATTAAACAATGATTCAAAACACAGATCAACACAAAGTTACAGCTACTATGGAAAATAAATACTTGATTGTAATACATACCCTTTTGAATGACATAAAGTTATTAACACAAACATGGCCGGCCAATTGATGTCGTGAATTGATTAGAAAGTAATCGGCAATAACAAAACATAAATCTCAATCAGGAATCAATAATAAAAACAAATGATCAAAAACCTAAATTAGTATTCAAGACAAAGAGAAGATTATTGCGATGTAGGCATAATTTGGGATTTGATTTGGTGTAATTTTCTTATTTGGAAACCTAATTGAATTTTCCTCACAGATCGAATTCGCTGCATAAATTTGGGAGTAATTTTAGGATGAATGAAGCAATAATATGAATCGTGTGTTGACTAAATCAGATATGCCACGGTGGCCTTTCCACGTGGCTTTTAGCCTTTTACACGTGGCTTTTATTTTGCCATGTCATCATTCCAAATCACTCTATTATATAGGTTGGGATATATGTATCTATATACCATATATAAAGGAAAAATCAAAAAGCGAAAAGTGAAAACTTAAAACTAATTTAGAAAACTAATTTATTCATTTACTTAAATGGAAGGCTGAAAACTAACTTAGGAAACTTAAAACTAACGCATCTCATTTCTTGAATATTAAAACTAATTATTAAAATTTGTTCTTTTACTTAAAATCATTATATGTTACATTAATTTTCAGTTACATTTTGGTTTTTTTTATGTTCTATAAATAAATGTTATACGAAACACTTACTAAAATATCACAACCATAATTATGTGCAGCGAAAAAATTCTATTGTTATGCACAATTACTCGTATAGTTATTATATTAAAAGTTGTAACCAAAGAAAGGGCTTAGGCTTTTTTACTACTTTTTAACTCGTATGACATTTGGGCCAACTAACAATCTCTATTTATATTTTTTTCATTTGTTGGGGCCCATTCCCTTCAAATAATTGTTAAATAATGCTCCTTTTAGGGTTCTTCGACCCTAATTGTCGCCTCACCAAAACCTATGCAAGAGTTTGGTTTTTATTGATGGAGGAGGAAAATCACGTTCCACAACAACATGTGGAACCATGTTTTGAAGCTAAAAAAAAAGCAGATAAGTGATTCACAGTTTTGTTTTACGAACACTTGAAGTTGATTCTTGCGTTTTTCAAAACCTAATTCGTTTGATGACACTTATTCTTGTATTACATTAATCCAAAAGCCTTTATATTAGTGTAACTAGTGTGAAAAGTAATGAATTTCTTAATACTGTATAATACTATCATATTGTAGTATCATAGTATATACTACGTATATCATAATAATGCATGTTCATTTTGTTTTTGTCAAATACATAATATAAGTAATTATATTTGCATGTAAATGTATGCTGCATCCTTTGTTTCAGCAGAAACGAATGGTCGAGAGTTTTAAGGCTTAGGTATGTATTTAACTATAATTGTTTAAAATCTGTATGATGTTTGTCTAAACTTGACATCATTCGGTTTCCCCACACATGATTTATAGTTAAGTAGTTAACCATAACCGGGCCTGTGAATTTTGCTACATATACTCAATATATCATATGGTTATGATAGCCTTTCGCGACTCATTGATATGGTGGTTCATATCTATTCAGTCCCATCATATCTATTGACATAATTAGCGAGAACATATTTGACCCTAATCTTTCTTCGGTTGATTCTTCACAGTCTTCTACACTAGTGAAGTTGTTCAAACCAATATTTTGTCAACAAGATGGAGGTATTTATAGACCTTAGTCTCATCATATCCATTCACATATATTCAGTGACGGACCCAGAAAAATGGGATGTAGGGGGAAATTTTTTTTTTTTTTTACGATAGCAACAAAATGCGAAAGAAAAAACTAGAAACGTAATGATAAATCGAATATTTTTACTTAGACATGAAAGATTTATAAGGCTTTAAAGAGTTTAATGTTGGATTTTAGTATGTAAGTGGGGGGCAATTTGAGTTTTTTGTGGGAGTCACTTTCGAAAAAAGGTCAAAATTACATAAAAATTACACTAAAATATCAACTTTTTAGGCTAGCCATGGGGGGCGCCTGCCCCCCACTCTAACATGCTAGGTCCGTCCCTGCATATATTGTTCTTATAAGCTACAACAATTTTTTTTAAATACATTCATGCAGTTTGGTAGTCCGGTTTATAACAAAACAAGCCTGCAGTTTTGTAGTTGTTTAAATTATGTTGGTTGCTATATATGATAGACTACCGTAAGGATGTGGATTCGTACAACGCTCGAGCTTAGTGTTTTACCCTCGTCGGTGTAAGTTGCAATCATCCCCTTGCTCATGTGTCCCGTAACTTTTGATTAATTGGGGGTATTGAGGCTGTTTTTGTATCAACGTGCTCTTCATTTGCTTAAACATACAGGATGTTAGGAACCTAGGGGATGTTTGGTACGCATGAATGGAAAGCTGAGAAAGGGAAAAGAGGTTGATTCTCATGTTTGTTTGACATAAGAATCGAAACAGGGAATTAAATTACCATTCTCATTCCCCTATTTTGTTTCTTTAAAAAAAGAGGAGAAATGTGGAGAATGAGAATTTTAGAAGGCTCTTTCTCTCTATCCATTCTCTAGTGAATGGAAAAATCACGGACAAAAATTCACGTTTTTTATTTTATTCGCGTTTTTTTTTTAATTCGCGTTTTTTTAATTCACGTTTTTTTTAATTCGCGTTTTTTTCTTCGCTTCATTCGTTTTCGTCTATTTTTATACCTTTTCATCTGTCTTTGTTCGTTTTCATACGTCTTCGTCCGTTTTCATACGTTCTCGTCTGTTTTCATACGTTTTCGTCCGTTTTCGTTCGTTTTCATACGTTTTTGTCCGTTTTCATCAGTTTCTTTCATTTCCGTCCATTTTCATACGTTTTCGTCCGTTTTCAGACGTGTTTTTACGCTTTCATAAAAAATGTGAATAAAAAAGAAAGACAAAAAGACAAGAAAAAAAACATGAACTTAGTTTTATCTATTAAATTTTAGATTAATCCCCACCATTAGATCAAACTAGATGGATGGTGATGATTTGTCCCTTGGTAAGCATCAAAATAAGAGTAAGCATTTAAATTGTTCTCTACTTCGTAACATGTAAAAAACCCTATAGCAAAAAATTATACAAATATTGATGTGTATATACTAGTGTTTGTAAATCAGGTTTTAATTGCTTATCCTCTACGTGTATATACTAGTTCGATCATGAATATTATACAGTATCCATCTTTTTTATTAGTTGTGTTTAGTGCAATGTGTAAGTTGTAGAAATATATATATATATATATATATTTTTTTTTGTCATTTTTGTTTCATCGTAGAGATGATATAATTTATTTTTATATGACAAAAAACTTGAATTATGTTTGCATAATTGTAATTATGTGATCTCATAGCGTCAAATAATCAACGTAACTAAAAAACCTGAAAATATATATATTCATTCTTTTATGTACCAAACAAAGGAATCGATTCTTTAATCGATTCTGATATTCTATTCTTTATTTTCGCCAAACACTAGAATCCATTCTCTTATATCATACTCATTCTCTTTCTATGACATTCCATTCTCCAATGCATTTCTATTCTTTGTGATTCAGTCATACCAAACGTCCCCCTAAAGTTCTTGTGCTCAAAGATGTTTACTTCAATATGAATTTAGTAGAGCAATTTCTTGGAACAATCTTATTTAATTACTAGAGGTTGAGTTTGATAAACTGTTTGATAAGAAAAGTTAATCCTAATTTCTAGTCCAAACCTCAAGACTTTGATAATTCGTAACAAGTATGTTATTTATATATTTAGCAGAACTTGATGTGGGCTAGAGGTTTTTTGCTCACAACACGTTTCGTTTAAGTATGTTGGTCCTATAGCTTAATCTTTGAAACGTAGATGGATTGAAGAAAGCAGGACATGATGCAACATGAAATATCATCTTAACTAGGCGACACCATATGCAAGGCGTTAGATAGAATTTCTCATATGAAATCTTTATCGTTCAATCTTTATTTCACGTAGGTGCATACTTATTTTATTTTTGCAAAGTTCAGGGCAAATAATTTTGCATACAGAGAATTACCTATTATGAAATAAAGATCGAACGATAAAGAATTTTTATGAGAGATTATGTCTAACATTGTGCGTATGGTGTCACCTAATTTAGATGATATCTTTTGTCGCACAAAGTAGGTATGGAGAATCACATCTTTCTTCAACTTATCTATAATTTCTAAGGAAGAACGACCTCTATGACCAACATACTCAAATGAGACGAGTTCTGGGCAAAAAGCCTCAACCTTGCACTACTATGTTTTGTTAAATAAACAAATAATCATAGTCTTGAGCTTCGTACTAACCATTTTGTTTATACAATCTATCAAACAAAAACCCCCGATTAACATACAATATTCAAGAAAATGCAAAGTAGACATAGTTAAGTAACATACAATATTTCCAACAAAATGCACCTACATTTGGATAATTCAAGAAAATGCTTTTCTAAACCCGTACCATAATATATAGTAGACATAGTTAAGTAAATTGTACATCTACGGTTAAGTAAATGCAAAGTACTAGTTACCAGACATCCGGTTGGAAATATTGACATACTAATGCCCCTAGTGAAAAACATTATGCCAAGTCTCTTGACTTTGCCACCACGGGCTGCACGAGTCATCATCCTCACAGTAGTCATGTCATAGTAACCAACACATCTTAAAAAGAAAATTATCCAAATATAGGTGCATTTTGTTATAAAATCGTGCTAACAAACTGTCTAAATGTGTCTTTTATGAATTCCGTGTAGCTAGAAAACAGTTTGAATGTTTAGAGGAATCACAAGTCCATGTATACCTCCATCGTGTGGACAAAATGTTGGTTTGAACAAGTTTCTCGGTCACAGAACATATAGATTTTGAAGTTTATTACATACATTTTAATAAGCAACAAAACTTATAGATATGTTTGTTATTGAGTGTTCAAAATTAAATAGTTACTTGATAGTTTGTAAATTAGGTATGGAAATAGCACTTTCGTATTACTAATATTTTAACCCTCTGGTTTGCATTGGGATTCATGAAATATGGATCGGAATGGTATAAAAATATACTCAAAGTCTCGGTGTGGGTATGTGGGATTGTATACTACGTAGTATTTATTTATGCTTTTCTTAAAACTAAAAGTCGTTAAGGCGTTTGCATTAAATTACTTTGTAAGAAATAATGTAAACATACTCAACAAAACAATTATTTTTAACATAAATAAACACTACTAGGATTTTTCCTATAAATCCAAATTCGTCCTTTCTTTCACTGCAATTCATAGAGGTATGCAGAAAACCGAAAAACCAAACCTAAACATGGAAAAACAGAGGAACTGAAACCAAAGAAAACAAAAACGATTAAAACCCGACGGTTCTGTTCTTGTATTTAAAAAAAAAAAAAAACCATAGTTTTTGGTGTCGGTTTGGTTTTTTGATTTTTCGGTTTTTATACGATTTATTGAGCTGTTCTTTTTCAAATTCGATTTGAAATATAGAGAAGAGATCTAGTGAGAAGAGAAATTGAAATAAGAAGAATGTGAAGAAATTTGAGTCACACATTTCAAATGAGGAGGAGAAATTCAAGGGAAGATGCATCTACTTTTTTAGGTGCATCTGAAATATGCGGCTGTGGTTTCTTCTCACCCTTCTCATTTTAATTTTACTTCTCATTTGATCCTTACTCTTGAAATATATCATAAATTAATACTTTTGAAGCTTTAAAGAAACAAACTGAACAACAAGAAAGAAAAAAAAATATGAGAAATACGATAATGACAATAAGAAATAAAGAGCCATATAAAATCCTTAAAAAATCTGTTATGTGTCATAAAGCAACGCAATAAAATCCTAATAAACAAAAATAACCCTAAAAGAGAGTAATTTGAAATTTTGAAAGCAGAACTATGAGTATGTATATGTACATTTTAGTAAAAGATAAGTGTATTCATTGAATCGCAAATTCCATACAAATAAGTGTACAGTGGCACATATAATGATGTTTATCGTCATCCATGCATGACTCAAATAATTTATAAGGACACCATCTGCAAACAAATTATCTATTGAACATTCGTATCTAAACAACAGTAGATAAACATAGTCATAGAAAATAAAATCAGCTAACACCCTATCATTTTAATTTTCTCTTGCAACTCTTCTAGCGCATTAACCGATATATCTTGCACCTCAATATTAGTAGTTGTAGACCATATCCAATCTTGCGTATAAATTTATGCTTCAATAGTCTTTGGAGTAAGTGAACTTCTAAACTGATTAATGACTCTACCTCCGGTACTAAAAGGCTGACTCTGATGCAGCAATGACTATAGGGATTCCAAAAACATGCCTAGCAACTTGAGAAACTATCGAGAACTTGAACGAATTGACTTTTCACTAATTTAAGATGTCAAAGCTATCATATCTCTTTTCTAAACCTATTTGGGACTTTGATGCTTCAAATGACCTTATCTATCGAGAGTTGTAAGTGGCCATGCTAGATCTTGTCTTGTTCCTCAATCGTCAAAAAAGGCGGCGTTGTATTATTGTAAGTGGGGAAATGGGATAAAAAAATGTGACACTACGAGATCAACCTAAAAAACTTAGATATATTGAAAAAATTGAAAGAGTAAGATATTTTAGTGATAACAAATATAGATGATGTTTTGAAAATAATTATGGGTTCGGTTTTAACGTGTTGATCGGTTCGGTTTCATATGCATATTGACTTTAAATGCCGGTTTGGTTCCTATCGGTCGGTTTCCGATGCTAAAACCAAGCAGAACCAAAAACTACAGTTTTTACAAAATACAAGAACCGAATTGTCGGTTTTTTAATAGGTTTTGTTTTTTTTTTCGGTTCCTTGGTTTTATTTTGGATTCCTGCACACCCTTAGTATATTAGGTCATCTGAAGCATCAAAGTTCCAAATAAAGTTAGACAAGAGAGATGATAGATTTGACAGCTTAAATTTGTTGAAAGTCAATTCGCTCAAGTTCCTGATATTTCTCAAGTTGCTAGGCAACTGTTGCATCAAAGTCAGCTTTAGCACTGGAGGTAGAGTCATTGATTAGTTTAGAAGTTCAATCACTCCAAAGACCAAAGAAGCATTAATTTTTACACAAGATTATTGGATACAGTTTACACCTACTGATATTGAGGTGCAAGACATGCCGGTTAATGCGCTAAAAGAGTTAGTTGCACGAGAAAATAAGAAGATAGAACTCGGTAAGGGTGTTAACAGATTTTCTTTTCTGTAAATATGTGTATCTTCTATTATTGTTCAGATACACATGTTCAATATATTATTTGTTTGTAAATGAATTTCTACTGGCGAAAAATCATTTGAGTCTTGCATGGGTGAGGATTAACATCATTATTCCAATGTGAGTTTAATGATTGAATTGTATGCGGTTGTGTTTCAAGGGTTATAGTTATCTTTTATTAATACTTATATACACACTCATAGTTCTACTTTCGAAATTATAAATTATTGATGTCGTTTCTTGCTGCTTCTTTTTAGTTCATCATATATATAGTGGTAAGACTTTGAGGTATGTTGGAACATAAATAAGTTCTTAAGCTAAGGGATGATGAATATGCTCCGCTAGATTAACTGTATGATGTCGAGTAACAACTCTATTTCAAATGCTTCCTGAAAATGTCATTTCACTACAACAAAAATGGCCTAATGCAACCGTCCAAATACGATGCAAATCCGTTGCAAAAGGCTATTTGCAACGGAAATGCAACAGATTCCGACTATTGCAAAAAGGCTCCATGCAATTTTACTTTGCAACCAAATTGCAACAAGCTGAAAATTTTTTGCAACCATTTTGCAACAAAAGAAATTCGTTGGAACTCTAGACTTTTTGCAACGAAAACCTTTACCCACAATTTTGCAACGAATATTTTTTGCATCAACACATAATTTGCAACGGTTATAATTTGCTACGGGTTTAAATATTTATGTCACAAAAATCCCTTTAAACACATATAGAAAAGTAAATTTCAGGGCTAACAATTTTTTTTTTGAATATATCAGGGCTAACAATTAACTGGTGAATGTATTCAGTGTTATAATAATAATGATCATACTAGCCCTTGGTATCACAACATCAATAGATTGGTGCTTGCAATTGGACACATAACCTCATGAACATTGATTGATAACATATCAGAGGGCATATACATCTAATATGTAGAATTGCTGTACTGATGCGATGCAGAGCACAAAAAATGCAAATAAATATTCTATCAGGGAATAACAGATCAATATGAATGCACTAATGCCTGATGTTCAAATTTTTTAGGGAGTTACAAGGTTAGGTAAGAGTGTAGACAGGCTCCAAAAAATGTGTAGCGTTGTTGTACGAGCACAATAAACCCATCTCATGAACACGAGTCATGTAACCCTTGGTGTAAGCATAAATTTATGTTATTAGATATATAGAATCAGGTTAAAATATAATCGTATTGTATTAGTGTAATAATCTAATAATCAGCTACAAGAACATCAACAGCAACAACAATAACAAATGAAGACAGATCATACCACCTCAACATTCAACAACTTTGTCTATCTATTGCCAATAGCTAAAAACCATACACAGCGCACTTCAACAAACTCTACAACAATGGCTACAAGCCACAACTAACTCACTTTTGATCTCCAACACTTTAAACTCAATCAATCACTTTTATTCTATCTAAACCCAGCTCTGGAATAGTACATTTCACCCGTTGGGTCCGCAACCGTGATGGCATTCTGGTACTGATTCTCATTCTATCTCACATCATTTCCTAACACCATAAAACAATTCAATTTTCAAACCGACATTCTTTTATAAAAAAAAAATAATTTAAAAAAAAAATGTGACTTACCCGGGATGGTGTTTTTGTGATCGTTGACGTCATCATCATTGGTATCGGATCCATGTGAGCTGGAATTGGGTTGGTTTCTGCTGGTCTATAGGTGAGGTGGTGGAAACGGGATTCTGTGAGGTGGAAACAGGGTTATGTGAGTTTGAAACGGGGGTGTTTGAGGTCGAAACCGATTGCGCCGACAACAATCAAGATGAATTACAAACTTGCATTGCTGACATTTTAAAATCGGTTTGTATTTCACTGGAAATCCACACTTGGCGCATGGACCATCGCTCTCAATCCCTTGAACAAACGAGAGAGGATGCGGGTGACGACGTTCAAGCTTGTGAATACCCCCAAACTTTATATTCACAAACTCATAAGGTCCTTCATAAGAGTATATACCATAACCTGATGCAGATGTTTCAGATTGAAGTATGTGTGGTGCACAATAACTATGGATTGACCAGACACACTGATAACAGTGGTAGAAACACTTCTCTGGATTTAATTCGTTCTCACAAATTTCACAAAAGTATTCACTTTTATGATTTTCAATCGGGAGGTAACTTAATCTCATAGGGTGCTTGTCATACTTATGCCTAATTTCACGAGCCAATAACAAAGCACACCCGACATGTACACCAACATCTTCACAAGTGTCACAAGCGAATGAACATTGAATATTAAAAATTTTATCTTTACATATAGGACACGATGTGCCGTGCTCTCTTTTGAAAGAACTGGAAAGGAGGTGACCTGAATGAGCTTCGTGTGTGATGTTTTGAGGTATGAAACCGCAAGTAACATCAATATGATAATTACATTTAACACAACTGTAGACAAACCCATTACACTCTAACTCACAAACTTTGCAACGAAACACAGATAAAAACTTTTTAGGGGCATTTGAATGGAGAATGAGTGTATGTTTGGGGTGACCTGGGTATTTTTCTACTTGAGTAGGAAGCTGGGTGCACCACTCATGCAGAACAAAGTTACAATGGTCATTGACACACTTGTAAAATGGAACACTTGTGACTGGTCTCACACACGCATTGCACAATAGTTGAACCTTCTTCATTGGGTTATGACAAGATAAAACATTAGTTTTTGAGGAAGTTGACGTGCTTGTAGTATCACTGCATTCAGTACGGACCAGAATTAGGGGGTGTGGATGAAAGTTGTGTTTTACGTCATCTGCTCCAAATGTTCCATGTTCAACTAGTTTAGCAAACATGTGTTTTAGTATGCTATAACTTTCATCAGGGAATGGGAGATGGAGGAGATCCGGATAATCAGAATCTTGATAATTTTTTATGACCAATCTGTTTTCGGTACCTAGTAAACAAAAATTGTGGTTAAAATGAGAAGCTAAATTGTCGGACTATCAAAAAGTATAAACACTTGTAAACTATATTTGCACATCAAACTGACTTACCTCTTGATGTTGCACAAGGAATATGTGCATAGTATCTGCATATTTCACATTTATAAAGCCAGGTGTTTGGACTCCTAGAAAAATCACCTTTACATACCCTGCACTTAGGAAAATATTGATCTATCTGATCTTTTCTTGGAAAGGAATAAGAAAGGATGAGCGGGTGAGGATGAGAGAAAATATCATTTGTAGCATTTTGTATCATGAGTTTTTCTGGTAGGAAAGCACAGTCACTGTGGATGAAGAGGCCAGAACACGTTGTACATATATAAAAAGTACCTTCGTGTTTCTTTCCACAAGCATCACATTCAGACAAAAGTGGTTTGGGGGTAGCCGCTAATGGGTGCCGATGGCTAGGGTGATAAATCAGCCGGTCTTCTACGGAGGCTATAGCGCAATTACCATGAATTAGAAAATCACACCAAAAACAGAAGTAACAGAGCCCAACAGCATCATTTCTTCCACATAAAACACAAAACCACCGATTTTGATAGTTAGGTAAGCGACATAAATCAAGAGTATGAGCAGGGTGAGATGTGTGTTTTAACGTAATGGGAAGCTCGCCGCAGAATTTATGGAGTGAGAAATCACATGAATGGGCACACTCATAGTAATATCTGTGAAACCAATTGATTTCTTCACGACACCGATCACATCGACGACATCTAAAGTTTTGACGTGTAATTAGCTCACCACCGCCATTGTCATCGTCGTCATCATCGTCATCATATTTTTCTTCGTATAGTGGATAGTTTGGTTGCAAATCAATGAGATTGAGTGGATGCTCGTGTTCAAGGATATCCATTATAATTGTATGTTTGTTTATTACTCTTTTGGATGTAATGTTGCATTATAGACAAGGATTATCCTTGTTTTATGCAAGACCCAAAGAGTATATGTTCTTTTCTTATTTGCAAAGTTTTGCATATTTAGTGATTTTACATTCTTTATTAAAGACCTATAATGTTCTCCGACATATTCTTTTACCAAGTTAGCAAACAAACTCTTTTCTTTAGAAAAAAGTAAAGTAAAAATCACCAAGCAAAATCTAATATGCTAAACCTTACGAATTAGAATAGAATATATACACTTTTGGTCTCTATGACTCTACATACAGCATGGACTCGGGGCAAGGTTGTCTAGATCCCGATCCTGATCTTAGTATCATGCGATTATATGATCCCACTTATAAAAAAAAGAGCAGGATCATAGTACGATCTTAATTCGAACATAATCAGCATAGGATCACACACAGGATCATAGCTTTATTAGAAGTATAAACGTATACAATGACTATTGGAATACATTGTAAATAAACTTTCTTGATGATGTTCATCCACCTAAATCTGCATGCAACATAAAAATTAGAAAGTATCAACAAAAACCGTAACATGCCTAACCTTCAGCCAGAAACTACGGAACTTATTATAATGCAATATCAACATTCTACCAGTTGGGCCTTGAGTACTACATCTTATTTTAGCACTGAACCAAAGCAGTTGAGATCAAGGCTTGCTTCGATCTCAAGCATAACTTCTTGGGTCAATGAAAGTAATGAATCCGTTATATATTGGGGTGAAATCCAGCATTCTAAATATACTCAATTAAGGGTTTAAGCTATTAAATAGCCACGTACTTTCTCAAATGTTTCGATATGGTACCTGTACTTTTTTTTCAACCTGGTTAGGTAGTGTATTTTTTTTTCTGTGTCGATATGGTACCTGTACTTTCTCCAATCTACGTGGCTTGCCCAGTCACTTGGGTTTGTGTGACGTAGCTTGCCTACGTGGAAAAAATAAAAATAAATAATAAAATTTTAATTTGGAAAACAAAAATTAATTTTTTTTTTTCAAATTTACGTTTAAAAAAAAAAAAAAAAAAAAAAAAAAAAAAAAAAAAAAACTTTACGTTTTTTCAAATAATAGTTTCGCCAGTTAGTCCCTCCGTTAATAATAGTTTTCACCCGTTTTTTGTCCGTTTTTATCCGTTTTTGTTCGTTTTTTATCCGTTTCCCCCCGTTTTTTTTACGTTTTTCGTCCGTTTTCATTCGTTTTTATAGTTTTTTTTACGTTTTTCGTCCGTTTTTATAGTTTTTGTCCGTTTTTCTTACGTTTTATCCGTTTTTCTTATGTTTTGTCCGTTTTTCTTACATTTTATCCGTTTTGCTTACATTTTTCTTAGATTTTTGTCCGTTATTCTTACGTTTTGTCCGTTTTTCGTACGTTTTTATCGGTTTTCATCTGTTTTCTTTTCTTTTTTTTTGATTTTCTTACATTTTGCCCGTTTTTCTTTCGTTTTATGTACTATTTCAACATATTGAAAATTTTTTCCAAAAAGAAAAAAAAATAGGAAAAAAAATTTTTCATTTTCAAAAATAATATTTCCAAACGTGGAATTTATTCATTTTTTTATAAAAAAAAACGTAATTTTTTTTTTTTTCTGATTTAAAAAAAAAACGTAAAGGTTTTTTTTTTTTTTTTTTTTTTTTAAACGTAAATTTTTAAAAAAAAATTTTAAATTTTTTTTCTGATTTAAAAAAACGTAAAGGTTTTTTTTTTTTTTTTTTTTTTAAACGTAAATTTTTTTAAAAATTTAATTTTTGTTTTCCAAATTAAAATTTTAATTTTTTTTTTTCCACGTAGGCAAGCCAATTGACTTGGCAAGCCACGTCACACAAACCCAAGTGACTGGGCAAGCCACGTAGATTGGAGAAAGTACAGGTACCATATCGACACAGAAAAAAAAGTACACTACCTAACCAGGTTGAAAAAAAAGTACATGTACCATATCGGAACATTTGAGAAAGTACGTGGCTATTTAATAGCTTAAACCCTTTAACTAATTCATGTCTAGTGAACTAAAAACTATATTATTTGTGCCCAATACAACAGAAACTGTGTGATTTGTGGCAAAAAAAATAAAAAATAAAAATAAAAATAAAAATCTAAATAATAACTAAAAGGTCTCATCGTTTTTTATTCGGGTTAATTCCATATATCCCCAAATTAAACCTTTTAATGTCATATTTGTCCAACCAAAACATATAATGTCATATATACCCAATTTAAGTACAAAAATTGTCATATCTACCCATTTTATTATTAGATCAATTAAACATCAATTAACATTATTAAATACCCATTGTACCCTTCATAAAAACACATCACCTACTATACCTTTCATGTGTATTTGTTACTTTGTGACTATCCCAATTGCAGTGCTCGACCCAAAGGAAAAAACAACCACCAAATGTGCAGACTATCTAAACAGAAGCAAAAGAAAAAAAAGAATCACATGTTACACTACTGAGAACATGCGAAGCTAAAAGAAACCAAGTCAAAAAAATGCACCCCACTAAATGACCCATGACCCACCACAATATTTTTAAAGAATGACCCACCGTAATCCAATCCTAGAAATTGCTTAACCCTCGAAAACAATGTTTACCCAATCAATTTAATTCCTTTTAAAACTTACACAATCTAACATTATAAGCCTTTAACATAGATTACATAATAGTGCAACTATTCTACACTTATTTTGTAATTAAAAGATTATTTTACACTAACATGATGGAACATAAGCTAACTGCATATTAAGACTGTGCAGAAACTATTATGCAATTATTTTGTACCCGTGCATTTGCTACTTTCCGTCTTCACCTCTAGTTGATGTTCCAAATAAACATACTATACATCAGTTATCACACATATTGAAACATTAACATTAACTTATAAGTATCACACCAGACACTGTTGTAGCAAAACCACGTACCAATGATACAAACAAGTTGGCAACAGACTTTATAATGTACTGACCAAATAATGAAATAACAGTTGTTGATCTCAAAGAGCTCTTACAATGTTGCTCAATATCTTATCAAACTAAATCACATTTCAACCCGGATAAGAAATCAATAAAGATACCAATGCATATGAAGATCACGTCACACCAAACACAGGTGACATATCAATTTGACTCCATTACTCCACTATTTTTGCGCGCCTATGTCTTCGTTCCTCGTTTTCTAAAATTAAAGTAAACATTAGCACTATACAACTATACTGAAACATAGAACTAATAAAAATGTGAAATTAAAAACCTTTTACTGGTGGATGGTTGATATGGCTCGGAACCTTGAGATTGTGCATTCTTACATGTCTTTGAATGATGTCCAGACCCACCACATTTCGAACACTTGTGTCTTCCTTTCGTTTGCTCGCCAGCTGCAATAATTCTATTCTTTCTAGGTCTTTCCAGAAGGATGTTTGATAATAGGAGGGTATATTTTCAATGTTGGTTGTATGTCCAACCATTCATCCTTATCAGGTATGGGAGCAATTTCTAACGCATAAGCTTCTTTAAATTTCTTGATTGTGTAATACGGATCAACATATTTGTCCCAGTTGGCATCTCTAGTGAAAGCAATGAAAGCCGCTGCATGCACACATGGAAGACCCGTTACTTGCCAAACGCGACAAGTGCATTGTGTACCATCTAGTATAACCTCCCAACGTTTTCCCTTGCACTTCACTTCGGCTCTATTTTCGCTGCTTCTACAAACTTCATATTCACCCAAATTCTGTATGCAAGATATAAAAAGTATAAAAAACTATTGGTAAATAAATATGTATGTAATCTGAGTTTAGTTTTACTGTAATAGTTATTGCTTAATCCGCTAACCTTAAAGATATTATCGAGATAATTCTTAGCAAAAGGAACTAATGTACCCTTCCATTTACCAACAATCCTCCTTCTCTCATCATGGTGTACCATAATCTTTTCTCGAGTAGCATCAAGAAGATCAAGTACTGGTTGAAAACGAATCTTACATATCCATGAATTAAATGCTTCTGAGATGTTATTAGTAATGTAATCACACTTGGCTGTTGTTCCAAACTTGCTTCTACTCCATACCTTGTTATGATTCACATGAAGATATGTAATGGCATCTTTACATTTATCAGCAAGTTCCTTTAATAACCGATCATGCTCACTAACACAATTGGTTTTTGCTGCACCCCAAAGCTTGAAAGTAAAGAAGTCGCCACGAAAATATTTCTTAAAGTTGTTGTACAAATGTCTTATGCATTCTCTATGCTCAGCATTAGGATAAATTTGCATTATAGCTATTTCCAATCCTTTTTGCATGTCTGATGAAATAACAAGACCGTTTGGTGTCCCTATTGCTTTTCTTAGATTTTCAAGAAACCATGTCCAAGATTCTGCATTCTCCGATTCAAGCACACTGTAGGCTAGTGGAAAAAGGGAGTTGTTACCATCAATACATGTCGCAGCGGCTAGTACACCGTTGAACTTACCTTTGAGATGACAAGCATCAAGAGAAATGTAAGGGCGGCAACCTGCAAGAAACCCCAAAGAGCAAGCCGCTAAGGAAACAAAAAAGCGCTGGAAACGCTTCTTGTCACCATCTATGTCAAATGCAATATCAACAACACTTCTTGGGTTCCTATTAAGTAATTCCTCTTTATAAACATCCATATACATGAAGGAGTCCTCCCACTTTCCATACACATCGGTGAACGCTTGTTCTTTACCTCTATAAACTCTCTTGTATGGTACGTCAACATTGTAATTTTGCATAAGCCATTTTTTAAGTTCTATAACTGAGACATCCCCTTCTGATTTTAGCTTATCACTAACTACATTAGCAATCCACCCTTGAGTGGCAGACTTATTGCCGCCCTTGTTGCTTCGAATACAAGAATGTGTTTCTACCAGATTCTTAACCTATACAATTGTAGAATAAAATTTAGTTGAGCAAAACAAGGATATTAGAAAATGTGAATTATGTCTTAAGTTATATACTTACTTTAAATGTGACTTTATCTTGTGTGACACAAGCATGTATTTTCAACTCGCACTCTAACTTTGCACATCTTGCTGTGAACCGTGTTGGTTCACTTTTTTCTATGAAGTACTCAAATTCGTTGATGAGAGCGTGATGGTTCAAAGCTCTTCTAAGGTCAACCACATTTGGAAATCTTGAGTTCACTTGTATGGTTGGATCTTTCTTGTTAAATGAGTAAGTTTCAACTTCATAATTGAATAACTCATCTTCATTATTAGTGTTGTGAAGGCTTTGACAACTTTCTTCATTATCGTTCCAATAGTCTAAATCATCAAAAGGCTTCTCACTATGTGGTTCACCAATTACTTCATCTTGACTTTGTGGTTCATCAATTGCTTCATCTTGACCACGTGGTTCACCAATTGCTTCATCTTGACCACTATACCAAAAGATTATTCCATCGCTAATTACATACATATGTATGTGTGTGCGTGTTGTATCTTAAAAGTGCATAAATATATGTATTTTACCTCTGTTGAATATCAGTTGTGCCACTGTCATTGTTTGTGGTAGCATAAATGGTTATTTGTTTCTCTTTATTATACATGTTAAGCATCGCCATGAATATCTCGTTAGAATCAAGCTCAATAAAAGACTTTTCTGTGGTGTACTTTTCAACAAAATGAATTGACAAAACCAGATCGCTCGTTGTTGGATAATTCTTTTTAACATCGTCATATAGTTCATCCAAGTTATATGAGCTTGTGTCCATGTTGATGCATTTCTGAAATCCAAAACAATATCGTTTCCCACTAGAGTTCTTGGATAACTTAAAGATACCACCATATTTTACTTTTAGCTTGGACTTGGATGGTATTTGCCTAAAATGAAAATCAAATACACAAAAATGTTACCAATCAACAAGAGATGGAAATTTCACTAATAGCATGTCAGAAACATACTCAATTGGAGGCGACTCAACCATGTTTACCCATGTTGGTCGTGAGGAGTCGTGAATAGGAGAATGATCCATCTACATATAATAGAAAGAATTATGTAATATAAACTGGTCTTCGATGTTCTAACTTATAAGAAAATAAAACATGAAAATAATCATTAAGTAGCATTGAAAGTGATCAAGTCACAAACTAAAAGTGTAATGGGTTCCTTTTGGAATTTTTTTAGGAGTTAACTGAATTGCTTTGTATTAAAATTTGATTGTTTCTGCTCAGTTGAAGAAGTCCTTATTCTATGTACATATGCCTAATTGCCTTCAACATGCATTCTTTAAGGTCTATGAAAAAATTGGTTACGCGATGTATCAGATTACTTAATCAAATTGGCCTTGCACTTGGCTAAAACTCTAGTCGACCGTGTCCCGAATATGATTTTGATTTTGCAACTCACAAAAAACAGTTTTCCCATAGGCTAAAACTCCATTATTCTTAATTGCACCCCTTTGACCACCAACCTATGCTTTTAAAAATTGCTTCAGTACTCCCCTATGATAAAACTCTACCCTTAGAAAGTTAACCCATTAGAGATAAAGCATAAGCCATATGGACTTATTTATAAGTAAGCAGGTACCAATATTTCTGCACTTGACAGTACCACATATGAAACTTGAACTCAAAACTTTATAGGGTCACGTACCAGTGTGAAGTTTAGCCTCAACCCGAATGGGTCCGACTAAAATCAACCCGACCCCTTGAAACCAACCAATCCACCTCTATTAACACCCCTTCATTTATGTATTTAGTTAGCAATTACACAAGTAGGCAAGTCCCTGTACAAGAGTACCCACATACATACATAAAGCACGTCTATTTTTAAGAAGAACCAGTCTGAAATACATGAAAGATCGCAAGACGATTAATAATAACTTTCAAAACCTAGAAAAACTAACCTTGGGGATCCACCGATAAGCAACGAAAACTAATCAAAGAGTCTATACCCAGTTTGCTCGTCCAACAACATGTGTTCATGCAAGTTTGATCGATCATCCACCCATGCAACCACCACATATGTTTATTTTCTTCTAAACCTAAATGAAGCTTCAAAAAAGCGGGAATATTTGCCTCCAATTAAGAAGGGTAAAATAGTCTATGCATTACAAATTAATTATTATTAGGATTTTGTTTTTATTTTTAAATAAATGAGTTAGTAAAATGGGTAGATATGACAATTTTTGTACTTAAATTGGGTATATATGACATTATATATTTTGGTTGGATAAATATGACATTTAAGGGTTTAATTTGGGGGATTTGGTAACTTTGATGAAAATAAGGACCCGTTGAACTATAACCTTGTAGACCCTCCATTTCGGAACACTGTTATTGTGCCTATAAATGGATGGGCCACAATTAGGTTCAAGGCTCATAATCCTGGTAAGATATTTTTAGAAATAAAAAGTACATGTTTATAAGCTAACAATTTAAGTATTTAACTTTTGATGCTTCTCTTATACATTTCCAAACAGGAGTATGGTTTATGCACTGTCATCTCGCACGTCACCTTACATGGGGGATGAACACAGTGTTCATAGTTAAGGATGGCCATCAGACCAAAGAACGCATGCTACCACCACCGCGTCATATGCCACCTTGCTAATTCCAAGGTTTCATTGAAATTTCGCTTTGTTTTAGCTACGTTACAATGCTACATTACTTGTTATGGACGTTTATATAAGTTTTGGTTGGTTTGATATAATCAACTTTTTACTGAATTTAAACTATGTTTTATAAGGATTGTCATTAAGTGTTAACACTGGGGTAAAAAAGACGAGGGCTTTTTAGGCCCAGTTTAGCCAGTTGGGTTGTGCATTGTCATTGATCATAAATGTACGATACATATTATAACGTAACTATGGTGTTTCTATACGTGAGATAAGTCATTGAAAATGTAATTAACTTTTTATTTCTTCGACTGTTGCTAATTATTTTTGGGCAAAAGACATCATAATGTATCATATTTGTCATTTGTATTTTTTGTTTGTATCGAACATATTTCTTTGCTATTTTATTTACTAAACTTGATTTTAATGTATATTTTGTTTATTTTATGACAACTATAATACATATAGTAGGAAAAAATTGAGGGGCAAAGTACACAAAAAATACAATAAAATCAAGTTTAGTACATAGAATAGCAAAAACATTTGTTCGATACATATAAAAGGTGTGAGTGGCAAGTATGATTCATTTCGGTGCTATTAGCCCATTATTTTCTTGCTATTAGATACTCAAATATTTAAATTTCGACGTTTGTGTGTATTTTGTTAATGTACAAATGATCATTTTACCATTCGATATTAATAGAGTGGTTAAAATACGTAAAAGTAAAATAGTTATAAAAAAACATACAAATAGCAAAATTTAAAAATTTGAGTAGTAAAAAAAATTGTCTATACACAACTCAAAAAAATAGCAAGTTAGTTACATTCGTAGGTAATTATGCCTACTTATATACATGATATATTTCCAGCATTTTTTACTATGTATTTGATCCTTTTTAGTATTTTATCGGATGTCTCTGAAGGGACTGATCTTTTCTAGTGTTAGTGATCAGGATTACCCTGAAACAAGCGCAACCTTTTTTACCTTCATCACTTCACTTGAAAAGATCGAGAATAAGTAACTTCGTAAAAGTTATTCCATGGTTGTATCATGGGACTAACCTATAATCTATCTTCAAAAACCTTTCGCAGCTCGAGCGTCATAATCGCGAAAACATTTTCAAAATTTCTCTTAACTATTTATGTATCAGCAAATTAGGTGAGTAAATATATTTAAAGTTAGTTATGACTCCCAAACCCTAAAACCGACCCCCCATGGCGATCTCTTCACCCTAATTCAACCTTCATTCTGATCGTTTCCAGCACCTTTAATCTCATCACATGCCTGTTCTACTAATCTTGATTCTAATCTTGGGTTCTATCTTGATTCTTTAACACGTTTGTTATCAGGTTAGGGTGCTAGTCGATTGTTTTTTTACGTTTTTTAGGGTTTCTGCGATCGATCTTGTTCTTTAGGGTTCTTCAGCGTTTGTTCTTAATTGCCTATTACTGCTACTGATTTCGACTTGTTTATGGGTTAGCTGCTTGGTTTTTTATGTTTTATAAACCCTAGTTTATCGACTAGGGTTTTACTGGGTATTGTTGCGAACATCAGACCATATTGTTCATTGTTTGCCTTCGTGTTTTCCGTTGGGTGTCTGTCTTAATTGGTGTTACGTTTGTTTATGTTGGACTGTATGGGAGAGGAGAACATTACTTCGTCGATTCTTGTTGATGACATGGATGCTTGACCTTCCCCGATTAACGAGGGGAGTAGTTCGCGTACTGATGGACAAGTGGAGCCGGTTTCACTTGGTTTGAGCCCTAGTCATGATGCACCTACCCATGACACGCCTGAGGGTCATGATACTTTATTGAAAATTCGTGCTATTGAAAAACAAATATTTGAGGGAAAACTTGTTCTTGTGGGTGACAATGGGAAACCATTAAAACCAGCTGTGACAGTGGATGCTACTAATTCTACTGGGGCTAATCCATTTGAGCATCATAAAGTGCCGCAGTCACAGAAGAAGCTAGAGGAGATGCTTACCGCTATTGGTTATTATCCGAAACCTCCTCAAGATACGAGTGTTCCTATGGCTTCTAATGTTAATGCTACTAGTAGTCCTAATAATGTTAATGTTAAGGTTGATACGAATGCACATGGGGCTATTGGTATTGAGAAGGTTGGTGTTTTGAAACAACCTTCTACATCGTATGCTGGTGTTACTTCTACTGAACCTAAGAAACATACGTCATACTTTCGTAGGTTGGAGTGTAATAAGAAAGCTAATGGTGTGGATCTTTCTGTCCCGATGAAAGTGGTTGAAGAGATGAACTCTAGGTTTGAGAATAATTTGTAGGTATTTCTTTGGTCAACGACTTGCTTTTCCTGTTGTAGATTACTTTGTACACAATGTGTGGGCTAAGTTTGGTATACAAAAGGTAATGATGAATGCAAAGGGGTTCTTCTTTTTTAAGTTCAATTCGAAGAAAGGTGTTGATGATGTTCTTGAAAACGGTCCTTGGTTGATTAGAAATATACCTATTATTCTTAAACCATGGACATTGAACACCAACTTACTTAAAGAGGATTTGACCAACATCCCGGTGTGGGTTAAATTCCATGATGTTCCTCTTGCTATGTTTTCTGATGATGGCCTTAGTCTCCTTGCCACACTGATAGGCACGCCGAAAAGGTTAGATGCTTTCACTAGCTAAATGTGCAAGGACTCGTGGGGCCGTAGTAGTTTTGCTCGATGCATGATTGAAGTGAAGTCGGATGAGGTGCTTAGGGACAGCCTTACTGTTGAGATACCGTTACTTGATGGGTCGGGTTCGACTATTGAGAAGATACGGGTTGAATATGAGTGGAAGCCACCTCATTGTGATACATGTAAGATTTTTGGTCATACTCTTATTGAATGTCCTAATGTTGTTGAACCTCCTGCTTAGCCTTCTAAGCGTGTAATGGTTTCAAGACGGTTAACAACAAGAAGAAGGGTAAACAAGGTGGGTCTACTATTCCGGGTCAAGGAGGGTTTACTAAACCTGTTGTGGGTAAGCAGTTTCAATATCAACCCAAAAAGACTCCTCCTGAACCTAAGAAAGTGGAAGTCACTAAGAAGAATACTTCTGATGTGGCTAGTTCGAGTGGAACTAAGATCTCCACATCTAACCAGTTTGATGCTCTTAATATGGAATATACGGATGCGTTTGGTACTCCTTCTAATGACACCAACAAGGATGTGGATTCTGGTCGTACAATGGAAGTTAATGAAGATAAGTCTACTAAGACAGGTACTGCATCACAAGAACCCCTTGTGAGTGAATTGAAAGAGGTGGAGTCGGGTGTGGCTCCTAATACTAGAAATTCTTGTAATCCGCCCGCCATTTCTACTAAGAGAGTTAACCCTTTTTCTAAAGTGGGGGAGATCGTGGTTTCTGATTCTGAAGATGAGGTGGTTGCTAACCCATTTGATGAGTCTGCTAATCTATTCGGTGGTGGCCAAGAGTTTGAAGATGAGTATGATGACTATGACTATGATGACTATGCGAATCAGGTTCATGATCTTCCTTGGAATTTGGATGCCTTTAATGCCATGTATGGCACCAAACTTCAAGGTCCTAGGAAGTAATTTTCTTTTGTTATGTCCTATGTTATCATTTGAGTAGTGGTTTGTTTTCTTGTTTAGAAAATAGGAAGTATCTTGTTATGTAAGCTTTATGCCTATGTAACGGGCTGAGATATGAGATTTCTCTCATATCCATTGTACTTAAACGTTTCTTTGGTTAATATATTTACCAGGGTGCAGGATTACTCCCCTTTACCAAAAAAAAATTAGGTGAGTAAATAGACTCGAAATATATGATCACTATCAGAGTAGTTACCATTATACGATAGATTATAGATTAGTCGTAATAGAGTGGAAATATATGATCACTATCAGAGTAGTTACTATTAGACGATAGATTATAGATTAATTGGTAAAAGCATGTTTGTAAGCATGAGTCCATAATATTTAGATTAGGGTTTCAATGTTACATATTGCTCTATATAATATAATGTGATCAATAATAAAGTATACCTACGGGGTTTTATTATCATTCAACATGGTATTAGAGCGGGTCTTATCCCGAGACTTAGTCGGTCGATATGAGCCGCAACCTCTAAATACTATCGGTCAAATCTCCTTATCCACCATCTCTAATATCCTGTAAAAAACATGTCAAGATGCCGCTGTTGTCGGCCAATGACTATCTTCACTTTTTATGCATGTTTTTGCTTTTGCTACTTGGTTTAGCTTTTCCTTTGTATTTGAAAATTAGTCTATGTTTGCTTTCGGATGTCTTCATCACTTATATGCTTCTCCTACTGCTTTGATTTCCTTTAGGTGTTGTTGTATGAAGGTTTGCTTCCGTCACTTATTTCTTCCGCTTTTTGTTAGATTTCTTGATCAACAAATTCGTTATTGCTTTAATGTTTTAAATTTTTTACTTTAGCCCGAGCTTTTACGATTTCGATGTTCAAACTGCGGTAGGTATTAGATGACACTTTATTGGTTAGTCGGTCAAAACCTGTTTGCGGACTTGAGTCCATAAAATTTACCTAGGTTTTAATGTTGTCTTTGTACTCTATATAACTAGTCATAATACCTGTGCACGCACGAAATTTTGAAAAAAATAAATTATTCTGTAATAATACTGAATATTGTGTTTTAAAGGTAATTGCATATAATTATATAGTTATAAGTTTCGTGGACGCACGAAGTTTAAACATTTTAGTTCAGTATAAACACATATAAGAATTTGCCCATGAAATTTGTGATATAAGTACAACAAATACTTATGCAAGAGTTTTTCATTATGCATTAATATCTATTAGAATTTGGTAAAATATGTGTAAAACTTTTTGTCAGGTAACTCAAGATTTAATTTTATTAAGCTGACAGAAATGTTGATGTTGTTATTTAAATTTCACTACTGATATTATGTTGTACATAGGGATGGCAAAAGCACCCGAAACCCGAATCGGTTTGGTCGGGTTCGGGGGCGGGTTCGCGGGTTTGGATACGGGTTCGGGTAGATATATTCTTTTCTTTTCGGGTACGGGTTCGGGTACGGGTTCTAGTAATACCCGCCCATTTACCCGTACCCGTATCCGTACCCGTATACCCGAATTTGTACCCGTTTTTTTTGCTAATTTATATAAGGTCTTAATAAGTTTTGAACTCTTAACCTTAACCTTGTACAATTTTCATTCTACTCTACTCCTTAATAGCATATATCTTGGTAATTACAAACTATTAAATTAACACTTACGCTTGACGCTTTAATTCTCACACACATGACACATTAACTCTTTAATTGTCAAACATTACGAATATTGAAGTCGTTTTCTTTAACTTCTTAAAACTTGAAATATATTAGGGTGTTTTGGTTTTTTTAGGTTGAGTTGTACAACGATGATTTTAATTGGGGATAACCGATACCCGCGGGGAAAACCGATAACCCGATGGATAATAATAATCGGGTACCCATCGGGTATTGGGGCGGGTTCAGGTTTGGATATTATAAACGGTTACGGGTACGGGTTCACTAAAACCCGCCCCGAACTCGACCCGTTGCCATCCCTAGTTGTACACATGATGCAAGTTTAATAGCACATACTGAGCATTGATAAAGTTAAAGTATACTCCTTAAAGTTTTTTAAAAATGTTGTTATAGATATCCTTATATAAATAAATAAGAATTACATTAGTCATTTTTATAAGTACAATCGCGTATATTTATTTTTATATTAAAGTAACCCGTGCTTACAATTTGATAATTATATTCCCCTTTTCAGTAATTTAGCCGTATTTAAAATGTAAACTCGTGTACACATAGGTTAAACTTTTAAAAATGAAATAAATGAGCCCTTATTGAACGTATACAGTAAAATATTTGATACTTATAATCTTATGCAAATTTATATGTTGTTATTTTAAAACAACATATATATTGTATTTTTTAAGATATAAGGTATAAAGAGTATAAAGTATAAGGGGGTATTTATTTATAATTCAAAGTTATTAAAAAACATGAAGGCTTATAATATTACACTTAACTCTATATAGTTTTAAAAATTCAACCACTAAAGTTTTATTAATTACCTCATCTTTTTTTAAGTTTTTGTTTTCACAAATTTGACACCTATATTTTTATATGTTTTTAATCAACCAAATTTCGCCACAAAATTTATTAAAGTTTGACCAAAATTAATTTAATTTTGATTTTCATTAACCAATCACATCATACAATTTTGCTTACGTGGCGAAATCGAGTTCTCCTATTGATCTAATTGTTTTTTCAATAAGAATGCATTGACAAAATTACTCAGAAATGATGTAATTCTTTTATTATATAAAAGATGTGATCAATTATAAAATATAAAATTCTATCACTAGTACTTACAACTAGGGATGAGCACGGTACCGGTCCCGTACCGATCCCGTACCGAATTAGTGGTACCGATTTTTTCCCGAGCATAAATTAGTGGTACCGATACTGTACCGAACGATTCCGGTTCGGTTCCAAGATTCAGTTCGAAATGCTCATCCCTACTTACAACCTATATTCATGCGATCTTTAGCATGCTCAAATTTCGTTTAAAAGATTCTATTTTTAGGTGAACTTAAATGAGAATTAACATTCCAACCATTGAAAATATTTTAAGAAAAATTTGAAGAAGAGTCAGATTGAGTTAGTGCGATTTGATTAGCAACGTACCTAGTGATCGCAATTTATTTTTTTGTGCCTATTTGAAATTCCATGAAAAAACACTTTTCAGCAAAAACAATGTAATACCCTTCAGTATTGTGTTAATTACTTTTAAATATGTATATAACTAATGTATAGTGTAAGGGGTCTAATATGTAGTATATAACTAATGTATAGTGTAAGGGTCTAATATGTAACATTGTCTCTTACAGTTTATGTATTCGATTGAAATTTGAAAGGCATAAACGTGCATTAATTCACAATTCCACATATTGGTCATGTTCATGTTCTTCATATTCATTCAACACATCAGTTTAAAGATATCTTCGCTAAAGGATTATGCTCGCAGTTGTTTTTTGAGTTTAGGTCCCGAGAATTCAGGAACCTCCACGCAACCTTTAGTATTGTGTTTATTACTTTTATATGTATAGTGTAGGAGTCTAATATGTAACCTTGTCTATTGTAAGTGTCTACTATTCTAAGTTTGCCATGACTGATCTTGGCAATTTGTCATATTTCCTTGAAATATGCGTTGTTCGCTCTGTTAAGGGTTTTTTCTTGCCCAGTCTACATTTGCTCATGAAATTCTTTCTCGTGCTAACATGGAATCTTACGGTCCTTGTGGCATTTCCATTTATACAAAATCTAAGCTTGGGCGCGGTGGTACTTATGTTGATGATCCTACTATCGTAGCCTTGCATGTGCATTACAATATCTCATGTTTACTCGACTAGATATTCAATATGCTATTCAACAAATTTGTCTTTTCATGCATGATCCTCGTGAATCCCATGTGAATGCACAAATATCTTAGGGTGTGCTTGGTTCAAACTCGAGAAAGGTAAAGGAAAAGATAATGATAATAGTGGGGAAAGTGAAAGGGAGAAAAAAGCATTTCCCCCAATTTATTAGGTAATGGTCCATTACCCACTATTGGGTAATGGGTCATTCCATTATATAGCACCAAGTACTATTTTTCATTACCTTTACCATTACCCACTCTAAAAAACATCCTACCAAGCACCCCCTTAGTCTTTTTCTTTTTCCTTCATTAGTTGATCGTCTTATCTCATATAATGATGCTGATTGCGCAGGTTGTCTTGGGACACGTCGGTCTGCTTTGGGTTTCTGTGTTTTTCTTAGCGCTAACCTTGTCTCTTGATCTTTGAAACTACAAAATGTTGTCTTTCGCTCTAGTGTTGAAGCGGAATATAGAGGTGCTGCCAATGTTGCTGTAACAACTTTGATTCATAATCTCCTTCTCGAGTTAGATTGTCCTCTTACTCAATCTGCTATTGTTTTTTGTGAAAATTTTAGTGTCATGTATTTGTTCTCTAATCTCGGAGAGCGCAAAAAAACTAAACATGTAGAAATAGTTTTACACTTTGTTAGAGAACGTGTTGCCATTGGTCATGTTCGTGTTCTTCATGTTTCCTCAGCACATTAGTTTGTAGATATCTTCACAAAAGGATTACCCTCGCTGTTTTTGTTCGAGTTTAGGTTCGAGCATTTAGGAACCTCAACACTCGGACTGCTCGAGGTGTGTCAAATTGTATACCTTTAGTATTGTGTTTGCTTTTATGTACGTATATAACTGGCGTATAGTGTAGGGGTCTAATATGTAATATCATCCCTTGTAATTGTCTATTAGTTCTAATACGAGGCATAGCCAAAACCTTAACGAGTGTTAACAATTCTAGATAAAGAAAAATAATATGATCAGTTTGATTTAGATGATCAACAGTGAAACATTAAAGTGGATCTTGCAAATGAACTATAAATGAAATACTATCGAATCGAAACAAAAGGTCATGAAGTATGCAACATGGCGTAGGTAGTCCCAAACGATTATGGTTAGGATAAATGATGCCCTGTCGATCAATTAGCGCCTTAAATTTAGGAAGAAGGAACCTTTGACCTCCAAATTCTAGCTCAAATACATATAGCAATCTGACATTACATCTATGATTTGTAAATAAAACTTATACACGTGAAAACCTAAACGACATTGAACAAAAATAGCCATTTGCAATCCAAATTCGCACCTTTCTATTGAATGAGAACAATAGCAAACCACAAGCTCGAGCAACATTCAAGCCTCGATCCAATAATAATATAAAACGCTTTGAATCATGCATACAATGAGTCACTTTATTTTGCTTACCCATAAATCATTGTTTACTAAGGGACAAATCCTCACCATATATCTTGTTTGATCTAATGATAATGATTAACCTAAGATTTAATAATAAACATAAGTCTATGTTTTTTTTCTTGTCTTTTTGTCTTTCTTTTCAATTCACATTTTTTTTTCTTATTCACATTTTTTTGTTTAAATTCACGTTTTTTTTAATTCGCATTTTTTTCTTCGCTTTCATACGTTTTCATCTATTTTTGTTCGTTTCCATACGTTTTCTTACGTTTTAGCCCGTTTTCATACGTTTTTGTCCGTTTTCATACATTGTCGTTCGTTTTCATACATTTTCGTCCGTTTTTGTTCGTTTTCATACGTTTTCGTCCGTTTTCTTTCGTTTTCGTCCATTTTCATTCGTTTTCAAATGTGTTTTTACTCTTTCATACGTATTCGTCCGTTTCTTACGTTTCGTCCATTTTCTTAAGTTTTCATCCGTTTTCATACGTTTCTAATTATCACAAGTGTTATTAGATGATATTCAGAATATTACTTATGATTATCTGAATATCACTTTGTGATATTCTGAATATCACTTGTGATTTTCGGAATATCACTTATGATATTCTGAATATCACGTGTGATTTTCATGTTACAAAACATTAGTTGAAAATCACTTGTGATATTCAAAAAGTCACTTGTGTTATTCAGAATATCACAAGTGATATTTTGAATAACACAGAATATCACTTGTGATATTCAGAATATCACATAATATCACTTGCGATATTCACAATATCACTTGTGATATTCAGAATATCACATAATATCACTTGCGATATTCACAATATCATTTTTGATATTCAGAATATCACTTGTGATATTCTGAATATCACAGAATATCACTTGTGATATTCAGAATACCACTTGTGATATTCAGAATACCACTTGTGATATTCAGGACCGTATGAAAACGTCTAAAAACTGCCAAAAACATTTAAAACGGATGAACACGTATGAAAATGGACGAAAACGTAAGAAAACGTACGAACATGCATGAAAACCTAAAAATACGTATGAAAACGGACGAAAACGTATGAATAATGGACGAAAACGTATAAAAACGGACAAAAATGTATGAAAACGGACAAAAATGTATAAAAACGGGCGAAAACGTATGAAACGGACGAAAATAGATGAAAACGTATGAAAACAGACGAAAATGTTTGAAAGCGAAGAAAAAAACGCAAATTAAAGAAAAAACGTAAATAACGTGAATTAAAAAAAAAACAAAAACAAAAAAAAACTTGGATACAAACAAAAAACCTGAATTAAAGAAAAGACAAAAAAAATGTGAATAAAAGAGAAAGACAAAAAGACAAGAAAAAAAACATGGACTTAGGTTTAGCTTTAAACCTTAAGTTAATCTCCACTATTAAATCAAACTAGATGGATGGTGGGATTTGTCCCTTATAAACACCAAAATAAGAGTAAACATTCTGCATGCAATATGTTTTTACTAGATTTTCGAACTTAGGATAAACTCATGTAAACTTGTCATTAAACTGACACAATCTACAGAAGTCACGATTACTAGCACAAAATATGTCTTAATACAAAGAATAGACGATATCAAAACCTATTAGTTAGAAGACCATATTTCCATATCAATCGACAGGGGCTGTCTCGTGATTTTCGGTAGAACAAAGATTCCCTATTACACGTGTAAACTAAAGAGAAATTGTGTATAAATTTGAATTATACGACTCATATATATTTAATATTATTCGTATTTATATGCAAAACTAATAAAAATGTGACATCTTTTAAGTGAAGCCACTGTGCCATAGCACCTATTGCACACCTCTCTGACACCCCTCTATCAATCGATGTTGTTTTTATATGTTTACGGTTAGCTTGACCATAAAACTTTCTTAACTATAGTCCGGACGGCTATGGCTAGCAATTATGGTTCGTTAAAATGGCATCCTTAGAATTAGTAAGGTTCGTGAATTGGTTATCAAATATGAGCTATGTCTTAGTTCAAAGAATTATTAATATTGAAACAAAGTAGTTAGAAGACCAGACCATATAAATCAATGTTGTTTTTATATGATTATGGTCTGGTTAACCACAAACCTTCTTAATCATCGCCCTAATGGCAAAGACTAGCAATTTTAATTTGTTAAAGTGGTGTCCTTAAAATTAGTTTTTTTTTTTTTTTTTTTTTTTTTTTTTTTTTTTTAACTGGTCATTAAATACGAGCTAACAAATTGAATTTAGGTCGAGACCTCAAGTGGGCGGCACGAAATAAAATGTTTGAAACATTAAAGTTTAAAATGTGCTCAATTTAGGTTTTATGAGATAAAATTGTCCTACAAAAATGTAGCTTCTATAACATGCAAATAACTTCATGTACAATCTAAAAATTACTTTAGTAAGATAAAGAAAAGGTAAAAGTAAGCATCGAACGTAAGGACAACACTTACATATGTCATTTTCGTTGCAGCTTAATTATAGTAACATTGCATTTAGGTGACACTGATAAACACTAAAAACGAAAACGAAGATAATCAATTTTTTTAACAGCTTATTTCACAGATCAGAGTTTGCTAATTTTATTACTATATCATCAATATTTATAGTAATACTTTACCTTTTAGATGGTCACTGATACTCGTACTGTACATTTTTGTTATTCTCAACTTGAACATTTTAAATGTGAATGGGGCTACGCACTATGCTTTTAGGACTTTAAGAGAATGTATTGAGTTAGCGACAATTTAGGTGGGAATAATTTACGTATACAACTCGATTTAGAAAAGAAAATGATGGAAGGGTCAACAAGTATAAAATGATGACAAGTTTTTAAAAAATAATAAGTAACAATCATACACGTATGTTATTGGATCTTTTTTGGTATATAGTTTGCGATATCAAGACGTAATTTTCAGTGACCAAATAAAATCAATCTCAAGTCTCAACGTGGGTTTTGTCAGCTTATATGAGCAAGTTAGCCATAAAAGGTAAAATAAACCAAGATAAAAAAAACTGCTATAAATGGCATTACCATTTTTATAGTTGTATCACCATGCAAACTGAGTATAAATTCACTTATTTTGTCTACACAGATTATGTGGCCATCTTACCTTTCAAAATGCATTCAAGCAATAAAATTTTGCTACTGTTCGTTTTTGCCTTAGCAAAGCTCAGTCAATGTGGAGCGTTGCAGCGACACTATGAATTTTCCGTAAGTATTATATATACATTTAAAAGATGAAATTTACATCATACGTACGTCTCTGTAGATGTAAAAGTTAAAGTATATGATTGTGTAGGTAGAGGAAGCATCATACACTCGTCTTTGTGAAACCAAAGCTATCCTAACTGTAAATGGACAATTTCCAGGGCCAACATTGAATGCTAGTGAAAAAGATACGATATGGGTCAAGGTTCATAACAATGGAAGATACAATATCACCATTCACTGGTACGACTAATCTTTTCTGTGTCAAACGTTGATTTTGGTTAACGAATAAATACTATATTTGAGTATGATACATGATGCAAGTTTGAAATCGTAGGCATGGAGTAAAGCAACCTAGAAATCCATGGTCAGACGGCCCTGAGTACATCACACAGTGTCCTATTCAACCGGGTGACTCATTTAACTACAAGCTTATATTTTCATACGAGGTTGGGACACTTTGGTGGCACGCTCATAGTGATTGGATGAGAGCCACGGTCCACGGTGCTATCGTTCTGCATCCAAGGAAGGCCACATGCTTACCCTTCCCCCCACCAGATCAAGAAGTGCCCATAATTTTCAGTGAGTCGCACACATCAATATATGGGGTATCAGGAACCAACTTTTTACGGTTTTGAAAGTTAATTTTGTATTGAATTATTTTTAGGTGAATGGTGGAGGGAAGATGTGATGGAAGTGCTTCAGGAATTTGTTACATCTGGTGGTGCCCCTAGGGTCTCTGATGCTTACACCATCAATGGCCAGCCTGGTGACTTCTATCCATGCTCGAGCCCAGGTTAGTTTAGAAATTTCACTTACATGAAATCTCAAGCACGTATGAATAACTTATTATCAAGGTTTATCTAAATCTATGCAGAAACATTCAAATTAAATGTGACATACGGGAAAAGATATCTTTTGCGAATGGTAAATGCCGTGATGAATGAAATCCTCTTCTTTAAAATTGCAAATCATTCACTAACAGTTGTGGCAAATGATGGAAGCTACACAAAGCCGTTGACAACCGATTATGTAGTAATAGCCCCTGGCCAAACAATGGAATGCTTGTTAGAAGCCAAACAAGTTGGCGGGGGTCGCTACTACATGGCGACTAGAGCCTATCAAACCGGAAATATTGGTTTTGATAACACCACCACCACAGCAATCATCCAATATGATGGTGATTCTAACTCATCCACCACTCCTCTATTCCCTTTACTACCCGAGTTCAATGACACCACTATGGCTTATGAATTTCTTGGGAGCCTCAAGAGCTCGGAGCCACACTTATTTCCATTAAACAGATATGACACCCGCATAATCTCTACTGTTTCTCTAAATACAATTCCTTGCCAAAACAATTCGTGTGCCGGGCCAAATGGTACACGACTTGCAGCTAGTATGAATAATATTAGCTTTCAACTCCCAACAATTGACATTCTTGAGGCGTACTACTATACCATCAATGGTGTGTTTGGCACACAGTTTCCTACTGCTCCGCCATTGTATTACAACTTTACAGGAACAGATTTTCCAGCATTTTTACTGACTCCTAATAGGGCAACAGAAGTGAGGGTGATAGAATATGGTTTGATCACAGAACTTGTTTTCCAAGGGACCAGGATGGTTGCAGTGCTTGATCATCCTATGCATTTACATGGATATAGCTTTTACATCGTTGGATGGGGATTTGGTAACTTCAATGAAAACACAGATCCGATGAACTATAACCTAGTAGACCCGCCACTCAGGAACACTGTTATGGTTCCTGTAGGTGGTTGGGCTGCTGTTAGGTTCAGGGCTGTAAACCCTGGTAAGATACAACTTTTATCATATTTTTATTCGCATTCATCATAAACGTCACTAATATTCTGGTTATAAATCTCAAACAGGAGTATGGTTTTTGCATTGTCACTTGGAACGTCACCTTACATGGGGGATGGATACCACGTTTATCGTTAAGGATGGCAATAGGACTAAACAACGCTTGCTACCACCACCCCGTCACATGCCACGATGCTGATTTCATGTACACCGTGATTACATGCTTTTAAAGATCAAAGGGACAAGTATTTACTTCATTAAGTGGTACAAAATATTATGGCAGTTGATTATGTATGTATGTACTAAAATTATGTTTATCTGGTGAGAATGCACAATCCATAAAGACACAAATGGGGCACCTGATTACTTTTTGCTTCTTCCCATTTAACCTTAACCATTTCAATTCATTAGAAATAAGTATCCCAAAAAGTATATTGATCTTAGACAAATCAAGTTTAGGACGACTTTTATAATAATTTACTTAAAGTTTGAACTTCTCTTTCGTAAAGATATTGTTTAGATCGTTGTAACCATGAAAATCTTTCCTTTTGCATATAACTCACAGAAATCAGCTATCAACACTTGATCACATAACTTGATGAGGCTTGTAAAGTAGCCGCTTAGCTCGTACTATGAAACCCAACATAAATCGTATGAACTTTCTTGATCATTGGATCACGGCTAATTGCTTTCCATATCAATAGTTCAATTATTGTCCTGGCCGATCTCGTTAACGTGCTTAAGTTATAACTGATCTAGTTAGCGGATTAAACAGCGCAAATTGCCATTGCCAGTCAACAAGTTTGTGTGATGTTTCATACAAGTGTTAGCCCATATTGTATTGTTGTAACGGGCTCAAGCCCGAGTCTAAAATCTTCTCTATATTACATGAAAATGTCATATATGACATGAAAATGTCATATATACCCAAAATACAACTTTTGAATGCATGATGTCCTGTTCATTTAAAACATGTTTTGGGTAAATATAGCATATCATCTTTAAGTTGGGTAAATATAGAATTGCCCCTACTATATATATATATACAATGTAACCGAGAATCAATCATTATCATTACCATTCTACATGGTATCAGAGAGATCCTAAAACACCTAACCCTTTTGCCGCTTTTGATTCCTTCAATAAGGTCCATTAACCCAACACCATGAGCCGCCATCTCTAACCGTTATACCCCGTCAATTTTCTATCCAGCCTCTCTTCTTTCTAAAACGATTTTCGTTGGATCATTGAAAGCATTTTTGAGCACATGAAAAAAAAAAAAGTAAAAAAGGAAAAGAGAATCCGATGAGAATGAATACATTTCTCGGATCCTGAAAGAAGAAAAAATATTAGAAGAAAAGATGATCAGAATAATTGAAAGCGGAAACGCTGCTAGTAATTTGAAACCTAATACCGAAGAGGCTGTGATGGTAGGCAGACACGCTATGTTTGTTCGGTTAATTGTTGATCCGTTTTCCAACATTCAGATCTGGGAGTGGGAGGGTGATATTACCTTCGGGGATGTCATAATATTCTTTTTAATAATCAAATGAGAGTTAGGGGTTGTTTGACAAAAACTACATTATTTAGAGATAAATGATTTAAGACTCTGAATGTTTTAAAGACTCTAAACCAAAGTGTTTCTGAATGAAAACTTATTGTTTGACAAGTGTTCTGAATACATATATTGTGTAAAACTAATTTTTGAAAATTTAAACATTTTTTCTTGTACGTCGTTGATTCGCTCCCAAACAGTCAAGTTTTCTCACGCAAGCCGGCCACTTGTGAATGGCCGACCGTAAGAAACTTAAAACGGCTCAGGAACAAACTCAATGAAGATCTGGGGAGTATAGTGTTTCCCCGGGTCGTTATGTCCCAGCGAGCTATGCAATGGATTATCAAACGTAAAGTGATCGAGAGATTTGAACGAAAAAGGAGATTGAATATGATTATAACTAAAGAAAAGGACATAAACTACAAGGGCTTAAATGCAAATTAAAGGAAATTAAAAAGATAAAAAATATTAAATAAACGCTATCACTATTTTTAAAATTGATGAACGTTTAAAACTAAAAACTTACGTTTAAATAAAAATTACGTAAACGTACAAAATAAAAAGTGAAATCTAAGAAATAAAAGTCCTAAAAATATGAAAATGACATTTTTACAAACCTAATGATAAAAGAAAATTTATAGAAAAAGAAAATTATTTTTATAACTATTTAATTAATTATTATTAATTAAAAACTATTTTTAACTATTAAATAATTACCTAAAATACAAGAAAATAGGAAATAAAGCTAGAAAATTAAAATTAAGACTTGGAAAAATCTAAAATAACAAAATAGAATTTTCAAAACTATTTTTGTATTTTTCTGATTATTTTTCTATTTTCTAGGAATTAAAAACTATTTAAAACTGATTAAATTGCTTAAAAATACAAATTTTACTAAGAAAAATCTAGAAAAATATTTTTTTGACTTTTTATATTTATCTAAACTTAAGAAAAATGAAAAATTATTTTTTTGAAGCTTTTCTCAATTTTTTGTATTTAAAGCTAATTAAAAAGGCCTAAAAATTAATTTAAATTAAGAGAAATAGCAAACAAGCTTGGAAAAATCTGAAAATTTCAGGAAAACTCTAAAATATTATTAGGAATCTAAGAAAAATGGAAAAACAGGTACTTATGTGTGGAATTATGGAACTGATGTACAAGTGCTTATTGAAATAAGCACTTAAATAAGCAAATGGAACAAAACAAGCACCCAACCAAAACAGAAGCTTAAATAAGCTAAAAGTGACCAAATGCAACTAAAATCAACAAGCTATAACCTCTGGATATCAAGCTTAACAGATTTGATGTTTGAGCTTATGAGCTAAAAACAGTGAGAGGGTAGCTACTTTGAGCTTATGCACAAGCTGCTAGATAAGCTGAAATTGAAAACTACAAATTGGAACTTGGAGAAGACCTGGCCAAGAACCTTAAAACCAAAAATTAGACCTAGGTGAACTCTATTGAGCTCTGCGCAAGAGCTACAAGATCTGCACAAAACCTGTGCAGATCAGTCCCCTGCACAGGGCATATAAGCTCTAATTGACAAGTCTTTTAGAAGCTTATGGAAAATTCACAAAAATACACAAAAATCATAACAATAAACTAGAACAGGGGAAGTTTTTAAAACCACCATTTTCATTGAAATTGGCCCAGAGATGAGTCCAAGAAAAATCCCTCTAGTTGGCCAAAAACTAACTTTTGCAAGTTTTGACTTTGAGCAGTTTTTGCAAGTTTGACTATAATGAACTTTAAACCTAGATTTAAGGACTGCAATTGATGTTAAATGATGAAACAAGGCTAATTTAACCTTACCCTAAGTATTTTAAACACAAAATGAGATTTTGTCTTTGCAAAATCCCAACAGTAAAACTGTTAAGGCATATTGAAGTTGGATTTGACTTTTGAGCTTTTGTATGCACAAGTACTGACTCAAATGGGTACAAATAATCTAAACAAGCATGAACCAATAGACCTTAAGCACTGAACAAGCCTGAACACAGTTTAAAAGCCAAATCCAAACACCACTTTAATGAACTGATATGCACTTTTAATAAAGCTAACTAGTGATCTAGCTTGAACCAATGACCAAACTGAGTTCACATGACCTAATTGCAACTATTTAAGCAGGTTAAAACTACCAATGATCACAGATACAAGTATAAGCATGAAATGCAAAATTGACTAAAAATTAAAAAGTGAGAAAATTACTCACAACTGTCCAGCTGGTTTGCAGCTTAAAACCAAAACCAATACTACACTAAATGAGACTATTCCAACCCAATTCAAGGATCTGCAACACCCCAAACTCCAAAACCAAACCAATTTCACCCAAGTTGACTTTTTTTGACCTTGATCCAATTTTGCTTGAAGTTGATTTTTGAGCTTATAAAAAGATTTGAATAGCTTAAATAAACTAGGTTGAGTTTAAAATTAAGCTTCTAAGAGCTTATGAATGAGAGTTGGAAAATGAGATTTTCAACAGTAGCTGGAAACTTGGAATTTATATCAAAAGTTTGATAGATAATCAAAAGCACATTACAAAGGTGTCTCAACTTAATTATGATACATACAAACTGAAATTACAACATTTGTTTTAAACTAAAACATTAATTTTAAAAATACGACATAAAGGAAAATTAAGAAAACTAACTACTACCTATTTCTTCTCTCTTCAACCTCCTTTTATACTCCATCATCCTTCTCTCCTCTTTCTAAGTGAATCCCACTTCCTTTTTGGTCCATTGGATGACTTAAGGTGATCATGACCATTCATTCCATTTTTGGCGGGAAAAAGATATTAAGCAGTTGGGGGTTGAGTAAAGGGGAGGGAGATGCATTAAATGTATCTTGGATTGTGTGGAGGTGGGGGGAACATGGAAGGGTGCTGGTGAGCTGGGGGAATGGTGTGTCTGGTTTTGCAGGCAAGCAAGTGGGGAAGGAAGAAGTTTGGCGCCAAGGCCTTTTGACTAGTCTGTTTGACTGGATAGGATTATTTAAAGGGGGGGTCCAAAATGCAATTTGACAGGGGGTCACATGTGGATTGGCAAGGGACCAAGGGTCAAAAAGGGTGTAAAGGGTCTTAATTACACAAGGACTAAATGTGTAAATTCTGAAATTAGAAGGACCTAGGCTGCCAATTCAACAAAGTTGCTCCAAGGACTAAAAGTGACAAAGTTCAATAATGCAAAGACCAATCTTGACATTTTCCAATTTTCCAGGGGCCATTTTTGCCAAATTTGAAACTTTGGAGGACCAAACTTGTAATTTTCTCAAAGTTTTTATATTTTTCACCAAAGGACTAATTTTGACAAGTTATGATTTAAAAAGGACCTTTGGTGATTTTTCTTTTGAAATTAGGACTCAGGGACTATTTTTGACAATTTTAGAAACTTGGGGGACTGAAACTGCCAATTATGCAAACTTTGCTCATTTTTCATCTGTTTTTAAACATTTTGCATCTGAAACATATAAAATGCATTTTTGGAATATTTTCAGTATTTTGATGCATTTCTGAGCATTTTTAAACGTTTTGCAGTTCAGATTGACCCAAAAATGATGAGTATTCACACACTCATCAATCCCCCACACTAAACTATTGCTAGTCCCTAGCAATCTTTTGAGAAAAACTTAATGGATTTGAATCTCTTTACCAAAAGCCATTACTTCTGGAGTAGCCAAATGTTTCAGTTCAAGTAAGAACCATGGTACAGCGATAACCATGTGATTTTGAGCAAACCACCAGCTTTCAACGGATTTGATTTTGTCTTTACCAGAAGCCGTTTGCTCTGGACTAGCCAACTCTTAGATAAATTATCAATATTATCTTTGGTGAGATGATTACCAATTATGGTTTTTCCACTGCCTTTACCACAAGCCATAAACTTGCGGGCTAGCCAACTCTTCACTTTTAAGGATATGGTGAGCTGAATACCATACAATTTTGGGCAAATTGCAAGCCGTCAACGGATTTGAGATATCTTTACCAAGAGCCGTTTGCTCCTGGATTAGCCAATCCTTTAGTTTATTAGACAAGGCGGACTGATAACCAAATGAGTAAGTGCAAAACACTTACTCCAAAAAACATTTTGGCCAAAAACGGGGGAATTAGGTGGATAATACATGATAAAATTCATGAGAATTCCCCCCCACACTTAGAAATGAATATTGCCCTCAATATTCAAAGTACCGGCGGTTATGCCGAAACTGAGAACGTAAAAGGGAAATACTACGGCCATTATTTAGAAAGAAGATTTTTTTTTTTTTTTTTTTTTTACAAAACTTATATATATATAACATGTGGGGTAACTCCCCCACACTAGGATGGTACACACAGGTGAAAACCCATGTTCAGCTACTGTTTTTGATTACCGAGTCGCTAGCTTGACTCGACCCCGAATTAATTGGTTCATGGGGAAGTAAGTGGAAGAGACAATCTCCATCGGACTTTCATTCAAGATGTTTGGACAAACATTTGAAGCACGTGAAAGTTCCACACCGACGAGATATACATAGAACCGGCTCAAAAATGATAAATGAAAATGCCGGGGTCAAAGATAGTGTCTTCATTCCCGAAGGAGTGAAGATGAAGAGAAATCACACGATATTTGAGGAAAGGAAGAAAGATTTTGATAACAATCAAGATCCATTCTTCATCCTCAAATGTAGACATATCGGGAGGAAGGGTGAGGGTAGTATCATTAATAAGCATATTCATATTATAGAGTACACCTTCCTCCGAGCCAATATCATCCTCAAGATCAAAATAGAAATGATCATGTTCCGGAGGAGATATGTCATTAGAGAGTTCACCGGAGAACTCTTCATGAAGAGAATCATTCACATGAAGTGAAGTTGTGAACTCTTGTTCCATCGTGGGCTCATCACTATCCTCGGTCTGAGTATCAAAGAGTGGATTCTCAGAAATCAAAGTGAATTCATAGTCGAATTCAAATAGAGGATTAGTGAAAGTAGCTTTGAATGTTTCGGGAACAAAGTGATCAACATTCTCTATTGGACTGTTAAGATAATAAGTGAGTGAACGATCATTATCAATGAGACTTTCAGTCTCTCCCAGATTGGCTTCGAAATCAAAGAGTGGATTGATGTGAGTGAGTTCACCGGAGAACTCCTCAAGAAGGGGATCAGCATCAGATTGTGGAAGTGATGCCTCAACATACTCGATGATTCCATAGGAAGCACAATCTTCGCTACAATTGGAGAAAGTTTCAAACTGATCATTTGAACACTCAAGAGGGGAAAGAGAATCACACACATGATCAGAAGTTCCCTGTGACTCTCTCGGGATTGGGACAAGGTTCTCAACACTAGACTTTATGAATTCGTCCGATTCCTTTTCAGGAACAGTGTCAAGATGCTCGTCCCCCATGTTCAGAGAGTGAGTGGGAGCTTCGGGTGTGATAGCAGTTATTTGAGATGGAATTTCAACTGCTGGGATATCAACTGACTGAGGGAGTTGAGAAATAATATCTTTAAAAGAAATACTCTCCTCGTCATCATCATATAGAGCTGCCTTAAGAATTTGGGAACGTCTTAGAGCTGCTTGCTCTAGGACTAATAATTCTTCCCTAGATTTACGGGCCTCTTGCTCTTCGGCAAGCAATTCTCCAATGGTCTTTTCACCACTCACTTGATTCTTAAAGTTACTAATCATATCATCAAGTGTTTTCATTGCGGTTTCAAAATCCTGGGAGATTTCAGGAGACAACGGCTCAGGTGGAGTTTGAACCGTATGGTGCTGTGGAGGTTGGAAATTGTCAAACCTGTAAGAGTCATGATTGTTACAAGGAACTGGGTTCCCTATTTGACAATCAGAGCTGAAGTGGGGACCTCCACAGTACTCACAACAGTAAAACTGTTGAGTCTGGACAGGTGAATCATATGGATTTTGGTCATAACCAAAGCTCTGAGCATCACCGGAAAACTGTTCATAGACAAACGTGTTTCCGGATTGACACTCAAATCCTTGGTGAGGACCTCCACAAAATTCACAGCAGTTATGTTGATTATATGAAGATAAGTCGGGCTGTGGTGGGTAATTGGAAAAGTTTGAGGGGTCGTTAAATGAGTTCGGACTAGGATCATAATCAAATGAATTCCTCGAACCAGAAAACAAACAACTCCCGTTATGAATATCATTACCACATTGTACGCAAGTACACCAACGACAGGGTGAACCAAAGAGAGGCTCACCACAACCGACACAAGGAATAAACGATTGCATTTGAGAGTTATGAAAAGGAATCAGTTTATTCAAAGAATCAACAAAACCAACATGGTGATCTGAATGACTATCAAGTCTCGAAGAACATTTTGAAAAATCAAGAGGTGGGACAAGTGGTGTGCTCTGAGAGCTAGCAATTTCCACCACTTCCGTTATGGTCTCCGGTTCTGGTTCTTGAGAAACGTGAAGATTAGGCAAGTCATTCTTGCTGGACACCGGTCTAAATTATGCATGTGTGCTTTTAACCGTAAATCGTGAAAGTTTAGAATCAATTCTAGACGGCTTAGGAGCAATTGAGGGGTTAGGTCTTTGGATAACCGCAGGTTGGACGTATTTAGCACTCCCATTATCAAAAGGAAGTACCTGGTCCTTTGTCACCCCGGTGTCTCGTTCCATTTCCCTACGCAGAATCAATGGATCATCACGAACAACACGAATTCTAGACATTTGTGTAAAAGTCTGAAGTTTTTCAACTTCGTCCCAGAATTCGTCCTCGAGAGATTAGAAGAAGTTAGAATCAAACGGATAGAGGGTAAAGAGATAAAGAATCAAAAAGGGTAAGAGGGTAAAGAGGAATATTTTTGGTATTTTTGAAAAACATGATGCAAAAACAAAGAATGAAAATCTTTTTGGGTTTTTGAAAAAGAAAATATAAACATATATAGAGATGGTATAAAAAAGGAGTGAATATTCAAATCACTAATCTGCTAGACGGAAGATAATCAGCACAGCTCCCCGGCAGCGGCGCCAAAAATTTGATTCGCTCCCAAACAGTCAAGTTTTCTCACGCAAGCCGGCCACTTGTGAATGGCCGACCGTAAGAAACTTAAAACGGCTCAGGAACAAACTCAATGAAGATCTGGGGAGTATAGTGTTTCCCCGGGTCGTTATGTCCCAGCGAGCTATGCAATGGATTATCAAACGTAAAGTGATCGAGAGATTTGAACGAAAAAGGAGATTGAATATGATTATAACTAAAGAAAAGGACATAAACTACAAGGGCTTAAATGCAAATTAAAGGAAATTAAAAAGATAAAAAATATTAAATAAACGCTATCACTATTTTTAAAATTGATGAACGTTTAAAACTAAAAACTTACGTTTAAATAAAAATTACGTAAACGTACAAAATAAAAAGTGAAATCTAAGAAATAAAAGTCCTAAAAATATGAAAATGACATTTTTACAAACCTAATGATAAAAGAAAATTTATAGAAAAAGAAAATTATTTTTATAACTATTTAATTAATTATTATTAATTAAAAACTATTTTTAACTATTAAAATACAAGAAAATAGGAAATAAAGCTAGAAAATTAAAATTAAGACTTGGAAAAATCTAAAATAACAAAATAGAATTTTCAAAACTATTTTTGTATTTTTCTGATTATTTTTCTATTTTCTAGGAATTAAAAACTATTTAAAACTAATTAAATTGCTTAAAAATACAAATTTTACTAAGAAAAATCTAGAAAAATATTTTTTTGACTTTTTATATTTATCTAAACTTAAGAAAACTGAAAAATTATTTTTTTGAAGCTTTTCTCAATTTTTTGTATTTAAAGCTAATTAAAAAGGCCTAAAAATTAATTTAAATTAAGAAAAATAGCAAACAAGCTTGGAAAAATCTGAAAATTTCAGGAAAACTCTAAAATATTATTAGGAATCTAAGAAAAATGGAAAAACAGGTGCTTATGTGTGGAATTATGGAACTGATGTACAAGTGCTTATTGAAATAAGCACTTAAATAAGCAAATGGAACAAAACAAGCACCCAACCAAAACAGAAGCTTAAATAAGCTAAAAGTGACCAAATGCAACTAAACTCAACAAGCTATAACCTCTGGATATCAAGCTTAACAGATTTGATGTTTGAGCTTATGAGCTAAAAACAGTGAGAGGGTAGCTACTTTGAGCTTATGCACAAGCTGCTAGATAAGCTGAAATTGAAAACTACAAATTGGAACTTGGAGAAGACCTGGCCAAGAACCTTAAAACCAAAAATTAGACCTAGGTGAACTCTATTGAGCTCTGTGCAAGTGTTAGCCTTGATTATTTTTATTAGAAGTGATGGTCATTCACATTTAGGAACTTTGTAACGTGTGTTAGATATCATGATAGAATAGTCAACGGGCTCGTGGATTGGGCTAAGCTAATTGGGCATAAGTTATGTTTTCGTGAAACCAAAGCCCAATCCAAGTCCATCTCAAGGCCCATGGCCAAGCCTTAGGGCATCATCCTCTCTTACTATAAATATCCCTCAAGTATGTCATTTGAGGGGTGTGCTTGAGTGTGTGTGTGTGTGTTTTTCCTTTGAAGCAATATACAACTTATTGTTTCATCTTTCTTCTCTCTACCTCTCTTACATACACGAATTCATATTCAAGTCACCAAGTTCTATTCTTAATCTTTCTTATTTAACGTGTTCTTGTTGTGTTCATAACGTGGGTATTTGATAAGGTTGATATCTAAGGTCCTACAGCAAGAGCTACAAGATCTGCACAAAACCTGTGCAGATCAGTCCCCTGCACAGGGCATATAAGCTCTAATTGACAAGTCTTTTAGAAGCTTATGGAAAATTCACAAAAATACACAAAAATCATAACAATAAACTAGACCAGGGGAAGTTTTTAAAACCACCATTTTCATTGAAATTGGCCCAGAGATGAGTCCAAGAAAAATCCCTCTAGTTGGCCAAAAACTAACTTTTGCAAGTTTTGACTTTGAGCAGTTTTTGCAAGTTTGACTATAATGAACTTTAAACCTAGATTTAAGGACTGCAATTGATGTTAAATGATGAAACAAGGCTAATTTAACCTTACCCTAAGTATTTTAAACACAAAATGAGATTTTGTCTTTGCAAAATCCCAACAGTAAAACTGTTAAGGCATATTGAAGTTGGATTTGACTTTTGAGCTTTTGTATGCACAAGTACTGACTCAAATGGGTACAAATAATCTAAACAAGCATGAACCAATAGACCTTAAGCACTGAACAAGCCTGAACACAGTTTAAAAGCCAAATCCAAACACCACTTTAATGAACTGATATGCACTTTTAATAAAGCTAACTAGTGATCTAGCTTGAACCAATGACCAAACTGAGTTCACATGACCTAATTGCAACTATTTAAGCAGGTTAAAACTACCAATGATCACAGATACAAGTATAAGCATGAAATGCAAAATTGACTAAAAATTGAAAAGTGAGAAAATTACTCACAACTGTCCAGCTGGTTTGCAGCTTAAAACCAAAACCAATACTACACTAAATGAGACTATTCCAACCTAATTCAAGGATCTGCAACACCCCAAACTCCAAAACCAAACCAATTTCACCCAAGTTGACTTTTGTTGACCTTGATCCAATTTTGCTTGAAGTTGATTTTTGAGCTTATAAAAAGATTTGAATAGCTTAAATAAACTAGGTTGAGTTTAAAATTAAGCTTCTAAGAGCTTATGAATGAGAGTTGGAAAATGAGATTTTCAACAGTAGCTGGAAACTTGGAATTTATATCAAAAGTTTGATAGATAATCAAAAGCACATTACAAAGGTGTCTCAACTTAATTATGATACATACAAACTGAAATTACAACATTTGTTTTAAACTAAAACATTAATTTTAAAAATACGACATAAAGGAAAATTAAGAAAACTAACTACTACCTATTTCTTCTCTCTTCAACCTCCTTTTATACTCCATCATCCTTCTCTCCTCTTTCTAAGTGAATCCCACTTCCTTTTTGGTCCATTGGATGACTTAAGGTGATCATGACCATTCATTCCATTTTTTGCGGGAAAAAGATATTAAGCAGTTGGGGGTTGAGTAAAGGGGAGGGAGATGCATTAAATGTATCTTGGATTGTGTGGAGGTGGGGGGGAACATGGAAGGGTGCTAGTGAGCTGGGGGAATGGTGTGTCTGGTTTTGCAGGCAAGCAAGTGGGGAAGGAAGAAGTTTGGCGCCAAGGCCTTTTGACTAGTCTGTTTGACTGGATAGGATTATTTAAAGGGGGGGGGTCCAAAATGCAATTTGACAGGGGGTCACATGTGGATTGGCAAGGGACCAAGGGTCAAAAAGGGTGTAAAGGGTCTTAATTACACAAGGACTAAATGTGTAAATTCTGAAATTAGAAGGACCTAGGCTGCCAATTCAACAAAGTTGCTCCAAGGACTAAAAGTGACAAAGTTCAATAATGCAAAGACCAATCTTGACATTTTCCAATTTTCCAAGGGCCATTTTTGCCAAATTCGAAACTTTGGAGGACCAAACTTGTAATTTTCTCAAACTTTTTATATTTTTCACCAAAGGACTAATTTTGACAAGTTATGATTTAAAAAGGACCTTTGGTGATTTTTCTTTTGAAATTAGGACTCGGGGACTATTTTTGACAATTTTAGAAACTTGGGGGACTGAAACTGCCAATTATGCAAACTTTGCTCATTTTTCATCTGTTTTTAAACATTTTGCATCTGAAACATATAAAATGCATTTTTGGAATATTTTCAGTATTTTGATGCATTTCTGAGCATTTTTAAACGTTTTGCAGTTCAGATTGACCCAAAAATGATGAGTATTTACACTCTCATCAATCCCCCACACTAAACTATTGCTAGTCCCTAGCAATCTTTTGAGAAAAACTTAATGGATTTGAATCTCTTTACCAAAAGCCATTACTTCTGGAGTAGCCAAATGTTTCAGTTCAAGTAAGAACCATGGTACACCGATAACCATGTGATTTTGAGCAAACCATCAGCTTTCAACGGATTTGATTTTGTCTTTACCAGAAGCCGTTTGCTCTGGAATAGCCAACTCTTAGATAAATTATCAATATTATCTTTGGTGAGCTGATTACCAATTATGGTTTTTCCACTGCCTTTACCACAAGCCATAAACTTGCGGGCTAGCCAACTCTTCACTTTTAAGGATATGGTGAGCTGAATACCATACAATTTTGGGCAAATTGCAAGCCGTCAACGGATTTGAGATATCTTTACCAAGAGCCGTTTGCTCCTGGATTAGCCAATCCTTTAGTTTATTAGACAAGGCGGACTGATAACCAAATGAGTAAGTGCAAAACACTTACTCCAAAAAAAATTTTGGCCAAAAACGGGGGAATTAGGTGGATAATACATGATAAAATTCGTGAGAATTCCCCCCCACACTTAGAAATGAATATTGCCCTCAATATTCAAAGTACCGGCGGTTATGCCGAAACTGAGAACGTAAAAGGGAAATACTACGGCCATTATTTATAAAGAAGATTTTTTCTTTTTTTTTTTTTTTTTTTTTTTTTTTTTTTTTTTCTACAAAACTTATATATATATAACATGTGGGGTAACTCCCCCACACTAGGATGGTACACACAGGTGAAAACCCATATTCAGCTACTGTTTTTGATTACCGAGTCGCTAGCTTGACTCGACCCCGAATTAATTGGTTCATGGGGAAGTAAGTGGAAGAGACAATCTCCATCGGACTTTCATTCAAGATGTTTGGACAAACATTTGAAGCACGTGAAAGTTCCACACCGACGAGATATACATAGAACCGGCTCAAAAATGATAAATGAAAATGCCGGGGTCAAAGATAGTGTCTTCATTCCCGAAGGAGTGAAGATGAAGAGAAATCACAAGATATTTGAGGAAAGGAAGAAAGATTTTGATAACAATCAAGATCCATTTTTCATCCTCAAATGTAGACATATCGGGAGGAAGGGTGAAGGTAGTATCATTAATAAGCATATTCATATGATAGAGTACACCTTCCTCCGAGCCAATATCATCCTCAAGATCAAAATAGAAATGATCATGTTCCGGAGGAGATATGTCATGAGAGAGTTCACCGGAGAACTCTTCATGAAGAGAATCATTCACATGAAGTGAAGTTGTGAACTCTTGTTCCATCGTGGGCTCATCACTATCCTCGGTCTGAGTATCAAAGAGTGGATTCTCAGAAATCAAAGTGAATTCATAGTCGAATTCAAATAGAGGATTAGTGAAAGTAGCTTTGAATGTTTCAGGAACAAAGTGATCAACATTCTCTATTGGACTGTTAGGATAATAAGTGAGTGAACGATCATTATCAATGAGACTTTCAGTCTCTCCCAGATTGGCTTCGAAATCAAAGAGTGGATTGATGTGAGTGAGTTCACCGGAGAACTCCTCAAGAAGGGGATCAGCATCAGATTGTGGAAGTGATGCCTCAACATACTCGATGATTCCATAGGAAGCACAATCTTCGCTACAATTGGAGAAAGTTTCAAACTGATCATTTGAACACTCAAGAGGGGAAAGAGAATCACACACATGATCAGAAGTTCCCTGTGACTCTCTAGGGCTGGGACAAGGTTCTCAACACTAGACTTTATGAATTCGTCCGATTCCTTTTAGTGCATTTAAGGTTATAACCTTGATTTTAGTGCATCATAGTTTATGCATTGAACTATTAACTATGATGCAGTGACTTATAATAAAGATGCACCAAAACTTATTAGTGCATTAAGGTTATAAGTTACTGCATCACGGTTATAAATTTACTGCATCATAATCATGATTTTAGTGCATTAAGGTTATAAATTACTGCATCACAATTATAATTGTGATGCAGTATTTTTATAACTGTGATGCAGTAACAAATTTTGGCAGGAAATTTTTGGCGGGATTTTTTTTTTTTTTTTTTTTTTTTTTTTTTTTTTTTTTTTTTGCGGGGGAGGGGGGGGGGGGGTGACACATGTGACATTACATGACATGGTGATGTGGCAAAGGTGACACATGTCACCTCCACATGCCTTCTCATTCTTTTCATTATAAGAAACTTTTCATTTTAACTCTACCATATATATATATATATATATATATATATATATATATATATATATATATATATATATATATATATATATATATATATATATATATATATATATATACACATATATATATATACACACATATATATATATATATATATATATATATATATATACATATATATATATATATATATATATATATATATATATATATATATATATATATATATATATATATATATATATATATATATATATATATATATATATATATACATGAGGTGAGATCAATACAAAACACATTTAATCTAAAGAACAAATCATAAGATCTCAACCATTCATCTGCTTTTCATCCAATGGATGAGATAAAAACAAAAATTAACAAAGAAAGGGTAAAAATGTAATTATATAAAAACCCACTTTTCACCCTTTTTTTAAAAACAGCATATCTTGCAAACGGTAAATTTTCAAGCTACAAAAAATATACCATCGCGACGAGAAAAAAATCATCTTTCTATTGGTATGCACTTTTATATACTTTTGACGAATATATATATATGTATATATATATATATATATATATATATATATATATATATATATATATATATATATATATATATATATATACATGAGGTGAGATCAATACAAAACACATTTAATCTAAAGAACAAATCATAAGATCTCAACCATTCATCTGCTTTTCATCCAATGGACGAGATAAAAACAAAAATTAACAAAGAAAGGGTAAAAATGTAATTATATAAAAACCCACTTTTCACCCTTTTTTTAAAAACAGCATATCTTGCAAACGGTAAATCTTCAAGCTACAAAAAATATACCATCGCGACGAGAAAAAAATCATCTTTCTATTGGTATGCACTTTTATATACTTTTGACGAACCTTTTTTTTCAAAATTCTCGTCCAGAAAAATCCCACGGCATTCGTAAAAAACTCCCACGAAGTTCGTAAAAAAATCCCACGGTATTCGTAAAAAGACGAACTTTCTTTTTCAAAATTTCCGTCCAGAAAAATCCCACGGGATTCGTAAAAAAATCCCACGGGATTCGTAAAAAAATCCCACGGGATTCGTAAAAAAATCCCACGGGATTCGGAAAAAGACATAAATTTTTTTTTTCAAAATTTCCGGCCAGAAAAATTCCACGAGATTCGTAAAAAAAATCACACGGGATTCGTAAAAAAATCCCACGGGATTCGTAAAAAGACGAACTTTTTTTTTTCAATATTTCCGTCCAGAAAAATCCCATGGGATTCGTAAAATGAAGAACTTTTTTTTTCCAAAATTTCTGTCCAGAAAAATCCCACGGGATTCGTAAAAAGACGAATTTTTTTTTCAATATTTCCGTCTAGAAAAATCCCACGGGGATTCGTAAAAAATCCCACGGGATTTGTAAAAAGACGAACTTTTTTTTTTCAAAATTTCCGTCCGGAAAAATCCCATGGGATTCGTAAAAAATTCACTTATGATTTGTATAAATCCCATAGGATTCTGTATAAATCCCATGGGATTCTGTATGAATCACAAAGAATTCGTCAAAAGAATCACTAGACTAGATACAATACATAACTATTAATACATCCCAGATTCACGATTGTTAGTTTAGTTATTATTTTGATTTAACAATTAATATATAACTATTATATAACTACATCCCAAATTCATGTTCGAAACATATTTCAAAAAGCTACCATAAGGCTCGCGCGTGAGCCATGCACCTGACGGAGCTTGTTGTGCTCATTGTTGGGACTCGTCATAGTTGCATGTAAGTATGTTACTATTTTATTACTAAAGCCCTTAACAGAATGAAAACATTTTTTTTAACTACCATAATAAACGTTGTTGTTCCAAATCAAATAATAGGATCCCAAACTCAAATCACATGGGATTCTTTATGAATCACATGGGATTCTATATAAATTGGAAGTAGAAAATCACTATGTTACAACATACTACACAACTCTTATAATCTAACAACATACTACTTTTTAACTTATACCGAAGTTGAGGAGGTCAATGGAATGTAATTTCATAGTTACAAGAATTGTTTACAAGAACAAGACCATCAACCTATTTGATCACATGGTAAACTGTATGAATCAAAGAATCCCATGGGATTCTGTATGAATCCCATGGGATTCTATATGAACTGGAAGTAGAAACTGACTATATTACAGCATACAACACATCACTCATCATCTAACAACATACTAATTTCTAACTTATACTGAAGTTGAGGAGATCAATGAAATGTAATTTCAAATTTACAACAATTGTTTACAAGACCATCAACCTACTAAAGATGGAAGTCCATCACACCCCGTAAACAACGCACAAAAATCTTTTTGGATTCAAACAAGTGACTATGTCATCACAAAGCCGCACTTCACTTTTTCGTAGTATCTATGTTGGCTCAACATAATGCTGGTGGAGCAAGACAACCATAAACTACATCAATTTAACCAATCCAAACAACTTAGGCGTTTCATCAAACAGGTGGCGTGCTTTTATGGTTGTTACATTTTAAATCCAAACCCTTAATCACCATTTTCACCACTCCCTACCCCTCATCACCACCAACACCACCAGCCCATCACCACCACCTTTAGGCGCCACCACCACAAAAAAAAACACCTCAAACCCCATCATCAATATCCCCATCAACTCTATTACATACGAAACCCTAATCAATTGATTAAAACTGTTAGATCTGCCTATTTTGATGAGTTACAGTCGGTGAAGACGATTGGACCAATGGCTGTCTTTTAAATAGTTCTAAGTCATGTCGTATGTCGATTGAATAGCAGTGAATTAGTGGTTTGAGAGATGAATTTGGTGGTTAGGGTTTGAGAGATCAATTGGGGGAAAAATTATTGATAAAGAGAAAGAGAATGATTGAAAGAGATGAATAAATGAAGATACAATAAAATTACGTAACTGCCCCTCCATGTAATCTAAAATGAAAAGAAGTTTTAATCTCAGCAGTTGGATGATGAAACAATGAAAGGCCAGGATCGTGTGGATTGATCTTTAGATTAAACTTGTTTCGTAGGGAACTTTTCTCATATATACATATATATATATATATATATATATATATATATATATATATATATACATATATATATACACATGTCACCTCCACATGCCTTCTCATTCTTTTCATTATAAAAAACTTTTTATTTTAACTCTACCATATATATATATATATATATATATATATATATATATATATATATATATATATATATATATATATATATATATATATATATATACTCTGTTGTAAAAATCGGCCCAGGCGGCCGATTAATCCCCGCATAATCGCTGATCGCTCACTAAGCGCCTTAAAAGTCGGTCAAAAAACCGATTAAACAGACAAAATCGAGCAAAATCGGATTAATCGGACAAAGTCTCTTAAAAATCGGTCAACAAAATCGCTTAAAAATCAGACAAAATCGGTTAATAAACCGATTAATTGGTCAAAGATCGTTTAAAATGGTCAACAAACCGAGTAATATCTATGTTTGACTTTGAACTTTGAAGAATTATGTATTATGTTTATATTTGAACACTTGAAATATTTGAACTTTGATGCACTATACGTATCTCATACATATAATATAATATAATATCTAAAATTACAATTTTGTGCATAAAAACTTCAATCTGATTAATCCCCGATTAAGCCCCGCCTAACCGATTAATCGCTAGGCCCTACCCAACCGCCTCACTAACGCCTAGCGATTTTTACAACCTTGTATATATATATATATATATATATATATATATATATATATATATATATATATATATATATATATATATATATATACATTTCAATATTATGTAAACACTAGTTGTTATACATATGTATTTCTATAAGATGTAAAAAATATTACTTGTTTAGTGTTTTATATGAAAATGTAAGTGTGTTAGTAAACTATTAGCTCAAAACATTTACGTATTTTATTTGTTTCGTCAAAATGATTTTACGTTTGTTATTGACAAAACATTAGAAGATCGGAAAATATAAATAAACGTTTTTATAACTTATTTGTATTACCAAAATTGTTTATTTAATAATGGTAAATGAGTGATAGGCCTTAAAAATAACGTTGCATCAATTTGCATATCTTGAACGCTGAGCCATTAGACACCTAGTGGAATCACTAAGTGGTAGAAAAAATTTTATCAAACAACAAATGTAACTGACCGAATAAGGGATAAGCCCATTAAGAGGCTATCAAACACCCTCTTAATGTTTTGATATTACTGTTGGAATCACTCCTAAACATTATTATTAAGTGCTAGTTAATTCATTGTAATAGGTTGTGCATTTATGGCTTTTATGTTTGTAATTAAGTGCTAGGCTTATGTAGAAAGCCCATGAACCTATGCAAAGGCCCATAAGGCCAAGGAAGGGACTAGATGTGTTGCCCTAACTCCCTTCCCCTATAAATACATTGTAACCTCTCCAAGGAGAGGTGTTGTTCACATTTCAATATTACACATAACCATTCTCTATCCATACATGTGTGTTTTGTGTTCAACCTTCCCTTCTCATCTCATTTCTATCATCTACATACTTGTGTTCATTTATAGTGACCTAACACTGGTATCATACGCCATTTAGTTGGGTGAAACACTTTTGTTTTTGAAGTTTTGATCGTACGCGTAAAAGTCTCGTTCTACACTTTTCATTTGCATAAAACTTTGATTTTTTCACTTGTAAACTCAAGATTCTTATGGGTTAAGGTTTATTTAGTGTCAAGGTTTCTAGTTTTTGCAAAAATATTCAAACTTTACGTGTTTTAGATTGTTTTTAAACTCGTTTGGATTTTGCACTCATAGTTTACGCATAAGCTTAAAATTCATCTTGGTGCATCAAGTTCTAAACTTTATTGTTATTTTGGTGATTTTGAAGCTGTTTCATTATTAAAAACGAGTTTACAATATGTTTTAGTGCATAAAAATTAGTTTTGTTGAATTCTGTCAAAGTTACGCCTAAGAAAACCCTATTTTTACGCCTAAGCTTCTACGCCTAAGTCTGCAGTTACGCCTAAGCTTTCTTACGCGTAAGGAATTTTCGTCACGATCTTCAAAGCTGTTGGTAACTCAGTGATTTTCTTGCTTGCATAAGCCTGAAAACACTTCGACTTGTGGATATCTCTCACACTTGGACAAGTGTGAAGGATTTTTGGTTAAAACCCTAATCTTCCGCCTAAGCTTAAAAGCTTACGAGTAACACTTTACGCCTAAGTTAAATCTTACGCCTAAGGTTCCTTACTTCAAAGCATTTAGTTTACGCCTAAGCTTACGTTTAACCTAAAGCTTACGTGTAAGAAGGATTTACACTTAAGCCTTCAGTTTACGCGTAAGAGGACTTTACGCTTAATTTCAGCAGTTTAAGCCTAAAAGGACTTCTTCAACAAACAAACAAAAATTTTCATTCGACTACAAAGATCCATCATCTACACAGGTTTTAAAAGATGTCTCAACCACCATACTACAACTGCTTTCCTCATGAATATCCTCAACAACAACGACAACAACAACTACAACAATATCCTCAACAACAATTTCAACAACCACAACAAGTTGGAAATTATTTTCCTCAATTTGCACAACCTCTTCCACAACAAATCCCTCAACCAAACCCTCATCAACAACATCAGTATGCTAACTACTTCCAATATCAGTTTCTAGCTAAGTATGCTATGAATGTCATAACGCAAAAGGAATCCACTTGGTTTGCAAATATGTGTGAAGTTATAAGTAGCCAACAATCCATTCATGAAGCTGGATCCCTTGATAGACCTCCAATGCTCACTCCCAGAAACTATGATCAATGGGTGATGCGGTTTTTTAGGTTCTGTGATCTCAAGAAACCACATGGTAAGTTTTTGACGAAGGTCATCCTTGAAGGTCCTTTTCAAATGCCTACTACAACAGTGCCCGGAGATCCAACTGCTACTCCACCAAGAGATGATGTTACTTCCACTCTCAGAGTAGATCAACTCGCTGCTAAACAACTACTTCACTATGAAGCAGATGAAATGGCAATGCAATATATCCTTTTGGGTCTACCCAATCCGATTCTTCGCAGTGTTGATGCTCAGAAAACTGCAAAAGCAATGTGGGATCACATCCATCTTCTAATGGAAGGCACATAACTCAATCAAGAAGACATGGAATCAAAACTTTACTCATCATATGAGAACTTCATGATTGAACCATGGGAACCATTAGAGTCATACTATCATCGGTTTACAGACATCATCAATGACTTGGACAGACACATCATCATTATGCCAAGGATTGCAATCAACACAAAGTTCCTAAGCTGTCTTGGTCTTGATTGGGAAAAGTATGTTACATTCATCCGTCAAGCTAAAAATATTCACCAAGCAAAGTACGGGTTGTTGTATGACTACTTGAAGCACCATCAAAAGGAAGTAGACAAAGATAGAGCTTTCCGTGGAGTCACTGCTTCTTTACCGGATAATCAAACTCTTGCTTTGTTTACTCAAGCTTATTATCCACAATTTCCACAGCTCCCTACTGTCTTTACCAATCCACCACAAAAATCTGCCCAGATTACACCATATGATCCATCACAGCATTCACAAGAAACTCAACTGGTTCCTTACACCAACAACACTGATTCAACACTCTACAGTGAGATACCAAATGAGGATACAGAAGCTTTCGATACGATGAATCAAGGATTTTTATTAATTGCTCGAGCCTTCGGGAGATTTACTAACAAATCCAACAACAGTATTCGTACCTCATCAAACACAAGGAATCAAGTAGTTGTTAACAATGGAAGGGTTGAGGTTCAGAATCGAGGAAATGGTCGTCCAATAGGTAGTGGTCAAGGATTCAATGCTACTGAAAGGAATAACATGGGTGCTCCACAGCAACGGGTTCAAATTGTTGATCAGGGAAACGTTCAGAATGGGAATAATGGTCTCCGCTGCTACAACTACAATGAAAAGGGTCATTTGGTGAATGCTTGCCCAAAGCCGAGAACAAGAGGCAGCACTTATCACAAGGAGGCTTTACTCTTGGCTCTCAAGGATGAAGCTGGTGGAACACTTACCAACAAGGAACAGAGCGTCATGGCTAATGCAGATTCTGATGATGACATGGAGGACTTGCAAGCTAACGCAGCTGTTATGTTGATGGCCAACATGCAAGAGCTTTACATGAGTGACACAGGCCCAGTATATGACACTGATGGCTTGTTTCAGGTACCGGATCCTAACATATGTCTTATACATGATTTGATATCTCCGCCTGTATCTGCATCTGACGAGGAACAGAGTGTTCAACATGAGCCATCTACATCTCATCACGAAGAAAATCAAATGGATCCCGTAGTTACATTTGACGATCAAGATGACCTTACTGTTACCATTGATAATCAAGTTGACCCCGTGATAACATTTGAGGATCCAAATGATGAATATGTTGAGACTCAAGTTGAACAAAATGAACCTTTGTCTAATCCAGATCCCGGGCTCATGACCTTATTTCAGACCACTCAATCTCAATTGGAAAAGTGCAATGAGATTAATGCAAATCTTCGTGATAAAGTTGCGCTATTAACTAAGGATATTGAATGCTATAAGTTACAACTCAATAATTTTAAAACTAAAGAGAAACGTGAATATAGTTTTGAAGTCGCTTTTCAAAGTCATACCAAAACAAAAAATCTTTAGAAAACCAGATACGTGATCTAGTTGTTTCCAAGAATGAATTGCTTTCTCAAATAGAACAACAAAAATTTGAACATAAACAACAAGTTAACACTCTTACTTCGGAAACTCAAAAAGCCAAGTCTGAGTTGTTATCATGTCAAAAAGAGTTTTCTGAGTACAAAAAACATTCAAGGAGACGAATTGATCAGTATCTTGATGAAATTGTCGATTTAGAAAACAAAATCAAAGAATTTCGAAATGTTGTCTATAAACATGGTGAGTCAATCACAACAATTCAAAAGTTCACATTTAAGCCAAATCCAGATGGATATGGGCCAATTCTTGCTGATTACAAACCACGTTTTTCACATAGAGCATTCAAGCCAAATCCTCAAGTATATAGTGCATAACATAGGATTGATGATTCTATTATAAGTGTTGTTGAATATAATCGTGAAAAGGAATTGGATGCAGCAGATGAGAGTCGATTGAAAATGGAAAACGTTGAATCCCATATGATTATTCAAAAGGACCTGTCATAACTTTTGTTAAACAACGTGATAATACTAACACTCCTTAGGTTATCACACAAATTCCTGAGTTCTATTCTAATGTTGTTCCCGTCCAACAAGTTGCACAAATTAATGGTCCTTTACATTCTTTGAGTGAAATTACACCATTACCCGAAAGATGTCAAATCCTTAAATATTTTGATACATTTATGTCTGACATTAATCTTTTGGAACATGAAATTGAAATTAATTCGGAAATAAAAGTAGAAACTTTTCAATCGCCTTATGCGCGAAAACAAAGAGATATCTTTCAAAAACAACTTTTACCCCATGTTCGAAATCTACGTATGTGTGCAACATATTGGGAACAGGATCTTCAGAAGGAGATTGGGCACATGAAAATAATTTTCAAAGCAAACGAGGCATGGACATTGAAAACCAAAAAGAAAAACAAAAATTTTCGAAACCATGTCGATCGACTCTTGGAAGATGTTATCTGTGTTGATACCATGTCACTTGTGTTATATTATACTGTTATTTCTGCTTCTGATAATATTGCTGTTAATTCTTTTGATATTGTTGATAATGTTGAGATTGTTAATAATGTGTCTCAAATCGAAACCTTGAAAGCTTAAAATGAGCGTTTGTTAAATGAACTTTCAATTGTAAAACGTCGTCTTCAATGGTGTAAAAAAGATTGTAATGATCGAGAACTTGCTTTGCAAAACAAACTCAAACAGTCGAGTGCTATAACTTTTGAACCAAAACTCGAACGACTGGATGAGGAAAACGCGTCTTTGAAGTGTCAAAATTTTAAATATGAACAAGAAATTGCAAAAGTTAAAACCGAATATGGTGTCATATTTAATTTGCTCAAAAAAACTCATGCTAAAGCATCAAAAGATCTTGATGATCATATTGCATACACTAAAGAAGTCTTAAATGTTAATGGCAACATTCGCTCTGAAAACCAAGATTTTTTACACACTATCATTGAGTTAAAAGAGAAGTTGGTGAAACTTAAGAAAGATAAGTCTAGTAACACAAATGTCCTTGCACCTGGAATGCTTAAAATTGACATTAGGAAGCCTACTGACACAACACACGGTACTAATGTGCTTTCTTCCACTTCTACAGGAGTAGTTGCCTCTAATCCTAGCGTTAGCACTTTACAATCTAGAAGCGTTCACAAGAAGAATATGAAGTTGCAATGTAAGAGAAGATCAGTAAAGATCCCTACAGTAGAAGAACACACTAGGACTTTGAATAAAACACATGTTGCTCCACTTTAGATATTGCGTTAGAAAAATGTAATAGAAAAAGTGATGTAATGAATGTTAAACCTTTAAGTACTTTTGATGTTGAATTTGAAGCTTCTTGTGTTGTATGTCGTAAAAATATGCTTTCTGGTTGTCATGATAAATGTGTTGCTAAATCTATCTTATCTCGTTATCGGAAACCTAATAATGGCATTACCTCTAGGCCCACTAATGCTTCTAAGTCTGTGCTAGGAAAACCGCCTTCTAGTGTTTCTGAGAACAACATTGATGTACCCATAGCCCCATCATCCCCACCTAGGAAGATAGTATCACCTAGTCCATTCACTAAGAATAAAGCATGAACTAATTGGACTTGGAAGAGATGGTTACAAAATACACCTGGATTTAAATGGAATCCCAAAATTATAAACATGTGTGTTTCATCTGTAACTGTAACAGAACCCTCTAACTCTTCGGGTTCCACCTCTACTTCTATTCCACCTGTGTCGTCTGTGTGTATTGCAGGTGATACAGATCATCCTTTGGATTGTTGATAGCGGATGTTCTCGGCACATGACAGGCAATCTCAAACTTCTCACAAACTTTGTTTCAAAGTTCATTGGCACTTTCAGGTTCAAGAATGATCACTTCGCAGCTATCATGGGCTACAGAGACTACATCAATGGGAACATTGAAATTAGCGGGGTTGATTATGTTAAAGGTCTTGGACATAATCTTTTCTCAGTCAGCCAGTTTTGTGATGGTGATTTGGAAGGCCAGTTTTGTGATGGTGATTTGGAAGTTGCTTTTAGGGAAAAAATTTGATTCATTCGTGATCTACAAGGAAACGATCTCATGTCTGGAAACCGCACTTCAAGACTTTACACAATCTCAATGCAAGACATGATCGCTTCATCTCCCATCTGTATACTTTCTAAGGCAACATCTACAAAATCATAGTTGTGGCACAGAAGAATTTCACATTTAAACTTTCAAACCATAACTAATCTTGCATGACAAAATCTGGTTGAAGGTCTTCTAAGGTTTAGGTATTCAAAAGATCACTTATGACCAGCTTGTGAACAAGGGAAAAGCACTCGTGCTTATTTTCCTTCAAAGGTGGAAAACAACTCTCAGCATGTTCTTCATCTTCTTCACATGGATTTGTGTGGCCTGATGTGTGTGTAGACGATTAATGGCAAACGCTACATTCTCGTAATCGTTGATGACTATTCCAGATGGACATGGGTTTATTTTCTTCGAAGTAAAGATCAAGCTCCACAAATGATCATCACCTTTCTCACGAAAATTCAAGTTCAGCTCCGTAACATGGTTAGACAAGTCAGAATAGACAGAGGAACTTAATTTGTGAACCAAACTCTTTGAGAATACTATGAGAAAGTGGGAATTGAGCATCAGACATCAATTGCACAGACACGAAAACAAAATGGATTTGTCGAAAGACAAAACCGTATGTTAGTGTAAGCCGCAAGAACGATGTTGATCAATGCAAAACTTCCAGATTACTTATAGGTAGAAGCCGTGTCTACTGCATGCTACACTAAGAATCATTCTATGATAACAAAACGCCACAACAAAACACCTTATGAGCTTATCCATAACAGAAAACCGAACCTTAAACACTTTCATGTATTTGGTGCTCTCTGTTACCCGAATAATGATCGTGATGACTTTGGAAAGCTCAAGGCCAAACTGACATTGGAGTATTCGTTGGATACTATGAAAACTCAAAGGGATATCGGATCTGGAATCGTCGTTAAAAGGAAATTATGGAAACCATTCACGCTAATTTTGATGAGCTCACAGAAATGGCTTCTGAGCAAAACAGCTTGGAACCCGGACATAACCATCTCAACTTCCCTCAATCATCAGCTGATCAAACTGTTCAAATCACTTGTTGTCAGATGGAAACGTTGTTTGCTCCATTGTTTAGTGAAGATTTTGGTCAACGTGCTCCAAATGTATCAATTGTTTTCGCTGCTCAACCTGATAATAATCCAATACCTGATACACCTGAAACAACAACAACTGTTGTTGATGCACCCCCGATTGAATCTCCATCAACAGCCGAACGAACTGCTTCAAAAGACAATGACCCAGCTGAGATATTCTTAATCAAGATATACCTGCACCCACGAATTATGATGGAAATGCGTTCTTTAACCCTTTCGCTACTGAAACGGAAAATCCAGATGTTGCTGAATCTTCAACCAGCCATTTGAATCCACCAAATCTGCATAATGTATACCAACATCAACCCTCCACACACAGATTGACTAAAGACCATCCTCCTGTTAACATAACTGGCAACCCAAACCAACCAGTCGTAACTAGACAATGCCTTCAGACTGGCGGAGAACATTGCATTTATGCACTCATCGTTAGTCAAACAGAACCCAAAAACATTAAAGATGCAATGACTCACGACAAGTTGATTGAATCCATGCAAGAAGAGCTGAATTAGTTTAAATGCTTAGAAGTATAGGAATTGGTTGAAAGACCAACAAGGGTCTACGTCATTGGCCTCAAATAGATTTGGAAGAATAAGTTAGATGCTGAAGGTACGGTTATCCGAAACAAGTCACGTCTGGTGGCTAAGGGTTATAGACAGAAAGAGGGGATTGACTTCGAAGAATCATTCGCATCAGTAGCTAGACTTGAGGCTGTACGGATTTTTTTGGCATTCGCGGCTCACTTGAACATCACCGTCTATCAAATGGATGTCAAAACAACTTTTCTAAATGGTCAACTAAAGGAGACAATGTATGTTAGCCAGCCGGAAGGATTCGTTGATCCAGAGTTCCCTAATCACGTCTACAAACTGAACAAGGCTCTCTATGGCCTCAAACAAGCCCCTCATGCGTGGTATGATAAATTGTCATCCTTTCTCCTTGCTAATCATTTTATCAAAGGATCGGTCGACCCAACACTGTTTATTCAATATCATGGGGCACACATTTTAATTGTTCAGATTTATGTGAATGATATATTCTTTGGTTCTACCTACAAAAAGTACTCAAACGCTTTTTCATATCTAATGAAAACAAATTTTGAAATGTCAATGATGGGTGAACTTGTGTTCTTCTTAGGACTACAAGTTCATCAATCACCCTGTGGTATTTTCTTAAGTCAGTCCAAATACCTCTTGAAATATTGAATAAACATGGAATGCAAAGTTGTGACACCTATGCTACACCAATGGCACATACCAACAAACTGGATGCTGATTTACATGGGAAATTGGTCGACCCTACCAAATACCGAAGTATTATTTGGTTTCTCATGTATCTAACAGCCAGTAGACCCGACATTGTATTTTCTATATATCTTTGCTCTCGTTATCAGTCAAGGCCAACTGAAAGACACCTCTTTGAGGCTAAAAGAATCCTCCGATACGTAAAGGGAACCATTAACTTGGGGATCTGGTATCCGAAGGATTCTGGTTTTGAACTAATAGCTTTTTCAGACGCTGGCCACGCAGGATGCTTAGATTCACGGAAAAGTACTTCAGGAGGTTTACCATTTCTTGGTGATAAATAGGTGTCATGGCAATCGAAGAAACAAGATTGTACATCACTGTCATCAACTGAAGCAGAATATGTAGCCATGTCTGCGTATTGTGCTCAAGTCATCTGAATGAGAACACAGCTCAAAGATTATGGTTATGTATTTGACAGAATTCCGTTGTTAGCGACAACAGAAGTGCTATTGCGATCTCGTGGAACACCGTTCAACACTCAAAGTCAAATCATATCCATCTTCGATATCATTTCATCAAAGAGCATGTGGAAAAGGGTACTATTGAATTATACTTTGTAGGTACAGAACACCAATTGGCGGATCTTCTCACTAAAGCCTTGTCTCCCGCAAGATTTACTGATTTGATTCACCGTATCGGTATGTGGTGTTTGACTCCAGAAGAGTTGGACGAACTTTTAAAACACTCTTGAAAAGTCAAACACCAAAACCTCTTTTGTAAATATTTTTCAAAAACAAAATAAAATATTATAAAATCTTCTAAAATCCAAAAATATTCTTCTATCTGAAAAAAAAACATCGCAAGTACAAAACTTCCATCGACACATTGCTCTATCAAACATTTCACCATCTTTCCCGAAGAAGTGTTGAGGGGGAGATTGTAAATATTTTTCAGTTTCATAAAACCTTGTACTTGCATGTTACCAAAAATATGTTGTTTTCTTCTAAATGGTGGATATGTATCTTGTAATATACCCTCCTCGGACTCAAATGTTTAAAAATTTCACTATTTCAAAAGTCGAGGGGGGAGTATCGTTAAGTTTCTTGCCAAAAATATGTTTTGTCTAACCAAAACGGAAGTTAATGGGTCTTGGTTGAAAATGTTTGAGGTTGAGGGACTGATTATGTCAATTTTTCAAAATAATTTTAAATAAAAGTCTACACCAACCTCATTCAATGAACCTTATTCTTGCATTTATTTCTTAAACCACCAATATTCAACGATCCTAATTCAATCTGCAAATCCGTTCATCCACTTCAAAATCTGTAAGTGCAAAAGTGTTTTGATCATGTTTTTAAACAAAGGTTTTGAAAATCTTTTCAATCCAACGGTTTAAAATAGAAAATTTTGATTTTGAATGGGTTACGTATGCGTAAGATTGGGAGATTACGCCTAAGGTTGTTTGTGTTGAAATGGGTGGTTTCAAAACCTTTCTAAACATGTATTAAACCTATTTCATCCACCCAATCTTACCCAGAAACACGAATTGAACAATTTTGAAAAATTAGGGTTTATGTTCATAATTGGGGATTTTCTTGTTATTGCTTTCTGTTATGATTAGATGCTTTGGGTTGTGTTAGAACATGATTAAATACATGAATTGAGCCCTCAATCTTACCCGGAAACAACAAATGTAAGAATTAAGTTTTTAGGGTTCTTAGGTTCGTTAACCATGAATCTTTTGATTCTGTGGGTAATTTGTGTTAAAATTTGTTCTAGTTCACTCCTTAAACATCTAGGATAGTGCAGAAATGAATCTTGATTGATTTCCATGGTTAAATTTTTTATGCGTAGAATCTAGGGTTTAGGGTTTAAGCTTCGTTACGCCTAAGATGTTCTAGACTTAACTGATTTGACCTTGTGCTTGTTTTGTGTTTCTGTTAGTGTTAGGATTACATTGTAATCAAGTCTTTGTGTTTATGTTTCTCAGGTTGATTACTCGTAATAGTTCAGACAAAAGGTGTTCTTGATTACGGATAAGGAATACCTTTATGCATAAAGGTTACGCATAAGAGAAATCTTACGCGTAACTCTTACGCATAAGGGGTCTACAGTGGAACTACGCGTATCTTGGAAAGATATGCATAAACAAGGATGTTTACGCCTAAGCTTTACTCTTACGAGTAAAACTTACGCCTAACATTTTGATTAAGCTTACGCGTAAGCATAAAAGCCTTTGGACTCGTTTTACACGTAAGACTTTCTTACACCTAAGACTTGGCCTTACGCTTAAGCTTACGCATACGCCTAAGCTCCTTCTTTACGCATAAGTTCACCTGTTTATGATTAAGCCACCTATTCACCTTGTTTTGAATTATTACGTGTAGACTAACTTGTAAATTGTTACACTTAAGTCACAAAACCAAATGTTACTCATAAGCTCTCAAAAGTTAATATGTTATGTGTTTAAGTGAAAATTTGGACTTTAAAAACTTCAAAATTAATTCGTTCACATAACTTATCACATTAACTTCAAACAATTGGACTAAAGTGACATTGGACTTGTAACAATCATAAACATGGTAACATCAAACAAGTAATTGGACAATACATCAAACTAAGACTAACACAATGTGTTTCCATATGTTTGTTCCTTTTTCTAATAACTTTCAGATCAAGAAATGGCTATCAATCAAGAGAACCTCAATGCCCCTAATGAGCTTACAATGGCTGACATCTTCCCAGCCGGTTACGACAAAATCATCAGAAAGAACAATCTCCGTGTCAACTTTAACAACTTCACATGCTCTGAATCTTCATGCAAAGTTGTGTTGACATTCTCAAGAATCACCCGTTCAACCTGATGCTCACCAACACAGCCACTATACCAGAAATCTACATTCATCAGTTTTGGCATACTATGGATAAAATTAGTCTCAGGCAGAGATAGTGGTCATGAAATCTACATTCAAGAATCACCCAGAAGGTCACGGTCATGAAATCTACATTCTGGTATAGAGGTGATTCATCACTTTTGATAATATCCCACAACCCTGGAGGACCATCTATGTCATGATCGCCAAATCAGTCTCAGGCAGAGATAGTGGTCATGAACACCCGAAGCTCATGCATCTTCAAACCTTCTGGGGGATGGTTCATATGAACCACATTGATTATGCAAGTTTAATCTGGGAAGACATGATGCAACACTACAAGAAGCCTGGTTCTAAGATTCCCTTCATCAGATACACGAAGTTACTAATTCATAACCTTCTCGGGAAGCACCAGGATATTCCATTAAGACTGAATGACCCTGACATGAACTCCATGTTGAATGAGCCTACCTTAAACTCGGTTAGGTTCAAAGACTCAACAACTCAAAAACAAGGTGCGGAACTCCCTGCTTGCTTGATTACCGATGCAATCAAGGATCTTTTGTCCTACAGACGTTACAAGGAAGCTGTGCTTACGGGAAAAGTTGGCTTTCTAGATGAGAAAACTACTTCAGCGGTTACTACAAGGGCTAAGAAAGCTGGAAGCACTGCTAGCTCTACAAAGTATAAGAAAAGGAATCCAAGCAGAAAGACCAGGAAGAAAATTCCAACCAGAATCGTCCATCCTAAAACAGAACCTGAACCAATTCAAACATCACTACAAGATGACGATTCTGAAACCAAGGCGGATGATCTTACTGTGTACTCAGAGGTACGTACAGATGACTCATCTATCAAGAAGAAGACAGAGGACAAACCTGCTAGTCCTTCAGATGACAAATTTGATGAAAATGTTGTGTCACTCATACCTTCTGATGAAGAACATGCATCTAAAAAAAGGAACAAACCTCTCGAGGAAGAAGAAGAAGAAGATTCTGACTGTGAGTATGATCCTAAGGGTGAAGAGAAACAACTCCAGAAAACTCTGAAGCAACAAAGGATGGAGAAAGCTGTTGCAGAATTCTCACTTCAACAGACTAAAGGACCTGGAGGTTCCAGCGGTGGTGTTCTCTCTACATCTGTTCCTAATCCGGTTAATCAACCAGATAAAGGAACAGATGACATCACCAATGAATATGCAGATCAACAACAGCAAGAGGATGAAGAAATGGTCGAACATGGAGATGATGACAAAGATACGGATGAGCGTATCACTGAGAAAGATATTCTGGAAGCGAAAAAAGAAAAAGCTGCAGAAGAAGCTGCTAAGAAGGCTGAAGAGGAACGCATTCGAAGGGAAACTGATTCATATATTCTAGAAAACCCTGAACACAACCCTGAGCAATCTTCAGAACCACCCTTTGAAACCTCCAAAACTGAATCATCTTCTCAGTCATCACCACCACCATCAAAAGAAACAACCAAATCATCCTTAAAATCAATCAAGAAGAAAGCCGATACTTGGGCATCCCGCACTAAGGCTAAGATCCAGAAAGCATCGCTTCAATCTAGAAAATGCAAACAAAGTCTTCAGGAAACAAGATTAAACATGCTGGCCGACAAAGTCATCGAGCTTTCCCAGCAGATGGACCAGTTCAAAGGAGAAAGAGAACAGATCAAGGCATTTCTCACTAGGGACGTCCAAGGAGAAATGAATGAACAGATTCAGAACTACACTCATCACTTTCTTCTCAACATGGTTCCTTGCGTCACCAAAGAAATGTTCAAGAATCAGTTCTACCCAACGCTCAAAACACTGGTTAAGCAGATGTTTACAACTACACCGGTGGTCATGCAAACCTGACCAATTCAGCCTCCAGTTTTCACTAAAGCTGATCTGATCTCACAGTTGGTACTTAGATGTCTCCTCGAGCTCATACCTTCACACCAGAAGAATCTAAGCTATATGAGACACTTCTAGCACATCAACTAAAAACATTGTGCAAGGAAGCTGCTGGTCTGGATAAGAGACCAAAAGATGATGATGACAAGGATCAAGATCCGAATGCAAAACGTTAGAAGAAGACCGGCGGGTCATCATCATCCATGCCACCACCACCTGCTAGAACCACCACGATACCCACAAGACAAGCTTCTCAACAACCTCCCTCATCTGATAAACCTCGGGATGCAGATTCTCCACCATCACTGCAGAAAATCGGTGATCACTTCACTTATACCGGTGGTGAGGGTCATGACGTTCTTGAGCCCCAGCAACAACCATCACATCGACCATCACATCAACTAGAATCATCCTCAAGAACTAAAAAGAAGAAGAAAGCGTCTGTCGTCTCATGGTTGGACGAAGACGACACTGAGGAATACAAATGGTTTAGCAAATTGGTCGATGCTACACCCAGACTCCCTGAAGGCCAAGAACCGGTAGACGCTCAAACCATGGAGCAGGTCAAGATTATCCAGGATGAGTTCAAAGTTAAAAAGATGACGAAATGGGAGCTACACAGGATAAAGAACGATGCAATCAACTTGTTGAAAGACAGAGCCTGCAGTGCAGTTGAGGTCGAATACCACTTGAACAACATTGCCCGTGCAATGTCCAATAACATCGACTGGCTTAATCCTGAATTAAACATCGACTTCACAAGGAAGGATGATACACCCTACTACACGGATTGGACCAAGCCTCTACCAACAATTGGCCGACCCGAACAACAAAAGATCCCTTATCGTTTCTTCTTCAACAACGACCTAGAGTTCCTTCAACACGATAGTAGTGTTAGCAAGAAATATGATACTTCACTCACCTTCAACATCCCAGCTGCAGTATTCTCCGACAACGTTGCCATTGAAGAAAACGCCGCAAAATTGTTTGTCGACAAAGTTGTGGAATACGACATTGATGCCAAATATGGTATTCATCAATGGCCAGAAATGAGGAGACTATACTACAGGAGCTGCCAAGTTCGTAAGTCAAACAATGATGTGAAGAGTGGCAAGAAAATCGTTGTTGTGATAGGGGTTACACTAGAGACAAAGTGGGGCTATTCATTCTTGTCCAAGATCAAGGTCAAAAGACAAGATGAAGTAGAGTATGATTTCACTGAAGTTGACTTCTCAGAGTTGTCTGTCAAAGACATCGAAGACTTGTATCTCACAAAGGTACAAGGAAGAATGCGACAGTTTTCGACAGAAATCCAACTCCAGTTCACCACTGCACTTCTAGTCTTCATTCGTAGCAAAGTTATTCGTGAACGTGTTGAAGATCTACAATTTGGGGTCAAATCATACAATAAGCAGATTAATCTCACCAAATAGCTGCTGCACTTTCCCGAACTCAATCAACAAGCTCAGTACACTATCATGCATAAACTGAAGTTTGGAATCGTCTACCGCAGTGAACATCATCACACATGTTTCATGGCATTTAACGAGATCCATAAATTTTGTGATGCAACGTTGAAGATGGTTCGTGATGGGTTAGCTTATCGGTTAAAGGATATTGAAGCTGGTATTGGTCCGAAGAAGAGACGGAATTCAGAAGATCGCAAGGAAGTTCGCAGGTTCATCAAGATGTTGCATGAAAGGTTGTTCCACCGGGACCAGATGAGACGGTTGGAAAGCTATGTGGGCGGACGACAAAGTTTCTCTATCTTGACATTCCAACGTGAATAGAAAGTTCCAAGTCGTGTGTAATCGTTTGGGTACTCTTTAAAACACTCTTGGTTGTATTTTGATTTTTGATTTATTTATTCATAATGGCTTGTGCACATATAGCAGTGTACAACCCGATTTTGTAATGAAAGGACCCTGTGGTACACTTTAGTGCCACAATCCTTATTAAAGGAGCGAAAGCTTCTTTCTTTTGAGTAAAATTATTCAAATCCTTTTATATTTTCAAAATTTTTCTCAAAAGAACAAGTATTCCCTCTCGTGTTTTTTTAAAACCTCAAAAGTTAATATCACTTGTTGAGGGGGAGTATTTGCAAACAAATTTGTTCTAACAACGTTCTTTGTGGAAATCTTCCCGCAAAACTTGAAATGGTCATATTCGAGATCAAAATTTCATCAAAAGTAACATTAATATGCCATTTTTTAGGAGAAGAAAAATTATGTGATATAAATATGTTGGATTGTGATTGAATCAAAGTGTGCAAAGACTTAACCATTGAATTGACGAGTTCTAAAATGTCATAAATCGAAAAGATTTGTCTTCCAAGACTTATCTTTGTAGATTGTACCATTCCAGAAACTCTTGATAGACATGAACTTTGACGGGTTTGACAATATTTTCAAGGTTTGTTCACATCTTCAAGGTAGTTATTAGAGCTAGTTGTCACCTAAAAGCTGACAATGTATCTCTTTAACTATGCAACGTAACCGTGTCTCACGGGGAATTGTCTATCTTGAGCCGATCAATTCAAAAGTGCGCGCTCTACCCTCACGGTGCAGATTTCAGTCAAAACTCATAAGCACATGTGAAGGGGGAGTATTTCTGAAAAATACAAAACTCTCGAAGTGTTACAAACATGTTTTTCACTCATAAACACTTTGAGAGATTTTCATGAAAAATGGTTTTATGGCAACATAGGATAGTCATGGAGTTATAAGGTGACTAAGTTTAGAAATAAACGTCCTATGATCCGCCAGAGCCAGAGGGATCTACCCAAGGACATCACCAATAGTTAGTATTTAGAAGTCCTTAGGTATGATTGAAAAAGGAGAAAATGAGAATCAGAGAAAGAAGGAGTTGAAGAATTAAAAAGGAAAGTGAAAGAAAAGGGTGAAAAGAAATAGCCCTCCATATTATTCAACTTAGGGCAGACACCGGGTTCAATTCATATGCTATTGGATGTCACAAGATGACACCGGTATTGAAGACAAAGTCGTCATTGACCCAGTGACGCAATGCACTAAACCTTCTTAACCACTCAAGTTCTCTCAAAAGAGCTTGTTTCATTCTCACAGGAAACCCTACGTAATCTATCGAATATCTCTTAAAAATTATTGGTATTGAAGAAGGAGACCCTCTCCCTAGTCTCCGCTTAGGAAAACCAAAGCGTACTATCGAGTCTAGAGCCACGAGATTCATCAAAAGATCTCTTAGGAACACTTAACTTTTCATCACTTGTCGTTCAACAATAAGAACGCAAGTGAAACATTCTAGAGTCCTTCGCAGATCTTAGAAATCTGCCGAGAACATTTATGAAGGGATTCACAAATGTGATCCTTAGTGATTGAATGGAAACTCCTGCCAGGGTGAACATCAAATAGCCCTGACAGCAGGTCACTTCGGTAATCCCTTGTGGTTTACCCTTAGTGCTAACGGTGGTTTCAAACGGTCTACAGTCGTGAAGTGATACTTCGGTATACTACAACGACTCACAACGACAGAGTAACGATATTGAGTATGGGGACATGCCAATGACCATCCGGTTTAAGATTCGTCTAAGACCGCGCCAGCGAATTGGGATATGCTTGTACAAAATATCTGAACTCTTAAGTCAGGAACTTTATTGCTAATTTTCTACATACAGGATTGGAGATCCAAAGTTCCAGGAGAGATCGTGCCATTCTCCACATGCTCATATCAACAACATCACCAATGAAGTTCTCTCAAAATCAAAGGCAACTCAAAAGTCAAAATGATTTTTCTTCAAAGCCAAAGAATCTACAAAGTTTAAAGACTTGAGAACTACATCACATCTGAAATCCAAAGTCAAAAGACGTGTGAGCATGGTGGAGAAAGACATGGAGACACCTGAACGCCGAAGCTGAAAAATGGCAGACAACAACATACTATCACAACATCCACAAAAGAACAAAGAACAAAGAATACAACGACGTCAAAGTTGAAAATTTAAAAAGAAACAAGATCCCGAACAAGGGGAGATTGTTGGAACCTAAAGCATCTCTATTCACAAGAAAGAAGAATGCTAGAAGACGTCCAACAACTCTATTACTTCATTACTAACACTTAGGGGGAGATTGTTGGAATCACTCCTAAACATTATTATCAAGTGCTAGTTAACTCATTGTAATAGGTTGCGCATTTATGGCTGTTATGTTTGTAATTAAGTGCTAGGCTTATGTAGAAAGCTCATGAGTCTATGCAAAGGCCCATAAGGCCAAGGAAGGGACTAGATGTGTTGCCCTAGCTCCCTTCCCCTATAAATACATTGTAACCTCTCCAAGGAGAGGTGTTGTTCACATTTCAATATTACGCATAACCATTCTCTATCCATACGTGTGTGTTTTGTATTCAACCTTCCCTTATCATCTCATTTCTATAATCTACATACTTGTGTTCATTTATGGTAACCTAACAATTACGTTTCTTTATATTACTATGGTCTTTTATTTCTTTAAAAATAGATAAATAAATAAATAAAAATGGTAGATCTTTATGTTTTTCTAGGGAAAAACATGCCCCGTTTGTTTTGAAGGTTCTTTGTGGGTTGAAGTTTTAGAACCAACTTTTGTTTTCTCATATTTTCTCTTGATGTTAGTGCATGAGTTTTAGGTGTAATTTCCTTTGTAGGGGATACTTTGGTTATCCCATTTGTTTAGTTGTAGGAGATACTTTAGGTTATCCCAATTGTTTGTAATGATAAAGAAGAATGCAAGCGCGTTCTAGTGGAGAATCTGCTCGATGAAGAATGGTTCAAGGACACAGCTTCTGATGACGATGATATTGAAGGGATCCTAGATTACCTTGAATTACAAGGAAATGAGGAGTTCACTGATCCCGATGACGAAGCTTACGAACAAAAGAGGTGCAAACTCCTGGGGATTCCCTACAAAAGACCACCTCCAATTGTTGTCGAAAAATTTGAATTTACTTGCTACCACCTGGGACCGGAAGAGAAATTTTGTAAAGTCCGAAAAATTGAAACCATTGAATACCTCCGAACTGCCTCGAATGTTGCATGGATGAGACATAATTTGATGAATGATATTGAAGAAGTGGGGCAAGCCCAAAGGACCCCCATAGAAGCCTCGCGGCTCTGAGTCTAACTTAAAGACTCGTTAATAAAGAAAAGTGCTCTTTCGGGAGACAACCCGAATTATCCCTTTCTTTTGTTTTTATTTCCTTTATGTTGGGTTTTGTGTTTTCTAACCATTTTTTGCAGGAAACGAGGAACTAATTGTTGCTGCAGTTGCTGATCTAAACAGAGTTACAGCGTAACTCATCTTGGTGATTACACCGTAACCAACATTTTAGCAGCAGAATTCTTGATGCATTACCAATTACGGTGTAATACCATCTCAGTGGTTACGCCGTAACTACTCGCTTGACAGCTCAAACCAGGTTTTGCCAGTTACGGCGTAACTCCTTCATAGTAGTTACGACGTAACTTTCCTCTGCTTTAATTCTTTCATTTTAAAACACAGTAACCTTGTATTAGTTTTTGAATTTGTAGGTGTGTTCCCTGTAAACCCTTAAGAGACTTCACTCGTCCACTTGGGACACCAAGTGGTTTAAAAGGCTTGTTGCATTCGCTAAATGCAACCGTGATTCCTACGAAAGTGAGTTAGATTTGTTTTTCATTTCTTTCATTTTTTTTCTTTTTAGAATTATGCTTGTCGGTATTGTGATTTCAGGGATTGAAGTTTGCTCATGACGCTTAAACGAAGGCACGGTTCTTTTTCGTGGGCCTTCTTCTTTTTGGAGCAAATTTCAGGGAAGTTCTCACTCTAATTCTACCTTCCCCTTCACCTTTATTTTAATGCCTAGTACAAAAGGGACTTTGTACAATTCAAGTGGGGGGACGGGAGTAGAATTATCTCTTGAACTTTATTTCGCCCTCAATTTTCTAGTTTATTTTGAAAAATTATGCCATTTTTAAATTTTTGACATGTTTTTCCGAACCTAACTAGATTAGACCTTAGCCGAGCACATACAACCCTTGACATTACATGGTGAGATTAGCCTTATCCGTTTCCAATATTTTACCCCAAATCCACCAAATTATGAGTGTGCCGGTAGCTTGTAAACTTTAGAACTTGGCCTTTGCATCATTTCGAGACCATAGACGAGGTATGTTGAGTTAGCTCGATGTATTTGGACTTTTCAGTTTTAGAAGGCAATATTATAGGATTATCACCCAAACAACCTACCATTGTGAGTCTATCGATTAGTCACCTCGACTTTTCGACCCCTATGTGAAACCCTTTTGTTGCACTCCCCTTTAGTGCAAGATACCCCTAGATACACCCTTCTGAGTCATTCCTTTCATTTTGTCAACCCAATATATTGTTTTATTATACCTATACACCTTAGCCTACCCTGTAGTCTTTATTTATGATTGGGAAGTCATCATTTGCCTAAGTTCAATGTTCGAGCAGAAAGGTTTGGAAATCACGCTTTCATCGATGACCTTTATGAAGATCATTGAAGACCCCCCGAATTCCCATTGTTCATCTCAAGTGGGGGGATGTTATGTTATTATGTTATGTTGAAAAAAAAATGAAAATGATGATGATTCGAAAAAAAAAAAAAAAAAAAGTTGATTGAGTTATGATATTGTAAAGTGCGATATTATAAGCACTATTGTATGAGCTTTATTGATTAGTATCGAGGAGGCCACCTTGGTCACATTTGAAGATTGGAGTTGGTAGGTTTGCCAACAGAAAAAGAAAAGGTAGTGTGCCCATCACGACGTCCTCTAATGACACATCTACCTTGCATTTCATGATCCAGTCTCTAGACTTCTAAGCTTGAACTTTGGGCAGACGGTAAGTGGTGATAACTTGGTTATAGATTTAGACTACATGCTTGTTTTTCATTGTACACCAATTATATATCCCATGTCTTATCCTACCCTTTAGTCATGAAGCGTGTCTAGGTGATGCAGCGAGCAATCTTTGGTGTCTTGGCCATGGATTTGGTCATGTATCATTGATTTTGTCCACTTCGCCGTGACATGCTAGTAATGACGAGTCACCCCTTAACCTTTGTCGTGTCTACCCATATTGCCTTCGAGCATTGTTTAGCCCTTAACTCTAGTGGTGGAGATTTGTGTAACCGCCAAGCTTATGATAGAATACATGCTATGACTGTGCAATTGAGTGATCATCCCGAAATTGACACTTAGAATAGTTGAGAGATTTGAGTGTTTGTTCCCCTTTCGTGAGGTGTTCGGCTTTGTTTTATTCTAGCATAAGGGATTTGTAAACTTATGTTTTCCAGGTTTTGGGAGATATCTTTTTAAAAATCTATCTAACAAGGTCTACTTGAGGGCAAGTAGAGTTTAAGTGGGGGGATATTTGATAACATCAAATAGTCCTGAATATTAAGTGTCATTTTCCCCCGATAATGCTCGTTATTTATATCATTTATATGGATTTACGCTTGTTTTCCATTGTTTTCCACTTTCAGGTAAATTACGAGCATTGGAGCTAAAGAGAAGCGGAAATGGAGACATTACTAAAGATTTATCACAGTATGCCTATTTTGAAGAAGTTACGGCATAACTCCTCTCTTACATTACGCCGTAACTATTGCGTGACCCAGAATACCAACTTATCAAGAGGTTACGGCGTAACTCTTCCCAAAGGTTACGACGTAACTCCATTAGGTCAAAAGAGGTTCCACGCCGCTGATACTTACGCCGTAACTACTGCATCACTTATGACGTAACCGAGTTTATTAAAGACTACGGCGTAACCACTAATAAGGTTACGCCGTAACTAGCAGATCTAGTGCATTTACGAAGAAATAGAAGGTTACGGTGTAACTCTTATATTGGTTACGCCGTAACCCAGACCTGGCCTATAAATACCCTACGAATTCCAGCATTTCTATCCATCCCATTCCACACACAACACTTTGAGAACGTGGAAAAAAGCTCAAGGCAGGTCTAGGGGAGCATACGGAGCTGTTTCCAAGGGAGAAGTCACTCCATTACGATAAGCTTTAGTGTTTTATATTTCTTTTACTTTCAATTCATGTATTTCGTACCTTTGAATATTGAATTGATTTGCATGTTTAATATGAGCGGCTAAGCACCCTTTGGTGCTAGCCTAGTTATGATTCCTTAATTGTTTTGTTTGCGTTTACCTTTACTTCTGTACAATTATTTCTAAGTGTATCCATGCATAGTTCTTTGGTAGTCACCCTTGATTCGGTAGTTTTGAATGGCGGTAGAGGCCAATTGCTTAGGAGATATGACCAACTGACCCTAGGTGAGCGGATTGAGACGGGAAGGGTAAGATATGACCAACTGACGACCCTTTCTACTTGTGCGATTTGACCAATTGGTCACCTATCGTTTGGATGTACTTAAGAATTGGGGGGTGTAGTGTCTAAGTTCCTAACGGCCGCGCACTCACTATTTTGAATCTAGCATGTAGCGGTACTTAATGACTTGGCTTAGGGGACCAGGAACAACAGGACTTATGACGGTGCGCCTGATTTCTCCTGTGGTGGCATCTTTGCTAATTGGTAAGGGCGAATTGGCCAAATGTTGTCCTTTTGAATTTGACCCCACCTGAAGTAATTGGAAGTAGGTAGACGTAGACATAACTAGCTAGGAGGATTGACTAGGTTAGCACCACTATTCCTCTACTGATTTCCCTTTATCCATTTATCTGCTTTTATTTTATTCTGCATTAGTAGTTTAATTAATTAAATCCCTATCGAAACCATTATTATTATGTGACAATTAGACTTAGTAATAATCCAACACACATAGCTCTTGGGACGACCTCGGCTTTACCATTTACTACACTACACGCGACCGGGTACACTGCCCGTTAGTGCACTAGGGTAGACCATAGGTATAGCGAGACACTATAAATATTAATACCTGGTCAGTTAAACCTGCATCAGATACTCTGGTACATTCAATTTTATTTATTTATTTATTTTTATTTATTTATAAGGATAAGTATTACATACTCACAAAAAGATTACATATATTCTATGAATATCAATGGACAAACCCCATGATACTCTGATTAGAATTCACACAAATAAGCTAACTCTATTCAACCATTTCTAGACCTTATTCTCTTAGTCTGATACAACACAACAGAATACAATATTGCATACAATCTCTATACTACATTGCTATTGATGCAGGTTTTACTGACCAGGTCTTAATATTTATAATGTCTCGTTATACCTATGGTCTACCCTAGTGCACTAACGGGCAGTGTACCCGGTCGTGTGTAGTGTAGTATTCGGTAAAACCGAGGTCGTCCCAAGAGCTACGTGGATTGAAAATTAGCTTAAGTCTATGTCACGATTTTAATTGCTTTAAAGATTGAAATAATAAAACTAACTAATAAAACAAGGAAATAAAGGAAAGCAGAAAAAGGCAAGAGTTGTAACTAATAAAGGATAGTGGTGCTAACCTGGTTATTCATCGTGGCTAGTAATGTCTATGTCTAATTACTTTCAATTACTTCAGGTGGGGTCAAAGTCGAGAGGACATCATTTGGTCAATTCGCCCTAACCTATCAGCAAAGATGCCACCACAGGAGAAGTCAGGTGTCCCCTCATAAGTCCTGTTGTTCCTGGTCTCCTAAGCCAAGTCATTAAGTACCGCTACATGCTAGATTTATAATAGTGAGTTCCCGGGCGTTAGCAACTTAAACACTCTTCCCCTAATTCTTAAGTTCATCCAAACGGTAGGTGATCAGTTGGTCAAATCGCACAAGTAGAAAGGGTCGTCAGTTGGTCATATCTTACCCTTCCCGTCTCAGTCTACTCACCTAAGGTTAGTTGGTCATATCTCCTAGGCAACTAGCCTCTACCGCCATTCAAAACTACCAAAACAATGGTAGCTACCAATAAACTATACATGCATACACTTAGAAATAATTATACGAAAGTTATATAAACGTAAACAAAACAATTAAGGAATCATAACTAGGCCAGCACCAGGGTTCTTAGCCAAACATATAATAAATCATACCAACAAAAATGAATAAATCATAAATTGAATTGAACATAATGTTTGATACAAATTACTTGATGTAGAGCTAATAATGATGATGATTGCGAGTGAATTCTTCCTTCAAAACTGGCTTCGGACTGCTGGAAAATGCCTTGGAGTGGTGCCCTAATCGACCCCTAGGAGAGGGGTGAAGAGAGATACTTAAAAATGCAGATTTAGGGTTGTATTTATAGGCCGCGACATGGTTACGGCGTAACCTTAAGTGCAAGTTACGTCGTAACTATTTTAGTAAATAAAATATTCAAATCTAGAAAAGTTACGTCGTAACTTTCGATTCGGTTACTGCGTAACCAAACTTCAATTACGGCGTAATTACCTTCCTCATACTTTTTCTCATCCTCTAATTTTCTTGAAACTTTATTGCACTAGTTGACGCTTTTGGCCCCTGAAGTAGCGCGTCGATTCAAATTAAGTCCAAAAGCCTTAATAATACTTATAAGATATTTATGGTTTTAACCCCTCGTCGTTCTTGATATATTTATACTTGGTCCTTGAAGTGAATAAAATAAATATCAATTTGCCGCTTCCAGTCCCTGGACTTCAAAACTTTGCGCCCAAGTAATTAATTACGACGTAACTAATTATCCAAGTTACACTGTAATCCTTCGTATGCTCATGATTATTCACTCCGACATTATCTCTACGGCGTAACTAATTTACCATGTTACACCGTAACCTTCACAAAAATAATTACGACGTAACCATAAGAATTGGTTACGCCGTATCCTTCAAAGCATCAAATTTACGCCGTAACATTATTAACGAGTTACGACGTAATCTTCACACTGAATTCATAGGCCCTCGTAAATCAATCTTCAGAACATATATTTGGCCTTATATTACATCTTTTCTGCTTCAACGCCTCATTTATCCTGAAATGCAAATATGAACGAATTAAGTACCATATTAATACAAATGAGGCCATAAACACAGGAATTTTATATCAGGAAATTTGATGTTATCAGCTATACACTAACTTTGATTGATTCTTTTCAATTTCACATTCCACTTTCCTTCAACTTCAATAACTGCATCAGAATTTCATGCTATGAAACTCATAATTCTCAGTTTAATTCTCAGTTTAATGGTCTCAGTGATATTCTGGATTAGACTCTCAGGTTTCCTTTTAGCTTGTGAACATAGCCGCATGACTAATGAACTTAGCCGCGACTAAAAGCCTCAGAACCTGCACAATACTTTTTAACTTGTCATTTTGACCCAAAACTCGACCCCCATGACCCGATACTTCACGAGGACTTCTAGAAATCATATTAACACCATAATACATCATTTTCATAACTATACTTGGTGTAAAAGACCTGTGAACATATACTTAACGGGATTATGCCAAACACCCTTTTTGACCTGTTTGCATACACTATAACACATAATCATAATAAATGACTTTGAAAATCTTAAATTTGACAACTACAATACTTTAACAAATCATTACATGGACTTGACTCTCTACACACAAGTTTATAAATAATTATAAGACCCTCGGGGTTCAACTTTGACTTCGAGCTCGGTATTTTACTTCTATCATTATATACATAAACCAATCCAATCCAAAGGTCTAAGCTTCCAATCGTAAGCCTTATCCTAGCCATACCTTCTTCACAAGAACCTACAAATACATTGCAACTATAACACGTAAGCAAAACGCTTAGTAAGTAACCGGTTAAAACATGGTTAATATATCTATCGACATATATGCAACATGAACACATTCACACTATTTCAATGCATTGAATCATCTAATCTCATATCCAAATGCCATAGCAACTAACATATACTATAACCACATAGCTATAATAACCTTAAACACATAACAACATCAATACATACCCTAGTAAATCCATAATCAAGACTAACACTTGAGTCATCCGACTAAGCAAGTCTCCTACTATACCAAACTTTCTAAACCAAATACTTTCAATCCTAATACCATCATTCATAATTACACAATATGAAGACATCCATATTAAACATATAGTAACGAAAGTTACTTAGCTTAGCTCCAAAGCTAAGTTACCATTATTTCACCATCATCATCGTTATTTTCATCCTAAGCCAAAATCATTATAAACATAAACACTTAAAGCTCATAATTAAATTACTATAACAATGATTTATATAGCCATTAGCTTACCTCTTTAATACTTCTAATCATCATATAACCATATCTTGATCATATGATGATTAACCCATAAAAATACTAACTTATATAAATAAATCTTATCCCATAATTGCTATAATCTCATTAATTAGCTTAAAACACCATTTACCTATTTCTCCCAAATTGGGTACATAAACCCTAACCCTTTAATTCACCAATTAACTTAGTATAAGATTACTTACTTAGTGTAGGATCATTGTTAGGGCATACTCTTGATTAAAACCTTGATTGCTTCATCAATTCACCATTAATCTCACATGTTTTTCCCTCCTTTTTCTTTGTTGGACCGTAACTCACACACACACATACATAACCAGAACATTTCCAGAATCTTATGGAATGTATAAGACTTACTTCACATTTAAGCTATCACATCTTTGGCTAAATGACAACTTTAGTCCTTAAGTCTTATTCCTTTATGTTTGTGACACATTAAACTTTATAAAATCATCTACATAATATTTATACTTATAGTTTGACTAATCAATGGCATTCTTATAATATAATGCTCAAAACCCAATTCTGGGGTGTTACATGTTTAGCCTTGCATGGCAAAACAAAACTCATAAGGCATGATTAAGTTGAGATCAAATGATTACATCATATATATGATTAAAGCATTAACCGAATAATTGCAAAGTGTTATGTCGCGATTATACCACTAAAAAATGAATAAAAATAAACAAAATGATGTTTGAGAAAGTTTTCCCACTAGAGTTTTGTAGGACCGTAAAAACTTGTGATTTATGTGGTTCGGGAGGTTGGGGAAGCTCAAAGAATGAATAAGACATGGTATTGTTATTAGATAGAAAAGAGGAAGGATGTGTGTGTTTCTAGAGAGAAGAAGAAGAAACCACACACACCTTATTTTACAAGTGTGAACTTCCACCCTCCTAGTTGGGACTAGGAGGTGTATTTATACTACTACAAGCCTAACTTAGCATAAATGACTAAACTAGTCCTTGCGTATGAGTAAAAGAAGAAACTAATGCAATTCCCGTAATGACTTCACTTTAGCGATGCTAACAAGTTTACATTCAAATTAAGAAAATGAGAAGAGTATAAATATTAATGCAGACGGCGTCTGGAACATTTAAGACAATGATTGGGGTAGCAAACTCGTATGAAACCTTGATTTTTGTTATGACATCGGCGTCTCAAAGTCTTTAAGACGCGATCTTGATGTAGCCGAAAGCGCGATAAACACAAATTGAACCTTGTTAATTCACACGAATACCAGGAGCAATTATTCCAATTATCGTTGATTCATCGAATACCGATAATCAGGGGATTTTCTTCTCAAAATTCACCGGATATCAAAAAATGCTAATAACTCATAAAATAGAGCGTTTAAGGGCCCGGAAATTTAACTGGTCATGGGCCTGAAACCGAGCTCCGTAGCCCAAGTTATGCTAGTTTTTGTAAGACCCCTTTTCTCACACGATATTGGGCCTCTAGAAACAAAATGTCTAGTTCCTCAACGGTTAGGCATGCATTAGATCTCTTTCTTCAGATCTTCAAATTATTTCCAGAAATCAGATTGTGACGTGATTTGGAAGACTTCCAACCGGCGTCTGGATCGAAAAATGCATAAATTTTTTAAGTCTTTCCTAGTCAAGACATGGTGTCACCAAGCCATAGTCGTTTAAACAGAAATCTCAAAACTTCTTATTCCTTGCAAATATGAGACAACGTCTGGGTGGTCCTCTCGAACCAAATTCCAGCTTAAAGGTCATCCTTGCTTGACTCTATTTTTTTTTTTTTTTTTTAACAACACATTAAATAAAAAACTAGCAAGGCGCTAGAAAAGAATTACAATAAGTTCATACAAGAGTGTATAGGATCAACAGTCCAATCTATCCAATTGGGTATAAGATTCCTACTTCTATGACAAATCCAAGAATGCGAATAAACCATGATTTCATCCATGAGAGTATCCTTCCTTGGTGGTTTTAAATCAAAACAAACTCGATTCCTATACATTCAAAGAACCCAAAAAGTTGTTTGCTTGACTCTATCTTAGCAAATTCCTTTATTCCTTCTGTAAGCTCCATAGAACCTAAGAGTCAACATTTTAACCTTTTTAAGTGTCATTTTCTACGAAAAATAAGTAAAACCATCACAAATAAGAGTCGATATGATGACAAAAATATCACCAAATTACGGGTGAATAAACTAATATAGAAGAGTAGAAGACAATGTTTGGAACATCTCTTCTGTAACACAACATTGATCGATAATCCGTTATATTAATTAGTATACGTCAACTTTGATCATTTAATAGCTTTAGAGGTAAGATAATCAACTTGAATATGCAACCTTATGAACCGATTATATGGACATGTGACAAAATTGGACATGTGACAAAATTTTAAGGGAAGTAAAGCAAAGCTTAAAAGGTCCAACCATACACGTAACACGTATATTATACGGGAGTTGATTTGTACACTTCAAGAATTAATTGAGACATTCAAAAATATTGTATATTGACGTATATATCCTTAGATCACTTTACACATATTCACCCCTGTAAGGGTATAACTGTCAAAATGTAATACTTTTAAGTGTCTCAATCAAATCTTGGAGTGTACAAATCACCTCCTATATTATACTATTAGAGATGAGATCAATATAGATATCATATTTACCATATATCTAATAAATCAATCTTAGCCATTTATTTTTAATTAAAGTTAATAAAAAACCATTTTTCACATTTTTTTTGAAAACAACATATCTTGCAAACGGTAAATCTTCAAACTATAAAAAATACTCCATTACGACGAGAATTAAATTATCTTTCTATAGATATGCACTTTTCAATATTTTCGACAAACATTTTTCAAAAATTCCGCCCAAAAAAATCATATATGATTTTTGAAAATCATATATGATATATATGATTTTCAAAAATCATTTATGATTTGTAAAAATCGAATCATATATGATTTTCACAAATCATATATGATTTTTCTGGACGAAATTTTGAAAAAAAAAATCGTTAAAAATATATAGTAGTGCATATCTATAGAAAGATAATTTAATTCTCGTCGCGATGGTATGATTTTTATCGCGTTACAATTTTGCGAGATATTTAATTTTTAAAAAAATGGTGAAGTTTATTTTTTTTTAAAATGAATATCTATTATTGGTTTATTGGATATATGGTAAATTTGAGATATATATTCATCTTTAGTATTATTAATTATCGGATTTTTTTGTTGTATGATTTGCCATTTTAAGACTAATTTTCTGTGACCAATTCAATCAACCTCAAGTCTCGGCATCAATATATGTTAGGTTTTATCAGCTTAAATTAGCAAGTTAGCTATAAAAAAGGTCAAATAAACTAAGACAAAAATAAATACAAGTACTACAATAATGGCATTCCCGTGTGCATAGTTGTATCACCTCTGCAAGCTGAGTATAAATTCACTTAACTTTCACTACGCAGATTGTGTGGTCAACTGGTCATCATACCTTAAATGCCTTCAAGCAATAAAATCTTGTTACTGTTCGTTTTTGCGTTAACAAAATTCATTCAGTGTGGAGCGCTGCAACGGCACTTTAAATTTTCGGTGCGTATTTATGTATTGGAAACATGAATATTGATCATCCATTTCTTGAGATGTAAAAGTTACAGTATATGATTGTGTAGGTAGAGGAAGCATCATTCAACCGTCTTTGTGAGTCGAAGACTATTTTAACTGTAAACGGGCAATTTCCAGGGCCAACATTGAATGCTCGTGAAGAAGATACGATTTGGGTCAAGGTACATAACAATGGAAGATACAATATCACCCTTCACTGGTACGCTGAATCTTTTTAGCTTCCAACGTTGATTTTCGTTAACGAATAAATACATTATACGAGTTTCAAATGACAGGCATGGAGTAAAGCAACCTAGAAATCCATGGTCAGATGGTCCTGAATACATTACACAATGTCCAATTCAACCGGGGGACTCCTTTAACTACAAGCTTATATTTTCTATGGAGGTTGGGACAATGTGGTGGCACGCTCATAGCGATTGGACTAGAGCCACAGTCCACGGTGCTATCATTGTGCATCCAAAAAAAGCCGCAGACGTACCCTTCCCACCACCAGATCAAGAAGTGCCCATAATTTTCAGTGAGTATACACCAATACATGGTGCATCACGAACCGAATTTTTACGGTTTTGGATAATTACTTTTGTATTGAATTATTTTTAGGTGAATGGTGGAAGGAAGATGTGATGGAAGTGCTTCAGGAATTTGTTACATCCGGTGGTTCCCCTAGGGACTCTGATGCTTACACCATCAATGGCCAGCCCGGTGACTTGTATCCATGCTCAAGCCAAGGTTAGTTTAGCAATTTCACATACATGAAAACTCAAGCACCATCAATAACTTATTATCAAAGTTTATCTAAATCTATGCAGAAACGTTTAAATTAAATGTGACATACGGGAAAAGATATCTTTTGCGAATGGTAAATGCCGTGATGAATGAAATCCTCTTCTTTAAAATTGCAAATCATTCACTAAAAGTTGTGGCAAATGATGGAAGCTACACAAAGCCGTTAACAACGGATTATGTAGTAATAGCCCCTGGCCAAACAATGGATTGCTTGTTAGAAGCCAAACAATTTGGCGGGGGTCGATACTACATGGCGACTAGAGCCTATCAAACCGGAAGAATTGGTTTTGATAACACCTCCACTACAGCAATCATCCAATATGATGGCGATTCTAACTCATCCACCACTCCTCTATTCCCTTTACTACCAGATTTCAAAGACACCACTATGGCTTATGAATTTCTTGGGAGCCTCAAGAGCTCGGAGCCACACTTATTTCCATTAAACAGATATGACACCCGCATAATCTCTACTGTTTCTCTAAACACAATTCCTTGCCAAAACAATTCGTGTGCCGGGCCAAATGGTACACGACTTGCAGCTAGTATGAATAATATTAGCTTTCAACTCCCAACAATTGACATTCTTGAGGCGTACTACTATAGCATCAATGGTGTGTTTGGCACACAGTTTCCTACTGCTCCGCCATTGTACTACAACTTTACAGGAACAGATTTTCCAGCGTATTTACTGACTCCTAATAGGGCAACAGAAGTGAGGGTGATAGAATATGGTTTGATCACAGAACTTGTTTTCCAAGGGACCAGGATGGTTGCAGGGCTTGATCATCCTATGCATTTACATGGATATAGCTTTTACATCGTTGGATGGGGATTTGGTAACTTCGATGAAAACACAGATCCGATGAACTATAACCTAGTAGATCCGCCACTAAGGAACACTGTTATGGTTCCGGTAGGTGGTTGGGCTGCTATTAGGTTCAGGGCTGTAAACCCTGGTAAGATATAACTTGTATCATATTTTTATTCAAATTCATCATAATCATCTCTAATATTCTGGTTATAAATCTCAAACAGGAGTATGGTTTTTGCATTGTCACTTGGCACGTCACCTTACATGGGGGATGGATACCACATTTATCGTTAAGGATGGCAATAGGGCTAAACAACGCGTGCTACCACCACCCCGTCACATGCCACGATGCTGATTTCGTGCACACAATGATTACATGCTTTTAAAGATTAAATGGAAAAGTATTTATTTCATTACGTGGTTAAAAATATCATGGCAGTTGATTATGTATGTATGTATCTAAAATTATGTTTATCTGGTGGGAATGCACAAACCTAATAACTATGATAAAGACACAAATGGTGCACCTGATTACTTTTTGTTTCTTCCCATTTAACCTTAACCATTTCGAGAAGTATCCCAAAAAGTGTATTGATCTTAGACAAATTAAGTTTAGGACGACTTTTATAATAACTTGCTAACAGTTTGAACTTCTGATAACTACTATCGTAAAGATATCTGTGTTGTCCCTAATCGTTTGATTTCCAAGAAATTACTGAATAATAATTGTATATTAATAGATCATGAAACTATTTACAGACACTTGTTTGTATTTGCATAAAACCGAACCATCATGACCCTTCACTGACAGACATACCTGTCACTGACCTTCTATAACCAACTATAACCGCCATCAGGTTATTAACTATATGTCTGTTGAAACAAACAAAGACCTTGATAGATCTTGAGCTCGTGGATCGTTATGTATGCTCATGTAATCACAAGCACAATAAAAGACAATCTCTACTACTAATGTTTATCAGCGGAATATAAACACAAGTAACAAATAACTAAGAACTTCTTGATCCTCTATGGATCTTTATATTAACTAAACTGAGTTTTTCCAATCGGTACATAACTCTTTCTAATGTGTTCCTTTTATAGACAAGGAACCCTAAACAATATCGCTAATCCGTTTTCCAAGAAACGTATAATCATAAAACTAAATAAGATATACACAATCACTTCCTAATAAAGCTCATGTATATCCACACTAAATAAACTAAACACGGAATAAACACTTCCGCAGAAACAAAACTAATAACTATTATACTTCGGTAGAATAAGTCTTCGGCAGAATCCACTTCACTTCAGTAGAAACACTTCGGCATTAAGTTCAGCATAATCCAGACTTCACATAATTCCCAACAATCCTCCCCTAAACTGGAATTTGACTTGTTAAGTTCCAGTTTCTTGATAGATCGTACAACACCAGAGGATTGTATACGAACAACAGCAACAACAAAGAATCCAAAGAACATCTCTATGATGAAGAAACTTTAAAACTCCATATCTTTGCAGCAACAAATGACAAGAGGTACATCAAAACAGATTAGTTTCATACTATTCTCATCACATCCAGGTGTGTTAACTCCTGTGAGAGGTGAATCATTGAAAATAAATGGATTTGATGTCTCTTTACCAATAGCCATCTCTACTGGAGTAGCCATATGTTTAAGTTCGTAACCATCTGATTTATTGGCAAACCAGCAACCATATAAACGGATTTGAAATGTCTTTACCTGTAGCCGTTTGCTCAGGACTAGTCAATTCTTAGAATTGGTGAATTGATAACCAAATATGGAATGCCACTGCCTTTACCACAAGCCATATACAAGTGGGCTAGCCAATTCTTGGATTCCAAAAAGGAATAAACCATGGTGAATTGATGACCATACAACACTCAGCAATAAAGCAAAGGTGGTTGCATACCCTATGATTTTCAGCAAATCATTACAGCTATCAACAGATTTGATGTGTCTTTACCAAAGCTGTACCCTTTGGACTAGCTAACTCTTTGACATACACAAAGTATATCAGGTGAGTCAATAACCAAAAAATATACAACAAACCTGCAAGAAAAGTTAGATAAAACCAAAAACCTTTTTTTTTTTTTTTTTTTTTTTTTTTTTTTTTTTTTTTTTTTTTTTAACTAAGAACAAAACAAATATTACAAACAAGATGAACCTGAAAGTGACATAAGCTGATTTTTAAGCAAACCAACACATTGAGTAGCATGCAGTTCATCATTGCCAACAGAATTAGGAGGCACTTCCAACTTGTGTCTCAGCAACCTTTCCATAAAAGTATCAGAGAAAGGATAAAGCTTATCAGATAGCATACACAAAATCATCCCACATGTAGTCTGAACTACATGAACACAAGGCAAGGGATAAAACCTCCAACTCTCAATCTCCCACTTATGAGAATTCTTCCAAATAGAATAACCTTTACCATGTGGAGAATTAGAATCAAACATAACCTGAAGATCACCCAACAGATATAAACCAGAACCAGTTGCTTGATGAGACTTATAATACTGAATAACATGATCATACAGCATTTTCAAATCATGTCTATTCACTAAATGAAGAATATCCTTCAAGAAGTTGAACTCAAGAACAGTATTATCCAGCCTATAAACAGTGTTAAGCTTTCCAGCTTTCCAATCAACCAAGACCACATGAATTCCTTCAGAAAAATCATCAACAGTTCCAGCTTCAATAAAGGTAGATTCATCAGACTTGAGATCTAAATCAGTATTCCTTGAAGTATGTTTCTTAGCCAATCTGTCAGAACTTCTTGTAACCAAACTCTGCTTTTCCATACCATGAATGTTATCAGTATCAAGCTGTAAATCAGTTTCCTGAATCAGATTATCACTTAGCTCCACACTTGACAACATTTCAGAAGAAACCAAAGAAGATTCAGCAGAAACACCCATATCATAAGAAGGAGTAGCATCAGAAGTTGTATCAGAAGGAACAACTGGAGATACCTCCGAAGGCAAAACAGTATCAAAGTTATCCACAATTTCAACTGTTTTCTGTCTCTTGGCTGTAGGAACATCAGTCATTGAAGCACTATTTTCCAATTGAGAAGAAGAAGTAGAACCAGAAGAAGAAAACTTCATAACCATATGATATTGTCTAATCAAAGCATCATCAGATAAAGCCATGATTTGCTTCATTGACATACCAGAATTATACATAGCAGCATTCTTCACAACTCTTCTCATATAATTCCTCTTCTGAGCAACAGTCATAGGTTTTTCTCTTTTTTCTGCCGACGCCCAAAATTGAGTAATCAAAGTTTCATATATAGCATTTGGAGAATACGTCAATGCATACAAAATCTTTGATCTTAGTAAGAAAGAAATCATCGGCCTATAAAGCTCATCTCCTCGAGCAGATCCAAGAAAAGCAACCTTATTATGATCATGTTTAAATTGAAGCGCCATGAGAGATTTTGAAGATTAGGGTTACGATTTTGCACAAAAGGAAGTGTTTTCAATGATAGTAATAAGCGAATCACTTAATGTGGAGCGAAAATATGCCGTAGAGAATAAATAGAAATTTCCCAATTTTGGTCAAAGTTGACCAAAGCTGACGTGGATATCTACTTTTGCTCGAATTCACTTATAACTTCGGTAGAAACGGAAACCATTCTGCTGAAGTAGAATACTCAGTAGAAACAGATGACTTACTCACGAAGCTTCAGTAAATATCTTGTTACTGTTTCACCCACACGCATTAATTCTCTTACCACTTGAACTCGTCTATAAAACAATCCCAATGTACACTAACTTCTTCATCAAAAATCCCCAAATAATATTTCAAACCCTAATTCCTTCAATCCTTCAAAATTAACCATAATCAACATGAGTACCAAACCTGAGATCATAGATCTCACAACAACATCCTCATCATCATCCTCATCATCTAGTGAAGATACCAATCCATGGTTTCACTATTTTCCAAAACCATATCCACTACCAAAGAAGTCACCCTTTCTCTCCTCATCAGAAGATGAAAGTGTTGAGAAACCAAATGTATCTGCTGAAGATTCTGATGACTCCTATAAGGAAGGAACATCTTACTCCCAACCCTCAGCACCTAGGCCTCAACGAAGGCCACGAGCTAAAAATCCACCACTTCCTATGGGAAGAAAGGTGGTGCTTGGTCTCTTGGCATCATGTTTTGGTGCATCATCACATATCGTATCGAGGAACGGAAAAAGGAAAATGATGTAAGTTGATGTATGATTGAAAGAGTAGATGATGCACAAATGAAAATCTTTCCTTCTCATCTCTCTACCACAATCAGCTTCAGCTTCTTCGTTTGCATCAATCCATCCTCTCCATTTCGATCCTTAGCATCTGTTAGGGTTGGTTATGCTCATCATAAAAGCATAGCCATCATATAGTGCCAAAAGATGTGAGCGATCGTGCATATCCAACAGCTTTTAGTGTGAAAGATGTGAGCAGTCATACTCATCGTGCTCATCTTCACTGAAATTTAGATGTTGGAACAGATGATATGTAATAGATTAGGACTATTAGATCATGTAGATGCTTTTGATGTTGCTAGTACTCTGTAAACAGTAAGCTGTAAACTGTTTCTTGAATGAATGAATGATCTATTTGCTTCTGTACTTCTTTAAAATGAATCATTTAACTTCAGTACTTCAACTTCAGATGAAACAAATAACACACAGCATCACAATGAATTCAGTAGAAACGAGCTTAAGCTTTCTTGACCATATCTCAACTGATCAGAGACAACCATACTGCAAAACAAACACAGAAACATACACAAACTAACAAAGAAACACACAAAAATTACATTAGCAGGTTAGAGTTAGTTAAAAAATCAACCAAATATACAAAATTACATAGAAAAATGCAAAGTTATACACAAATCCTCCCCTGAGGCATATGCCTCCCCTGAGGCCTATGCCTCCCCTTAAACTTTGCAGTTAAGGGTTAAGCATGCCAATATGGACCACAAGGTGTTGAAACCTTGGTCCTTCAAAAGCCTTTGTTAACAGATCTGCCACATTATCATCAGTATGAATTTTGACCACATTTATCAAATTTTTATCATATGCATCTCTTATAAAGTGGTGCCTGATTTCAATATGTTTTGTTCGACTGTGAAAAACTGGATTTTTAACAACGCATATGGTACTTTGATTATCAATAAAAATTGTTGTGTTCATGAAATTATACCCATAATCCAACAACTGATTTTGAATCCAAAGAACCTGTCCACAGCAATTAGCAGCAGCCACATACTCTGCTTCAGTAGATGAGGTAGCCACAATAGTTTGTTTCTTGCATTGCCAAGAAATCAATCTCTTTCCAAGGAATTGGCAACCTCCAGTGGTGGACCTCCTATCCAGATTAGCACCAGCATAGTCACTATCACTATAAGCTTCCAACTTAAAAGGAGACTCTTTTGGGTACCAAAGACCTAGAAAAGGTTGGCCTTTAAGGTACTTAAAGATCTTCTTAACAGCATTGAGATGGGAAGTCAGTGGAGTAACTTGATGTCGCGAACAAACACTCACAGCAAAAGTAATATCAGGCCTGGAAGCTGTTAAATACATCAAAGACCCAATCATAGACCTGTACAAATGAACATTCACAGGTGGATCAGCTTCATTGTTGGTCTTTGTCTTTGGAGCTTCATAAGGTGTAATAGCAGTCCTTACACCCTCCATACCAAACTTCTTCAAGATGTCCCTCACATATTTATCCTGACTTATAAAGATACCATCAGGTTTCTACTGAACTTGAAGACCCAAAAAGAAAGTCATCTCTCCCATTGCACTCATCTGAAACTCTCCCTTCATAAGCTCCTCAAACTCCCTGCACCAAGCTTCCTTTGTGGATCCAAAGATAATGTCATCCACATAGACTTGCACAAGAATAATGTCAGTGGAATTCTTCTTTAGGAAAAGAGTCTTATCTATTGCACCTCTTCTGTAACCATGTTTCAGCAGAAATGTAGAGAGCCTAGCATACCAGGCCCTAGGTGCCTGATGTAGTCCATAGAGAGCTTTGACTACTTTATAAACATGATTAGGATGATCTGGATCTTCAAATCCTTTAGGTTGAGTGACATACACCTCTTCTTCAATTTCACCATACAAGAAGGCTCCTTTAACATCCATTTGATAGACCATAAAGCCCATATAGGATGCATAAGCTAAGAAAATCCGTATAGCCTCAACTCTTGCCACTGGTGCAAACACTTCATCATAATCGATCCCCTCCTCTTGTCTATAACCCTGTGCAACTAATCTGGCTTTGTTCTTAATGACAACACCCCGAGCATCTCTCTTATTCTTCAGAATCCATTTTGTCCCAATAGCATACTTACCATCAGGTAGTGGTACCAAGATCCAAACCTGCTGATTTTGAAACTGTTGCATCTCATCCTGCATTGCTTCAAGCCAACTTGAGTCTTCAAGAGCCTGAGTAACACTGGTTGGTTCCACTTGTGAGAGAAAACAAGCAAACAGACAATGTTGATAGTCTGTGTGATTGTCTCTCTGCTGATTTGAGACATAAGAGACAAACGCCACCTGTCCATATTTAGAACGCGCCACAGTACCTCTTGTTCTAACAGGTGCATTAGGATCACCAATAATATTAGACTGTGGATGAACATTGTTGATCCTTGTAGTAGTGGTGGTGTTGACATCAATGGAAGAATCAAGATTAGTCACAGTAGGTTCAAAGTCAGTATCATAGGAAGGTGTGTTGAAGATGCCTGCTTTAGGTAAATGATGACCAAGATCTGAAGGTTTGGGAAACCTTGTATAGGGTTCACCAAGATCTGTTGACACTTTAGTGGACATAGGAGTAGAGTCAACATGTCTTTCAGCCGAATTGGAGAGGTGAGGAGAAACAGATTCCCTTTCAGCAGAATTGGAGTTTCTGCCGAGTGCTTCATTTGAACCTTCTTCAACATTCCTCTCAGCATCTAAATTGGCTGCATACTCTTGTTTCTTCAGTCTGGCAAGGTCCTCAGCATAATAGAATTCATCTTCACCCACATCAGTGTAATCTTGAGAAGTGTCACCTACAAAAATGTTAGGAGAGAAGGAAGGTACCACAATGGGTTGTTCATCATCAGACCCACTGTCAGAATGAGCATCCAAAGTGTCTGCATCAGTAGTTGGAGATACTTCTGAATCTGCATTTTGATTAGCCTTATGTCTAGCATAACCCAAGTAATCAGTCAAGTAATCAAGATCAAATGACCAAACATGACCCTGTCCTTGAACATTAGGCTTGTCTTCAAGATACCTCAGATTCAATGTCTCCTCAATCTTCTTTGCAGATACATTGTAAACTCTGTATGCCTTACTATGAGCAGAATACCCCACAATGTAGCCATCATCAGCTTTCTCATCAAATTTGCCCAAAGGATCACTGGTATTCAAGATTGTCACCTGACAGCCAAACGGTTTAAGGTAATGAATAACAGGAACTTTTCCAAAGAGAAGTTCATATGGTGTTTTAAGATGTGGTCTAGTAATGGATACTCTATTGAGTACATAACAAGCTGTACCAACAGCTTCAGTCCAAAACATGGTAGGAAGTTTAGAGTCTGCTATCATTGATCTTGCAGCTTCTATTAAGGTTCTATTTTTTCTTTTTGCCACCCCATTTTGTTGAGGGGTTCTTGGAGTGCTATAGTCCCTTTTGATTCCCTTTAACCTGCAGAGTTCTATTAGAATGGCATTTTTGAACTCTGTACCATTATCACACCTAATTCCTTTCACCTTTTTGTTCAACTGATTCTCAATAAGGGTAATGAAGTCTTTCAATACTTCAGATGTTTCATCTTTGGTTCTTAGAAAGAAGACCCAACAAAATTTGCTAAAACCATCAGTGATCACCAGACAAAAATATTTATGATCAATGCTTCTTACTTTAGTTGGACCAAACAGATCCATATGAAGCAGCTGAAGAGGTTCAGAAATAATGGTTACTGCTGTAACAGGAACACCTTTGTATGAGGCTCTGTGCTGCTTCCCTTTGTTGCATGCAACACAGTTATGATCATTTGTGAATACTTTGGCAGGAAGTCCTTGAACGAGGCCCAGTTTTGAAAGCTGGTTAATGGTCTTAAAATTGACATGGGCCATCCTTCTGTGCCATTTGGTGGACTCATCCACAGATGCTTTAGCCACCAAACATGTTAAGTCACCTGCTGGTTTAATATTATTTAAGTTGAATGTATAAAGATTATGACTTCGAGGAACCTTCAGTAGAATTGAAGTATCTTCTGGGAGTTTGAAGTCTTTAGACAGCACAAGACATTCATCCTCAGTGAAGAGTACTTTGTTCTTAGTGTCACAGATTTGTGAGACTGAAAACAAATTGAAGTGTTGAAGTTCCTTGACATAATAAACATTCTCAAAGTCCAGCTGAGGTGTTTTGATGGTCCCTTTTCCAGTAATTCGTCCATCACTCCCTCCAAAGGTTACATTGCCTCCTCCTTTAATGGGTATAAAGTTATGCATCATGTCCCTGTTGCCTGACATACTTCTAGAACAGCCACTGTCAACAATTCCAACATCTTTATGCTTAAGGGGATGATCCTACAACAACAACAAAAATATACAGAGAATTAGTACACTATGGAGGCTCAAGTCATTGCTGACTTGAACCTGCCTTGTGGATCATATGAGTTGTGCCATGTAGAAGTATAAGATCCACTATTGTTCTTGGGTTTCCAATGAAACTTAGGTCTCTGTTTATTCCAAGAACAACCTGCTGAGGTCTTGACAGCAGTATCCCAGTATCCTCTCCCATTAGTTATAGGGTTTACATATCTAGGCCAAAAACCATTTTTAAAATATTCACTTGTTGGTTGAACATATGGTTTTCCAAATGATCTTCTCCAAGGAAAAGAAGTATTATGATTAGCAGCTTGTGGAACATAAGGTGGTATATCATTAACATTGGTCCACATTGGTCTAGTATTCCTAGAATCACCACACCTACTCATTCTTTGCTCATGATAATCACAATCCTTAATTAAATGAGATTTACTTCCACACACAAAACATTTCTTCTGAAGAGAAGATTTATTCAAACCAAAAGAAGTATTCTTACAAGCAGAAGCATTCAAACCAAAACCATGAAAAGAATTGTTTTTAACAGTATTATTATGCAAAGAATTAAAAAGCAAGTCTTCAGAGGCAACTGTCTTGGAAGTGCATTCCTTGGCAGCAACTCTGTCATGCTTATTGGTAGTCTTGGGTGCAGGCAGGGGTGAAGACTTGGGAAGGGCAGACTTGGGAAGGTCAGACTTCTCATTTGAATCACACTCTGTAGACCCTTGCTTGGAGGACTTGTCACTGTTAACACAAGAGACAAAGTCATTAGTAGAAGTATTAGGGTCTGGCAAGTCTCTTGACTTTTTGCCATACAGATGGTGTGATCCATCAAAGTCATTAATAGTGGAAAGGTCAATGGGCATGTGCTCACCTCTAATTGGTCCACGTACAGCATGTAGGTCACCTTCTTTCACAAAATTAGCTAGGCCTGCTGGTGTAGATTTACGTGTGTCATCCCTAGCTTCTAAGCCTACATATTTCTTAAAGCCTAAAGCCATTGTAGAATTGGGAGCTTGACTACTATAAATGAGACTGGCTAACTTATTACCATTCATCATCCATTCATTATTCCTAGCAATTTCCTCCTTAAGTTTCTCCTTAAGCTCTAGATTTTCTGACTCTACATCTGCTCTTAGCTTCTCAGACCATTTTAATTCATTTGTAGCACATTCGAGATCTCTTTCTAAAACACCTATTTTCTCACCATAAGCTATTTCATTCTTCTGTAACCAAACCTTTTGTCTTTCTAGTGTTTTTAAAGCCTGTTTATAAGCTTCTACTTCCACATAGCATTCATTATATTTTGGTTCCATAATATCATAAGCTTGTTTGAGTTCATTATAACGCTCACTACAACCAAACAAACAGTTTTGTACCTGAGAGATGCCCATCAAGGCAATCTGATCATGCCTATCCTCTGAAGTACAGCTAGCAATCAACCCAACATTATCAGGACCATCATTATCAGTCTCCTCATGTTGCTTCCATTCCACATTGCTATCCAGAGTGACCAAAGCAGTTGATCCCTTTGACGTTCCTACCTCATTCTGATACTGCTGATAAGAAGTATATCTTGTCTCATCACCAGCTTTCCTGTCTTTGCATTCTCTAGAAAAATGACCCATCTGTTGGCATGTGAAGCATTTAACCTTCCTCTTGTCAAACCTTGCTGGATCACGTCCTTTGAATCCAAACCTTCTTCCAGCTTTTCGCTCAAAACTCTTGATGTCCATGGAAAGCATAGCCAACTGCCACCTCAGCTTCATCTCTTCAAATTCAAGTGGGTCCACTTGATCAAAATCTTCATAAGCCAGATCCTGCTGAGGATCATAATCAGCAAAGAAAGAACCAAGAACATCTTCCATAATTCCACTGGATCTAGGAAGAGTGTTTGATGAAGGAGCAGCATAAGATGATGATGGATATGGGCTTGAACCATAGCTAGACTTTGGAGTAGAGGCTCCAACAAATGCAGTATGACTAGCAGTAGAAGATGATCGAAAAGGGCTTCTTACATCATGTTCAAGAGCTTTCAGTTTGTTATACAGCTCATCAAAGGTCATCATGTCCAAACCACCTTTAGCTTTTAAAGCTATGCTTACATGTAGCCAGGATGGAGGTAATGACCTCAGAAACTTAGAGTTACAGTCATCATTATCCGGCTTTGCCTGTAGTTGGTTCAACTGACTTAAGATCTTGTGAAACTTATCATAGCCTTTGTGAATTCCTTCCTCTTCAGAGATCTGAAAGTCCTGAAACTGTTGTCTTAGCATGGACTTCTTCAGCCTTCTCGACTCCTCATTCCCTCCGAACTTCGCCTTAATAGCTAACCATATATCCTTGGCGTCATGCATGAAGTGAAAATCACTCAAGTGATCCTCAGGAATAGCTTGCAGAAGAATAGTTCTGACCTTTGTTTCTCTCTGAACTGCCAGCAACTCTTCAGCAGTTTTCGGAGGAACATTAATCATATTACCAGCAGCATCCGTGGTAGTTCTCTTCAAACTGTTCCCCTTCAAAATTACCTGCCATAGATTCCAATCAATGTTGGAGATCCAGTTTTGCATCTTCATAGCCCACAGATCATATTCCTCCCTTTTAAGGTAAGGAAACTTAGCATTGCTATTAGAGAGACTTAGTTGTTGCAGATGGGTGGAGTTTTGGTTGTTGGTGAGTTCAGTATCAACATCTGAACCAGGCATGATGATTTTGTTATGGTTGTATAGGTGTTTAGAAAAAGCTTGTCCTTAGTATCGTAGAGACTCTCACGAGGCTCTGATACCACTTGTTGAAACAAACAAAGACCTTGATAGATCTTGAGCTCGTGGATCGTTATGTATGCTCATGTAATCACAAGCACAATAAAAGACAATCTCTACTACTAATGTTTATCAGCGGAATATAAACACAAGTAACAAATAACTAAGAACTTCTTGATCCTCTATGGATCTTTATATTAACTAAACTGAGTTTTTCCAATCGGTACATAACTCTTTCTAATGTGTTCCTTTTATAGACAAGGAACCCTAAACAATATCGCTAATCCGTTTTCCAAGAAACGTATAATCATAAAACTAAATAAGATATACACAATCACTTCCTAATAAAGCTCATGTATATCCACACTAAATAAACTAAACACGGAATAAACACTTCCGCAGAAACAAAACTAATAACTATTATACTTCGGTAGAATAAGTCTTCGGCAGAATCCACTTCACTTCAGTAGAAACACTTCGGCATTAAGTTCAGCATAATCCAGACTTCACATAATTCCCAACAATGTCTAACATATTTGGCCCTTAGGCTTTACATTTGTTACATACTAAATACATAATATAAACCGATCAATGAATCGGGATTTAGGTCCACATTCTCCCCCTTAATCTCGATAGTTGCTTTGTCCTAGATCTTGAACCCCGAGCATCTGCCGCATAGTGACAAACTTCAGCCTTGGCAAAGCTTTAGTCAATATGTCTGCCCTTTGTAGTTCGCCACTGACGTGTTCCACATTGATGTGTCCATTCTCTACGCATTCACGAATGAAATGGTAGCGAATGTCTATATGCTTACTTCTTCCATGAAAAACTAGGTTCTTGATGAGTGTTATTGCTGAAATGTTATCAACCTTCTGTGTTATTCTTTCCTCCATCCAACCTGTTATTTCACTAAGTAGCCGCTTTAACCATAAAGCCTGACATGTTGCTCCAGTAGCTGCTATGAATTCTGATTCATAAGATGACAGTGCTAGTGTTGGTTTCTTCTGAATGCACCAAATAATATGTGATTCTCCAAAATAGAATACTATTACAGTAGTTCCTTTTCCTTGATCAGTATTGATTCCATAGCTACTGTCGCTATAACCTGTAATTTTGCAATCGCCGACTCTTTTGTATATAATACCATGCTCCTTGGTTCCTTTGATATATCGGATTACTTGATTTATTGCCTTCAAATGGTGATCCTTTGGTTCTTGCATAAATCTGCTGAGTAATCCGACCGAGTAACTTAGATCTGGTCTAGTGTGTAGTAGATACCTGAGACATCCAATTAAGCTTTTGTAATAAGTTGCGTCAACTGGGTTTCCATCATACTTTCATCTTTCAAGACTTTATTGATGTAACATGTTTGCTTGATTGTAATCTCTCCTCCTTTCTGAGTAACTTCTATCCCGAGGTAATAAGCCAGCAATCCTAATTCGCTCATTTCAAATTTGTCTTCCATTTGGGATTTGAACAAGTATATTTCCTTCTTTGGAGTGCCCGTGATTATTAAGTCATCAACATAAACTCCAAGTATCAGTGTGGAAGCCTTGCTTCTCTTTGTGTAAACCGCTTGTTCGAGATTACATTTCTTAAAGTCCAATAATGTAACACCCCAACCCGACAAGGGTCCGAATGTCACATTATGAAGTCATATCATAACATACTAATAAAATTCTGCAAGCGGAAGTCTTATAAAATTAAGTACCAAGTCATATAAACGAATGACTTACAAGGAAAAATACAAAATCCAAAATGTCAAAATGTAATATCAAAACAATGATCTTCAAAAAGAGTCCAATAAGATAGGGAAACTAGGGTCGGTTCACTCAAATGCTCCTACTCTCAGCCCATCAAGCCCAACATCCTATTAGGTACCCGCCGCATAGAAAAGTGCGGCTGAGCTTAAAAAGCCCAGTGAACAGATATGACAAAATAAAAACTAAACAAAATAGATATGAATGGAATCAAAGGAAACTGATATCAAGGTCATAGCAATGAACAAAATGAGTCAATGAGGAACCTGCAGAACACAATATTAACAAATAACCAAAAGAACATAAATTGAGGGAGACCAAAGCAAAGCAGCGCATCAGCTAACATACATAAGTACACATAAAATAACCAAACATATAAATACAGGACATAACGAATAGGAATTGATGAACATCATTATAAGCAAAACAAGTAACCAAACAGTGTACAAACATAGCAGTCAGCATATCAACTAAACATAAATATGGCAACACACTTAAATCAGATAATCAGAATACATATAAGCCAAGCTGAATTCTATAAGCAGGCAGAAGCAACTAAATTGAATGTAAGCATGGCAATCACACAAGTCAGATAACCCACAGTTAATAAGCAGAACAAGTATCATAACCGGCGGAAATGCTAACAGCAGTATAAGCATGATAGTCACACGTATCAGGTAGGAATATCAAATGAACATCATAATTGAATGAATTAACTAAAAAAGAACATAGCATGGCAACCACACAAGTCAACTAGACAGATAACATAAGTTGAACCATATTCCTTCATCAACCAGTAGCATGAACAGAAGTGTAAACATGGCAGATCAACAAGTCAGGTAACCATCAATTACTAAGTCAAACCAATATCGTAAGCAACGGAAAAATACCAACCAAAAGTACAAGAATGGTAGTCACAATTTGCAAATAGGAATACTAAATGATAATCATAGCCCACAAAATAACTGAACGAGGCATAACATGGTAAACGGATGAGTCAAATAATTACATACTAGCATGGCAAACGGGTAAATCAATTAGTCACATAATAGCATGGTAAACAGATAGTCACATATTAATCATATAATAGCAGGGTCAACGGATGAGTCAAATAATTACATACTAGCATGGCAAACGGGTAAATCAATTAGTCACATTATAGCATGGTAAACAGATAGTCACATATTAATCATATAATAGCAGGGTCAACGGATGAGTCAAATAATTACATACTAGCATGGCAAACGGGTAAATCAATTAGTCACATTATAGCATGGTAAACAGATAGTCACATATTAATCATATAATAGCAGGGTAAACGGATGATGTGGTAATCTGAAGTATAAGCTTGGTAGTCAACTAAAATGGAATGAGAGTATGACAAATAAATGAAATGGAGTATAGTATGGTAGTCGGTTGAATCACATAAGGATAATGAATGAATGAGTAATCGACGGGAAACTAAAAACGAGAAATATAGAATATGGTGCATTGTGGAATAACATGAGGCATAACAAAGATAAAAGGTCATGGAAGGAAAATATCAGTAATCTACCACGAGCCCAAACAAATCAAATCATATCATATCATAAATAACCATGGAGTAGCTAGCTCCCAAAATGTGAAGGACGTGTATAGCACACAACATCAATCACCAAAAAAAAAACATGTCAGATCATACCATATACATAACAAATCTATGATGCATCCATACGCCCCTGCACAAATATTAGTGGCCAAACATATATAATAATCTTGAGCTCATAATGTATATAACAAAAGGGACGGGATGGTTCATCACTCGACCACCCTGGAGTCATGCCATTGGTGCATCAATGGCATGGCCATGTTACCTTCATGGCCATGGAAAATGGCTCGGGTGTTAAACTGAAGGGTCTAAAGGTAAGGTCCAAGTTTGGCAAAAATCATAATAGTATAATCAAGGGTTCATAATAAAAGGTGCATAGTAAAGGATCAATTCAAAGGTTCACATAAAATAGTTCAAGGTTCATAATCAAGATAGCTAAAGATCAAAAGATGTGAAAGTCATGAGAAACCTTAAGAGAAAGGTCAGAATATCTGTACCTTGACGCCAATTAAAGGAAAGCAAACGAATGAATGAACACAAGGAACAATGCCACATCTTCTTCAACGAATCTACACGGATCACGTTTCGTATATCATTTATATATTCATATCGTAAGTTATTCTTAGATTTATTGGCCATATACTTATTGTTATATTTCATATTAGGTTTTAAACCTCAATTCTGGACCAGTATTAAATGAATTTTCATGACTATTAACTGAACTCAAAGTGCACCTGAGACGAATTTTATCTCCAGGTCTAAGTATGGTTTAAAAATACGTATTTCCAGGTCTACACAGAAAGTGCACCTGAGGTATATCCCAAAAGTTTACATTTAATAGACCTGTTTAGACACTTTAGAAAAATCCACCAAAATTCCCAGAAGTCACTAACATCTTAAATATAACTACTGTAAAAGGAGAGCTCTTAAGTCTCTTTGGTTCGAAAATGAAAAATCAAAAACACCAACAGAATTTCAGAACTTGTTTTCCAAGGGACCAGGATGGTTGCAGGGCTTGATCATCCTATGCATTTACATGGATATAGCTTTTACATCGTTGGATGGGGATTTGGTAACTTCGATGAAAACACAGATCCGATGAACTATAACCTAGTAGATCCGCTACTAAGGAACACTGTTATGGTTCCGGTAGGTGGTTGGGCTGCTATTTGGTTCAGGGCTGTAAACCCTGGTAAGATATAACTTGTATCATATTTTTATTCAAATTCATCATAATCATCTCTAATATTCTGGTTATAAATCTCAAACAGGAGTATGGTTTTTGCATTGTCACTTGGCACATCACCTTACATGGGGGATGGATACCACATTTATCGTTAAGGATGGCAATAGGGCTAAACAACGCGTGCTACCACCACCCCGTCACATGCCACGATGCTGATTTCGTGCACACAATGATTACATGCTTTTAAAGATTAAATGGAAAAGTATTTATTTCATTACGTGGTTAAAAATATCATGGCAGTTGATTATGTATGTATGTATCTAAAATTATGTTTATCTGGTGGGAATGCACAAACCTAATAACTATGATAAAGACACAAATGGTGCACCTGATTACTTTTTGTTTCTTCCCATTTAACCTTAACCATTTCGAGAAGTATCCCAAAAAGTGTATTGATCTTAGACAAATTAAGTTTAGGACGACTTTTATAATAATTTGCTAACAGTTTGAACTTCTGATAACTACTATCGTAAAGATATCTGTGTTGTCCCTAATCGTTTGATTTCCAAGAAATTACTGAATAATAATTGTATATTAATAGATCATGAAACTATTTACAGACACTTGTTTGTATTTGCATAAAACCGAACCATCATGACCCTTCACTGACAGACATACCTGTCACTGACCTTCTATAACCAACTATAACCGCCATCAGGTTATTAACTATATGTCTAACATATTTGGCCCTTAGGCTTTACATTTGTTACATACTAAATACATAATATAAACCGATCAATGAATCGGGATTTAGGTCCACATTCTCCCCCTTAATCTCGATCGTTGCTTTGTCCTAGATCTTGAACCCCGAGCATCTGCCGCATAGTGACAAACTTCAGCCTTGGCAAAGCTTTAGTCAATATGTCTGCCCTTTGTAGTTCGCCACTGACGTGTTCCACATTGATGTGTCCATTCTCTACGCATTCACGAATGAAATGGTAGCGAATGTCTATATGCTTACTTCTTCCATGAAAAACTAGGTTCTTGATGAGTGTTATTGCTGAAATGTTATCAACCTTCTGTGTTATTCTTTCCTCCATCCAACCCGTTATTTCACTAAGTAGCCGCTTTAACCATAAAGCCTGACATGTTGCTCCAGTAGCTGCTATGAATTCTGATTCATAAGATGACAGTGCTAGTGTTGGTTTCTTCTGAATGCACCAAATAATATGTGATTCTCCAAAATAGAATACTATTACAGTAGTTCCTTTTCCTTGATCAGTATTGATTCCATAGCTACTGTCGCTATAACCTGTAATTTTGCAATCGCCGACTCTTTTGTATATAATACCATGCTCATTGGTTCCTTTGATATATCGGATTACTTGATTTATTGCCTTCAAATGGTGATCCTTTGGTTCTTGCATAAATCTGTTGAGTAATCCGACCGAGTAACTTAGATCTGGTCTAGTGTGTAGTAGATACCTGAGACATCCAATTAAGCTTTTGTAATAAGTTGCGTCAACTGGGTTTCCATCATACTTTCATCTTTCAAGACTTTATTGATGTAACATGTTTGCTTGATTGTAATCTCTCCTCCTTTCTGAGTAACTTCTATCCCGAGGTAATAAGCCAGCAATCCTAATTCGCTCATTTCAAATTTGTCTTCCATTTGGGATTTGAACAAGTATATTTCCTTCTTTGGAGTGCCCGTGATTATTAAGTCATCAACATAAACTCCAAGTATCAGTGTGGAAGCCTTGCTTCTCTTTGTGTAAACCGCTTGTTCGAGATTACATTTCTTAAAGTCCAATAATGTAACACCCCAACCCGACAAGGGTCCGAATGTCACATTATGAAGTCATATCATAACATACTAATAAAATTCTGCAAGCGGAAGTCTTATAAAATTAAGTACCAAGTCATATAAACGAATGACTTACAAGGAAAAATACAAAATCCAAAATGTCAAAATGTAATATCAAAACAATGATCTTCAAAAAGAGTCCAATAAGATAGGGAAACTAGGGTCGGTTCACTCAAATGCTCCTACTCTCAGCCCATCAAGCCCAACATCCTATTAGGTACCCGCCGCATAGAAAAGTGCGGCTGAGCTTAAAAAGCCCAGTGAACAGATATGACAAAATAAAAACTAAACAAAATAGATATGAATGGAATCAAAGGAAACTGATATCAAGGTCATAGCAATGAACAAAATGAGTCAATGAGGAACCTGCAGAACACAATATTAACAAATAACCAAAAGAACATAAATTGAGGGAGACCAAAGCAAAGCAGCGCATCAGCTAACATACATAAGTACACATAAAATAACCAAACATATAAATACAGGACATAACGAATAGGAATTGATGAACATCATTATAAGCAAAACAAGTAACCAAACAGTGTACAAACATAGCAGTCAGCATATCAACTAAACATAAATATGGCAACACACTTAAATCAGATAATCAGAATACATATAAGCCAAGCTGAATTCTATAAGCAGGCAGAAGCAACTAAATTGAATGTAAGCTGGCAATAACACAAGTCAGATAACCCACAGTTAATAAGCAGAACAAGTATCATAACCGGCGGAAATGCTAACAGCAGTATAAGCATGATAGTCACACGTATCAGGTAGGAATATCAAATAAACATCATAATTGAATGAATTAACTAAACAAGAACATAGCATGGCAACCAAACAAGTCAACTAGACAGATAAAATAAGTTGAACCATATTCCTTCATCAACCAGTAGCATGAACAGAAGTGTAAACATGGCAGATCAACAAGTCAGGTAACCATCAATTACTATGTCAAACCAATATCGTAAGCAACGGAAAAATACCAACCAAAAGTACAAGAATGGTAGTCACAATTTGCAAATAGGAATACTAAATGATAATCATAGCCCACAAAATAACTGAACGAGGCATAACATGGTAAACGGATGAGTCAAATAATTACATACTAGCATGGCAAACGGGTAAATCAATTAGTCACATAATAGCATGGTAAACAGATAGTCACATATTAATCATATAATAGCAGGGTCAACGGATGAGTCAAATAATTACATACTAGCATGGCAAACGGGTAAATCAATTAGTCACATTATAGCATGGTAAACAGATAGTCACATATTAATCATATAATAGTAGGGTAAACGGATGAAGTGGTAATCTGAAGTATAAGCTTGGTAGTCAACTAAAATGGAATGAGAGTATGACAAATAAATGAAATGGAGTATAGTATGGTAGTCGGTTGAATCACATAAGGATAATGAATGAATGAGTAATCGACGGGAAACTAAAAACGAGAAATATAGAATATGGTGCATTGTGGAATAACATGAGGCATAACAAAGATAAAAGGTCATGGAAGGAAAATATCAGTAATCTACCACGAGCCCAAACAAATCAAATCATATCATATCATAAATAACCATGGAGTAGCTAGCTCCCAAAATGTGAAGGACGTGTATTGCACACAACATCAATCACCAAAAAAAAACATGTCAGATCATACCATATACATAACAAATCTATGATGCATCCATACGCCCCTGCACAAATATTAGTGGCCAAACATATATAATAATCTTGAGCTCATAATGTATATAACAAAAGGGACGGGATGGTTCATCACTCGACCACCCTGGAGTCATGCCATTGGTGCATCAATGGCATGGCCATGTTACCTTCATGGCCATGGAAAATGGCTCGGGTGTTAAACTGAAGGGTCTAAAGGTAAGGTCCAAGTTTGGCAAAAATCATAATAGTATAATCAAGGGTTCATAATAAAAGGTGCATAGTAAAGGATCAATTCAAAGGTTCACATAAAATAGTTCAAGGTTCATAATCAAGATAGCTAAAGATCAAAAGATGTGAAAGTCATGAGAAACCTTAAGAGAAAGGTCAGAATATCTGTACCTTGACGCCAATTAAAGGAAAGCAAACGAATGAATGAACACAAGGAACAACGCCACATCTTCTTCAACGAATCTACACGGATCACGTTTCGTATATCATTTATATATTCATATCGTAAGTTATTCTTAGATTTATTGGCCATATACTTATTGTTATATTTCATATTAGGTTTTAAACCTCAGGACCAGTATTAAACGAATTTTCATGACTATTAACTGAACTCAAAGTGCACCTGAGACGAATTTTATCTCCAGGTCTAAGTATGGTTTAAAAATACGTATTTCCAGGTCTGCACAGAAAGTGCACCCGAGGTATATCCCAAAAGTTTACATTTAATAGACCTGTTTAGACACTTTATAAAAATCCACCAAAATTCCCAGAAGTCACTAACATCTTAAATATAACTACTGTAAAAGGAGAGCTCTTAAGTCTCTTTGGTTCGAAAATGAAAAATCAAAAACACCAACAGAATTTCAGACTCGTTTTCTCAGCTTTGACACATGATCCCATAAAATTCAAAAACGTGACCAACACAACTCCAATTAAATCCAACCCAATTGGAAAGCTTTACTAAGACATTAAACTAAGTTTTAGAATCAAGAGTCACATAAAACACGTTGATATATATCAATATAGACCCTGTTCCATTAACCCAATTTTCTGGGCAGCTTAGTAATCACATAAAATCATGACAAGCCAAACCCTTTAAACCATCAATCGACCCCTAATAATTTCCTAGTGTTTCCGTTTTTAACACATCACTAAATGTGTCATCATGGTTGTTTGTTAGGGCTTGTTTTAATGTTAACTCAAGTCGACACTTATAGGTTCATAATTCGTGATTTTATGTATTATATAAATGAATTGTTCATATTATAGATTGACGAGACAATAACTTAGCATCTAGACCAGATTGTAATCGTTTAACAAGTGTTGTCTATGGATTATATTTGTTATTCATGTGCATCGTATGAAAGATAAACACCAAGGAGGATGATACCTTTGGACTATTTTCAAAACTGATCAAGGATACATGGACCAAAAGGACACCGCCCTTCTTGAATCAAAACCCAAAACTCTTCTTTGAATCAAACCACCACACGATCACAAATTGTTGTACCCCATGAACCGATCACCAATTTGTTACAAGCCTCGTACCTTTCTTGTTTTCTTGGAAGAAGATGAGAGTCACCATCGATCTTAGACTTGAGACAAAAATGGAGAGCCACTGTTTTGTAAAAGTGTTTAGGGTTTCTTTGCGTGAGATCGGTATTGAGAGAATTATGAGATCCGAATGTTGTGTGATTTAAAATAGGTAATTATTTGTGAGATGGAGAAATTTAAGGAACAATTTGTATCTTCTATTTTAGCACCACTATTCGGTATTATCTTCACAAAATGTTGCACCATATATAATTATTCATCAAGTGAAGATTCGGTTCACATGTAACTTCAAAAATGTGTGATATTGCTAAGACATTAAGTTGTGTCGAATTTCATTATAACTTAGATCATAGGTTAAGTAAATTTTAGGTTTCCCACGTTTTCAATTGTTTCAATCTTAACATATCGTTTAGGTTTGTAGTTAACCGTATTCATAACTTAGAAAAAATTCGAAATTAGATGCAAAATTAGGGATTGAGAATTTAGGGTTTTACAAATGACTTTAAGGTTTGATCAAGTTTCATATTCCAAGCTCGTGGTGCTTGCCTTAAACCATATAATGCCTTTGAGATCTTGTAAACTTTCCCTAAACTTCCTGGCTGTATGAAACCTTCAGGTTGTGTAATGTAGACTTCTTCCTTTAATTCCCCATGTAAAAATGCTGATTTTACATCCAAATTATGTACTTGCCATCCATGGTATGCAGCCAGTGCTAAAATCAAATGAATTGTCTCAATGCGTGCAACTGGTGCAAATACTTCATCGAAGTCTATTCCTTGTTCCTGCACATATCCTTTTGCTACTAGTCTAGCTTGTATTTGATGATTTCTCCTTTTGCATCCCCCTTGGTCTTAAAAACCCATTTGAGTCCTATTGCCTTATGATTTGTAGGCAAAGTAGTAAGAGTACAAGTTTTATTCTTGCTAATTGAATTCAGTTCAGCTTCCATGGCCTTGATCCATTTCTTATCTGTTGACGCCTCCCTGTAGTTACGTGGTTCTTCTTCCGTAAATAGCAGACTTTCAGTTTCAACTATATGTGCATTCGCATATACTGCATTTAAGTCTTAGAAACCTCGTACTGGTGTATTATCAAATCCTTTTTATGAGTTCCTTAATGAAATAGTAGTAGTATATTCCTCCTCTGAGAGTGGGTTGTAAATATATGTTGGTGGGGTAACTGGAGAGTTTAGAGCAGTAATTGGTTCCTGATCCTGATAAGTATGTTTATTGTTTTCTGAGTCGACGGATGTAGTATTTCCATTGTCGATTCCTTCTACCACAAAACTTGTCCAAGCTAAGTCTTATGTACTTGTTTCTTCTTTGTTGTTATCCCAATTCCATGGTTTTGTTTCCATAAACTTCACATCCCTGCTAACGTGTTTCCTTTTCCGTTTTGGATCATATAGTCTATATGCTTATTATCCTTCATCTACACCTAAGAAAATCATGGGTATGTTTCTATCATCCAGCTTTTGTAGATGAGGTATTGTTACCTTGACATAAGATGTGCACCCGAATATCCTTAGTTTTTCAAGATTTGGTTTTCTGTAGTAGAGTGCCTCATATGGAGTGTTATCCACCAGGGATCTTGTAGGTACCCTGTTCAGTAAGTAGATGGCGTTTCTGACTGCTTCCGCCCAAAAGTTTAGTGGCAACTTTATTGCTTTCATCATGCTTCTAGTAGTAGATAGCACTGTTCTATTTCTTCTTTCCACGACTCCATTTTGTTGTGGTGAGTAAGGTGCTGTCAATTGTCGTGCTATTTGATACATGCCCGATTAGAGATGGTCAATCTCCCAAGAAGTAGATTAAGGAGACGGATTGATAAGGCCCTTAGAGCGAGCAAGACTCCAAGAAACTAGAGAGGAACTAGACTTTAATATTCTTTTTCATTCATATCCTTTCATCAAATGCAAAGTAAAACATATAAAGTAAAGAAACATAAAACTACTTGCTAATTCTTAGGATAACATGGGACATGACTATTGTAACTACTCTTAAGAAAACTAAAAGGAACATGGGAACATGATTTAATTAATAGACTACATGCATGCAATTAAACTACAAAATGCTCTTCACGCCAAATGCTTTAGACCACACAGACTCCATTTTGCAATACGGGTTAAACCGTATCAATACTCCTCGCCTGAAAATGAGCCTTGTCCTCAAGGCTCATGGCAGTGTCCCTCGTGTTACATGCGTTCCAAGGTTGTTCCGATTCAATTTGGAGAAAAACCATCTTTGGGGGATGGAATTGATGACTGTGATGAAATGTCTCCACGTAGTGCAAGATGGCTAACATGTCCTCGATGAGCGAGGGAAGGGTAACTTGAGTTTGTGGTGCCACTTCATGGAGGATCATAGTCATAGATGAAGCAGAGGCGATGACCAACTTGTCCTTGATGAGTATGGAAAAGTCACAAGTTTGATGAATGGCCGTATCATGCTGGACTATTGGTGGCAACGGTGGAAGAGGATGAGTGTAGTTAGTTGTAGTAACATTGATGGCAGTTGTGTTCTGGGTAACGACATCTTTTGAGATGATTTTAGGTTTCATGGTACATGAAGTGGACTCAGAGAAACACTTAGTCGTGGTGTGTTCGGGTTTAGCGGTATTGGTAATTAGATATGATATCCGTTCGTTTTGGGTTGCAAGGTTTTGAATGGCAGCATTAAGTTTGGATTGTGATGCGGCTATCTTTTCATTGTTTACGGTCATGGTAATGACAAGTTTTGAGAGGTTTTCAGCCATGGCAGCCAATGATTAAGGAGACGGATTGATAAGGCCCTTAGAGCGGGCAAGACTCCAAGAAACTAGAGAGGAACTAGACTTTAATATTCTTTTTTATTCATATCCTTTCATCAAATGCAAAGTACAATATATTAAGTAAAGAAACATAAAACTACTTGCTAATTCTTAGGAGAACATGGGACATGACTATTGTAACTACTCTTAAGAAAACTGAAAGGAACATGGGAACATGATTTAATTAATAGACTACATGCATGCAAATATTAAAGTACAAAATGCTCTTCACGTCAAATGCTTTAGACCACACAGACTCCGTTTTGCAATACGGGTTAAACCGTATCACTATTCCATTTTCTTTATAGTACTTGGTGAATTCATTAGATGTGAACTCACCTCCCCTGTCTGTTCTCAGCATCCTTAATTTTGTTCTCATTTCCATTTCAATATGTTGTCTGAATTCCTTGAAAGTGTCAAATACTTGATCTTTCGATATCAGAAAGTAGGCCCACATGAATCGTGTATATAGGGCCACATAGGTCTCCATATACTAAATCTAAAGGGTTCTTCGATCTGAACTTGGCTTGACTTGGGAATGGAGTCCTGCTGTGTTTTCTTAGTAAGCAGGCATCACAAGTCTGTCCTGCATGATTTATTCTTGGTATTCCTTCCACTAGACTCTTTCTTGTCATATTATTGATGTCCTCAAAGTTTAGATGACCTAATCTAACATGCCACAACCATGCTTGGTTATCTACATTTGCTAGGAGACATATGGGTTTTCCAATTTGCAGTCTGATGCTGTAAAGTCTATTCTTTGACCTTTCAATGTTCATTAGCAACCTCTTATTCTTGTCATGTAAAGTCAGTTGGTTCATTCCATGATGATTTTACACCCTATCTCAGTGAGTTTTCCTAGACTTAGTATGTTGCTATTGAGGTTTGGAATGTTGTAGTATACTTCTGATTTAATCTTTTGTTCGTGATTCCTACATCCTAATAATATAGAACCTCTTCCTTTTATTTCTACATACGATCCATCTCCAAAATGAACACGTCCTATTATGTTTTCATCAATATCCTGAAGTGACTCTTAGTCCCCGTCATATGGTTGCTTGCACCATTATCTAAGTACCAGATGCTTGCATCTGTTGTAGTATACTTTCCGGGTTGAATTTGTCCTTCATTCAATAGTACTTCTTCATGTTCAGTCTTGTGTGTTGCCATTAACAATGATGGTTCTTCGTCTTCTTGGATAAGGTTTGATTGTTCCTGCGTTGTCGGTAGTTGATTGCAGTCCTTTCTAAAATGTCCAAGTTTCCTACACCTGTGACATTGTACTTTGCTCATGTCCCACACTCTCTTATTTCATTTTGTGTTTGTTTTTGCTTTGTGAGTTGATCCTTCCTCTTTTGAGTCGTGTTTATTTCTGTTGCTTTGCCAATTTCCTCGTGAAAAGTTTAATCTACCTCCGTGATTGCCGAATCGCCTTCCTCTTCTCGAGTGTTCGCCGTGTGCGAATAGTAAGTTTTCATAGCTTTCTCCATGTCCTCCTTTTCGAAGTTTTATTCTTTCCTCAAATGCTTTGAGTTTTCCAATGACCTCGTCTAAGGTAACCTGGTCAAGATCACTGTTTTGTTCTATGGATGCGACGATTTGGATGAACCGATCTGGTGTGAAGTCTAATAGTTTTCGTACCAAGAGCGGTTGGTCCAAGATTTTTCCTAATTCTTTTGCCTTAGTGGCATAGCCATTTAGTTTAGCGGTAAATGCATACACCGAATCGTCCTCTTTCATTTGGAGTGTTTGAAATCCAATCATCAAAGATTGTAGGCGTGCCTTCTGCACTTTTTCTTCTCCGACGCGTCTCTTCTTTAACGCCTCCCATAGTTCTTTCGCTGACTTACATCCCGCAACTTGTATTATCACATCTTCGGTCAATTCTTGATACATAAAGGCAGTTGTTGCCTTATCCCTATTCTCATCTAATTGCGCATCTTCCTTAGGTTCTATCATCTCCCATAATCCATTTGCTTCAAATATAACTTTAATTTGGATGGCCCAAACGGTATAATTTTTCGGTTTCAAAATGGGTTGTTGATAATGAGAGATTGGTTCTACGGATTTTTTTTGTCACTAAGGCGCTACTAAGATCTTCACTAGACATGGTTTCTATTTGTATGATCTTCACTTTCTAAATTTTTAGGGTTTTCCTAATGGTATAGAAAATAAAGTTATACTATTAGTATAATAGAAATCCAAAATATTTAGATATCTAACCTGAGCCAGAAGTAATTCCTTTTAAAGAACCGTTCCCAAATAGAAGCATCCTTCCTTTGTAGTTCCAATAAGAGTATTGTAAAATCCCAAACGTATAGCTTCCTTTTGTGTCGGTTCTTGAATACCCCTACCCACAAAAGTTGTTCTTCCATTTCTTTTGGCCTCACACTGCTATCAATAAAATACATAATTGTTTCTCCTTTATTTTTCTTACCTTATGTGTCGGTCTTCCAACAGCCGCTTCCCACAAAAGTTGTCCAAGATTAAGAGACAAAAAATGGTTTTTCCTTTGTGCCGTTCGTGTAAACTTCTCCCACAAAGTGTTCTTCCCCAAATCAAGGAATGAAGTTCTAGTTTGTTCGTTGTTATTGATTTGGTTATGATGTTCCTTCAATTCGGTTTTCCTCCTTTTCAAGAGTGGGATTGAAGTTGGTTTATTTGCAACTTCTGTCAGTTCTGGTTGTACACTACCATCTCCAACATATTCCGAATGTTATTCAAGTATGTTTTGTTTTGTTACCGTATTCCACCACATCCATTGATCTTCCGGCCGGTGTAATGATTTTTCCGGTCACAGTGTTTGGATTCAAAGAGCTTGTTTTGCTCTGATGCCAATTGTTGTCTCTAATCGTTTGATTACCAAGAAATTACTGAATATTAATTGTATATTGATAGATCATGAAACTGTTTACAAACACTTGTTTGTATAGGCATAAAATCGAACCATCATGACCCTTCACTAACAGACATAACTGTCTGTGACCTTCTATAACCAACTATAACCGCTATTCGGTTATTAACTATATATTTAACATATTTAGCCCTTAGGCTTTACATTTATAACATACTAAGTACATAATATAAAGCGAGCAATGAATCGGGATTAGGTCCACAATCTGATGGGAGTAACGGGTTTATGGCTTCCTATTAATACACGATGTCTTTTCGTTTTTGTGTACGCACCACAATGCATTCGCAAAAAGGAAAAACTTTGGGGTGAGATAAACAAAATCACTACAGATCACGACTGCCTAACCATTATACTTGGGGATAAGAAACGCAACAGGTCAGGTACTAATTTTTCCCCGAGAGGGGGCCAACTCATTCAATAATTTTATCTCATCCACATGCTTGTTTGATATTCCCTTAGGTAGGCTGCGTTACACTCGTAGAACACCCTGGGAAGAAAATTAAGCAAATTGGATCGCTTTTTCGTTTCCTCAAAATTCTTAGATATTTGGCCAAATGCTTACGTAATGACGCTTACTCGAGAGTATTCAGATCACTCTCCTATCTTACTCCAAATTACATCTGGTGATTTCGGGCCAATCCCATTTCGTTACAATTCTTGGTTGTCTAATAGTGAGTTAGGGCCCATCGTACAAGAATCTTGGACTGCCATGGTTTCTATGCCCATGTCTAAGGCTGGAACCTTTAAAAACAAACTCAAAAATTTAAAAAGTGATCTCAAACAGTGGCGTCGAAACATTCAGTTACTTCAAAACACCAAAATAAATTCCCTTCGTGACTCCTTAAACTTTATCGATTTGAAAGCTGAATCAAGTATTAGTGGATAATTAGGCCCAAGCCCGATTTGTGGGTTTAGGGTATTAGGGTTTTCACCATTATAAATAATGGTCCATAATAATATTATACCGACGGGTTTCAATGTAAACATACGTCTGACATGTTTTCAAAGCTATACCTTTCACGCTCCATCACAAAACCCTAAATCCGCTGCTTTTACTGCTTCCTCTACCCTCCACTTCTCCCTCTTCCTTGCGTTGTCTACTGCTCCTCCCTCACCACCTCTAATCCTCTCTTGATCCCCTCTATCATCTCCTTCCACTGCTCACCCTTCCATCCTTCGTCTATTACTGCCTCCCTTAATCCTTTCCACCTCTACTACTCCATCTCTACTGCTTCGTCTCCTGGTTCTCCTTCCCAAGCCCACAACCTCTCTTCTTCTGCTAGGTGGCTATGTTGAGCCGCTTGCTCTATCTCACCCCGTCACCCTACCTCTCTTTTTCCGATCTCCCAGATCACTGTTCAATATTTTAGTCAACCACTTTACATCCGATCTCCCAGATCCAAATCAAATCCCTTACCAATTCATTCATACAAGTACAATGGCTTTGAACGGAGCAGCTCTACCACGAGGAAGTGCGGCAGTCACTGCCAACTTAAGAAGAAGGAAGACTAGCGGCACGGGAAGGGCGTTAGGTGTTACAAAGTTTATGTTTGTTAGTTGGTCTCTTTTTGGGATTGTGTGCTTCGAAGTCAACAAAAGCAAAGGAAGTAAATTAGTAATATATTGGGTCCTTTGTAGTGCATAGTGTACGAAGGAAGCAAAAGAAAGAATACAATAACAATCTAATAGATCAAAAGTTATTTAATTGTTTTTTTTAATGTCGAATCCAGGGTATCAATTCGCGAGACGAATTTTGTTGGTGTGGAATCCAGGGTATCAATTCCCAAGATGACTTTCGTTGGTGTCGAATCTAGGGTATCAATTCCCGAGATGACTTTTGTTGGTGTCGAATCTAGGGTTCTTATTCCCGAGACGACTTTTGTTGGTGTCGAATCTAGGGTTCTTATTCCCGAGAAGACTGTTTGGGATACTTTGGGTTATCCCATTTTATTTTGGTTATTGTTTTATTTTTCTTTCTTAGTTTACTACTTCAGTTCGAGCTTTCGCGATTTCGCCGCTCGAACTGCGGGGGAGTATTAGTGGATAATTAGGCCCAAGCCCGGTTTGTGGGTTTAGGGTATTAGGGTTTTCACCATTATAAATAATGGTCCATAATGATATTATACCGACGGGTTTCAATGTAAACATACGTCTGACATCAATAACCATCTATGCTGTTGATATTGAACTAAGGGCTAAAATAGTTAAAGAGCTTTCTGATATTGATCACCTTTTTTTTTGAAAGGTGAATTTCTTATAAAGTGCTTCGTTTCGCGGTTCGACAGCGGGAGGTCTAGACTACGTTGTCTAAACCGGGTCCGCGCTAGAGAGCTCCCTCGAAGCGGAAATGCCTATTTCAAATACCCGATGGGGGGAAAACCCCCTACTAATCCGCCCAAAGGCACGACAATTAATAGGGGTAAACCCTTGCCTTTTTCAAGATTCGAACATGGGGTTACCAGGCCCAAACCCCTTCATTAAAGGACTACCTTGAAGGAAAATCCATCATTCAAACCCCTTGCAGGATTTGAACTCAAGACCTCCCTCCCCCAAGAGCCCCTAAGACTCCAAGGTGGCCAATTGAGCTAAGCCAGTTGGTTAATATTGATCACCTTAATGCCAAAGATCTTCGCCAAAAAGCAAATTCAAAGTGGGGTTTGGAGGTTGATGAAAATTCAAGATACTTCCATAGGATAATCAAATTCAACAGTAAAATAAATGGGTCTCGAATTAATGGTTCGAATATTCATGGGGTATGGGTTACGGATCCAAACTCAATTAAAAGTCACATCTTTAATTCCTTTAAATCCAAATTTCAAGAAGACTCCCCAACTAGACCAAATTTCTTATCCAATCAATTCAAAAACCTCTCTTTTGCAGAGTCCTCCTTTCTTGAACAACCTTTTACCTCTCAAGAAATAAAAGATGCAGTTTGGAGTTGTGGCAGTGAAAAGGCACCTGGCCCAGATGGGTTTTCTTTCAAGCTAATTAAGAAGCATTGGGATGTCTTAGGTGATGACATAATCTCTTATGTCAAAGAGGTTGAATCTACGGCTTTCATCCCGCGAGGTTGTAACTCTTCCTTCATTACTCTTGTTCCTAAAGTTCCTGATCCACTCTCAATTAATGATTTTAGGCCCATTAGCTTGATTGGGTGTCAATATAAAATCATTGCAAAAGTCTTAGCTTTACGGTTGGCTAATGTTACCTCTTTAGTTGTGAGTGAAGTTCAAATGGCTTTCGTTAAAGGTCGTCAAATAATTTACGGCCCCTTAATTGTTGAGGAAATTATATCTTGGGCAAATCTTCATAGAAAAAATTGTTCATCCTCAAATTTGATTTCGAGAAAGATTTTGACACTTTAAGTTGGTCATTTTTGGATTCTATCATTAGTCAAATGGGATTTGGCATCAAATGGAGACACTGGATTAAGACTTGTCTAAGATCGGCTCATACATCAGTGTTAGTGAATGGATCCCCTACCTCAGAATTCAGAGTAGAAAAGGGTCTTCGACAAGGTGACCCATTTTCCCCGTTTCTCGATCTTCATATTGGCAGTAGAGGCTCTCAATGTGGTTCTTATTGATTCAAAAAACAAATATCTGTCTCGTGGCATTGAAGCAGGAAAAGAAAAAGTCCATGTTTCTCATCTTCAATTTGCTGATGACGCACTTATTATTGGGGAATGATCTAAACCGAATATCTTAAATTTGTCCAGAATTATCACTTGCTTTCATCTTTATTCCGGGCTCAAGGTTAACTACAACAAAAGTAAACTCTTTGGAATCGGAGTTAGTGAGCTTGACGTAAATGTTCTAGCTTTTTCTATTGGCTGTCAACCCTCCCACCTCCCACGTACTTACTTAGGACTCCTCATTGGAGTAAAAATGTCAAGATGTAAAAATTGGCAAATCCTTCTTGATAATTTTCTCAAACGCCTTACAAGTTGGAAATCAAAGTCCCTTTCATTTGGCTGTAGACTCACCCTCACAAAATATGTTCTTTGAATCCTTGGAGTTTATTAATTTTCTACATTCAAAGCCCAAAAACTATTTTAAAGAAGCTTGAATCAATTCGTAGAAAGTTCTGTTGGGGTGGTGTGACGGATTCCAATAAAATTTCATGGATAAGTTGGGATAAAACTTTATCACCACTTAATCAAGACAGCCTTGGTATTGGAAGTCTTATGATAAGTAACATTGGCATGCTAGCTAAATGGTGGTGGAGATTCTTTTCCGAACAAACATCACTATGGCAGAAGATAGTTTGCTTGATCCATGGTCGGGCCATGGTATCAAATTGCTAAGCTAAATGATGACTTAAGTGTGCATGGGATCGATTTGCATTCTCTCTTCAAATTTAAGATTGGGAATGGCCAAAATACCTGCTTTTAGCTAGACAAATGGGTTGAAAACCACCCCTTTGTCTCGTATACCCGAGGCTATTTTGACTAGAGACAAAACCATCATGCAAGGTATGTGACCGAGCTCCCTTCCAAATATACACCAACAGTTCCACTTATTTGCTTCCTTCTCAACATCTTACTAATGCTGCTAATGGGCCTGATTTGCTGCCGTTCCCACCATCTTTTGGGCTTTATCCTTTAAGTGTTAGTGGGCCTACACCTGCTACTCCAGTTGGATCTGATTTGGATTCCCATGGCCTGCTATACCTCACTTCGATTTAGTTGGGCCTGGTTGAGGCACATGAGATCAGATGATGATCATAACGATCTCATGGAATTACAAAGTCTCCTCTTAAACCTTCGTATCACAAATGAGCAAGACAAATGCGAATGCATTATGGACAACACTAGAACCTTCACGGTAAAAGGTATGAGAAATCTCATCACCAAGTCCTCGCAATCTCCTTGCCCGAAACCAACTAGTTGGAATACACTTGTACCAATCAAGGTCAATATCACTTCTTGAAGGATCACTAATCAAAGAATGGCAACTAGAATCAATTGGGATCGTAGGGGCATTGACCTTTACTTAGTTCGTTGCCCAATTTGCGATAATGATCTTGAGATGGAAGAGCACATCTTTGTCAATTGTTGTGTTGCAAAAACTACATGGAAATAAGTTCTTAAGTGGTGGAATTTACATAATATACACATTGACAACCTTAACGATGTGTTTACTTTTGCGAGCCATACAAATGTTCCACCAAAAAGATCCATCTTGCTTGATGTCGTTGTTCGATCTACTATATGGATCCTTTGGCACTTCCGGAATGAATCTACCTTCAACTCTAAAAGACCAAATAAAGACCTCATTCTAAATGATGTTAAGCAATACACGTTTACGTGGATCTCAAATAGATATAGGAAAGCATCATTTGATTGGTTTGAGTGGCTTTATAACCCTTGTAATGCCCTCTCCGACTCCTTGTAATTATTTTCTAGCTCCTTGCTAGTTTCTAATCCAATTTCCACTCGAAAAAAACTATCGCAAAGATATCCTTTAGATCGTTGTAACCATGGAATCTTCCCTTTTGCATATAACTCACATAAATCAGCTATTAACACTTGATCCCATGACTTGATGAGGTTCGTACAATAGCCGCTTAGCTCGATCGTACTATGAAACCCAACATAAATCGTATGAACTTTCTTGATGATTGGATCACAGCTAATGAATTTCCATATCAATAGTTCAATTTTTGTACTGGCCGGTCTAGTTAACGTGTTTAAGATAAAATTGATCTAGTTAGCCAATTATATATAACAAATTACCATTTCCAGTCAACAAGTATGTGTAATGTTTCATACAAGTTGCTATCACCATTATGATAGATACTTCAAATTTTGTAACGAGGTTGCGTTCATTGGAGGAAAACACTTATGTTTTTCACAAAATAAGAAAAGAAAAAAAAAGAAACAAATCACGTTCAAATCGCTATATTTCTAAAAAAATATTCTCTATATTTCAACCTTACTCGGGAATCTTTAAAAGTACGTTACCCAGAAAACTGATTCAGAATCTCACCTTTTTGACCGTTTTTGACCACAAATTATACCAGATTTGACCACTTAAAAAACTGTTAAAACAAAAAATATGTAACACAATCAAAACTCGTAATAACAGATTTAAAATAGAACATTTTTGACTAGATTGGACCACAAATCAACCAATAATAATAACCTAGCTCGTTCTGATGCCACTTGTTGGATCGATGTATTTGGTTGATATTGTGATATCACGGGGTTGGGGAAGATGAAAGTAAAGGTTAGCCATTTCTATAGCAAGTGTAAAAGAGAGAAAGATAAGTGTGTGTTTTATTGAATAAGGAAAGTGACAAGGTTACACACTTTAGCTTCACCCCTCCATGGAAGTATGGAGAGGTATATATAGGGCAACATACAAACTACTTTACAATACTGATGTTTTCAGTAACTGTGTATGTGCCTAACATAATAAATAATGTAATCCCATAAATTTCGTTTCATTTACGTGTTATGAGCGATCCCAACAGAATACGTGTTTGGTACCCTTTGAATGAGAATTTGATACCTTTGAATTACCAACAGAATCTTATGGTGAATAAGAAGAAAAAATTTATTTGAGAGGTGGTTTATTGAAAGCATAAAATAAAAAGAAATGAAAATGAGAGGGTGAAGAGTAGCTAGAGACAAGGTGCTTGCCTTGGTATTTATGTGCATTTATTCATTGTTAGTTAAGTTGCATATTGATGATTACAAGTTATTGCATCGCCATTATAATCATTGGACTAGATTACTTAATGTGCATCACTAGCCCTACAACTATAAGCATCTAGTAAAATGGTCGTGTCGCCGATCTACCTATAGTCATGCATCACGGAAGTGGTCTGTCTAAATCAATTTTCCTTTTAACCTACACAAACATGCAAGTTAACGTAAGCCATAGTGTTTATTGTCCTGCTGAACTAGCCGATGAAATTCAAGATATCTTTTCTATGATCAGATCAAACCCAATGGTTGTCGCGAATGATAGGTGCAACAAATGAGATAATATGGATTTAGGGCCTAAATTTGGTACCAAAGAGCGGCCTAAAACACAAAGTAGACTTGTAAAAAAATTCAATGTGAACTACGCAAGTTACTTAACACATAGGACACTTTCCTTAATTTTCACAATCACAAGGTAAGGAATGTTAGTCTTACACGATTGCAGTAATTGACAACGAATTGAATGTTGAAAAATTTAGTGCACTTGTGGGATTAGTTCACACCTTGAAATGGGTTAGGAGGTACGGTGTGTACACCCATAAGGTCCATGAACACCCTGACTCTAATAGTGGTTTGTATTGGTAGTGCTAGTAGAAAGTACTGCTTAGTAGAAAGTACTGCTAGTGGAAAGTACTGCTTGTGGTTTCCACTGATAAGCAGTGTTTCCACTGATAAGCAGTGTTTCCACTGAAAGGAGTGTTTCCACTAAAGCAGTGTACCCACTGCTAGCGCTATGAAAGTACTGATGAAAGTACTGCTTGTAACGGCTTTGACCTATTCAAGTGGCAGTTTCAACTGCTTAATGACCACGTTTAATTGGTCATGTAACCACTAACGACTATAATGGAGATAATTATGAGGCTATTAATGGGCCGATTAATACTCATAATTCCATTTGATTAGCTTAGAGTAAACTCCAATAAATAGGAGATATGATTATGCATGAAGGATACACAGAAAACGATTAACACTTCTAAGCAAAGGGTTATTGAAGTGTGCCTAATTCTATAACTACATTTGGTCTTATCCCAAGTAGATATTCATGTAACCCAGGCATTAGGGTCGAATATTTTACTTTGGAAAGTGATCACACGATTCCAAGTGATATCCGGTAACCACTTAGTGGTATTTGTTTCTGTTGACCTGTTACTTGTTTCTGCTGAATTGATTATCTTAACCCTTTTCTGGGAGCTAAACCCCAACAATCAAAGTAAACTATTTTGTGATAATCAATGGCAACTGTTGCAATGAAACACATGGCTTCAAACTTTGCCAAGCTTGATAAGTTTGAAGGGGTGGACTTTAGGAGGTGGCAGAAGAAGATGCACTTCTTGCTGTCAAGCATGAGTGTGGTGTATGTGCTGACTACACCTATTCCTGATGATGGGGATGATGCTATAGTGGAGCAGATCAGAAGGAAGAGCAAATGGGAGAATGATGACTACATATACAGAGGTCTTATTCTCAATGGTATGTCTGATTCTCTGTTTGATATTTATCAAAACTTTGAATCTTCCAAAGAACTGTGAGATTCCTTGGATGCCAAATATATGGCTGAGGATGCATCAAGCAAGAAGTTCCTTGTTAGTAATTTCACAAATTACAAAATGACTGATTCAAGACCAGTTATGGAACAATACAATGAACTTCTTGGAATACTTGGAAGGTTTACACAACACCACATGAACATGTATGAGGCTATCATAGTCTCTTGTGTCATTGACAAACTCCCTCCTTCATGGAAAGATTTCAAGCATACCTTGAAACATATGAAGGAGGAGTTAACTCTTGTTGAGTTGGGCAGTCATCTGCGCATTGAGGAATCCCTCAAGGTGCAGGATAATGACAAGCCAAAGAGTAGCAATGCTACTGGTGCATCTGTTATCAATATGGTGGAGCATAACAACTCCACCAGGTACAATGATAACAAAGGCAAACGCAAATATCATGATAACACAAAGGCAAATCTTAACAAGAAGACAACTCCTACTTGTTGGAAATGTGGCAAGACTGGTCACATTAAAAGGGACTGCAAAGGTGTTAAAATTGGTGGTAAAGCCAATGGATCAGGCACTAATGGTTCAGGGAGTGGTGGTTCAACCAACTCACTGAAAGGTCAGAATATGTTTAATAAGTCTTTTCAGATTTATTATGTTACATATGTATCTGAATCTTTTTATGTGCAGGATGATGATGTTGCGTGGTGGGTTGACTCTGGTGCAACAGTTCATGTGTGTAAAGATAGAAGTTGGTTCAAGACTTATGAGTCTCTGAATGATGGTTCTATTCTTCACATGGGAAATGAGTCAACAGCCTTGGTGCATGGTCGTGGTTGTGTAGATCTTAGGTTTAGTTCAGGAAAGATTGTAACTTTGTTTGATGTTATTCATGTTCCTGATATCAGGAAGAACTTGGTTTCAAGTAGTATTTTGAATAATCATGGTTATAAACAAGTTATTGAGTCTGATAAATTTGTGCTTTCTAAGCATGGTGTTTTTATTGGTTTTGGTTATTTATGTAATCAAATGTTCAGGCTTAATGTTACCACTGATAGTGTTATTTCAGTTTTTGTGACCACATATGACCAGACTGACTCTACCCTTTGACATGCTAGACTTGGCCATGTTCACTATAAAAGGATGCAAGATATGTCTAGGGATGGTTTAATCCCTACTTTTGACATGGACACTGAAAAGTGTAAAACTTGTATGTTGACCAAGATAACCAAGAAACCCTTTCAGGGTGTTAGTCGTGAGACTAAGATCTTGGAGCTTATTCACAGTGACCTGTGTGATTTGCATGCGACTCCTTCTTTGGGGAATAAGAAGTACTTTGTGACATTTATTGATGATGCTTCTAGATTTTGTTATGTCTATCTGTTACATACCAAGGATGAAGCATTAGTTAAATTCAAAGTGTTTAAAACTGAAGTTGAATTACAACTTGGGTCTTTGAGCAAAAGATTAAGGACTGATAGGGGAGGTGAGTACATGGATACTCAGTACTTTCAGTCTGTTGGAATAATCCATGAAACAACTGCCCCTTATACTCCTCAGCAAAATGGTATTTCTGAAAGGAAAAATAGGGTGCTGAAGGAGATGGTTAATTCCATGTTGTCCTATTCAGGACTGAGTCAAGGGTTCTGGGGTGAAGCTATGTTAACAGCTTGCTATTTGTTAAATAGGGTTCCCAACAAAAAGAACAAGGTTACCCCTTATGAACTCTGGACTAAAAGGAAACCCAACCTGAACTATCTCAGGGTCTGGGGTTGTAGGGCTGTTGTAAGACTCCCTGATCCAAAGCAAAAGACTTTGGGTGAAAGAGGCATTGACTGCATCTTTGTTGGATATGCTGAGCATTCCAAGGCTTTTAGGTTCTATGTTATTGAACCTAATGAACATGTTTCAGTTAACTCAATAATTGAATCAAGGGATGCAGATTTTGATGAGAATAGATTCTCATCAGTCCCTAGACCAAGTCAGAGGATTCCTAATGGAACTCATGACACTAGTGTATCAGAGGTCCCTGATGGTGAACCATCAGTGGTCCCTGATGAGGTTGTGGTTCAACAACCTGAACCTGTGCTCAGGAAGAGCAAAAGGGTCAGGACTCCAAAGTAATTTGGACCTGAGTTTCAACTATACTTAGTTGAAGGAACTAAGGATGTGGTCTCTGACCAATACTCCTATTGCTTCATTGTTGAGGATGATCCCAAGACATTTGAAGAAGCAATGAAGTCCCAGGACATTGCTTTCTGGAAAGAAGCAATCAATGATGAGATGGATTCCATCATGGGCAACAACACTTGGGTGTTGGTTGATCTACCTCCTGGTTGCAAACCTATGGGTTGCAAATGGATTTTCAAAATAAAAATGAAGGTAGATTGAACTATTGAAAAGTTCAAGGCTAGACTAGTCATTCAGGGCTTTAAACAAAAGTCAGGAATAGACTATTTTGATACTTATGCCCCTGTGGCTCGTATCAGTACCATAAGACTGCTGATTGCTATGGCATCTATTCACAATCTGATTATTCATTAGATGGATGTGAAAACAGCTTTCTTGAATGGTGAATTGGAAGAGGAGGTTTATATGAACCAACCTCAGGGCTTCATTATGCCTGGCAATGAAAACAAGGTGTGTAAACTGATTAAGTCTCTTTATGGACTAAAGCAGGCACCTAAGCAATGGCATCAAAAGTTTGATGAAGTGGTTTTGTCTAGTGGTTATGTTCTTAACCAAGCTGACAAATGTGTATATAGCAAATTTGATGAATCTGGTAAAGGAGTCATCATTTGTCTATATGTTGATGACATGTTGATCTTTGGCACTCACCAAAATCAGGTTGACTAGACAAAAGAATTTTTGTCATCAAGGTTCTCCATGAAGGACATGGGGGAGGCTGATGTTATCTGTTAGGAATTAGAAAATTCCATAGTGAAGAGTCGGTCACCCCAAATATTATCTAGCATAAGTTAGCTCGTAGACATATCGTAAGTTACGTTATTTACTGTTTTATTATTGTTATTAGTCTAGTTTAGCATAGTGCAACACCGTGGAGGAAGGACGGGTCTTTACCCACTGTATGCCTGATCCACAGCCCGTCAAGAGGGCGTTTCATTTGTAACTATAAATACCACTTCCATCCATGGAAGGGGTGTGGCTTCTTTGAATAAACCTTTCATTTCATATAGCAACTCTCTTTCAAGAACCTCCTCTCAACTCTCTTCATCTCTCTAAAATGGCTTACTTGTTTAATCACAATCCTAGACCATCCGAATCATCAAACAACATAAATATTGGATCCTAACAATTGGTATCAGAGCCAGGGTTGTGTTGTTTTGATGATTCTTATGGTTTTTGTATGCGGTTTATATGCTTCGTATATGAGGTTTGGGTTGTCTTTTATACGGTTTGATTCACGATTTTTGTCTATGTATTTTGATGGGCATTTGATTCAGTTGGCGTGATGATTTGATGATGTGTGTTGCTTCTGTTGTTGGTTAAATCTGTGTTTATGTTGGCTTACTGGTTTATTGTATGTCGTGTTCATATATCATATTACATGTTCTAAACCAGTCTCTTTAAGAGTGTTTTTATGCAGTTGTTAAGCTTGCTGTATGCAGTTTTTTAACTGTTTCATTCAAGTTTTATTTCTGTTACTGAATATGGTTTTAAGCAGTTTGTATGCATGTTCTACTATGCTAGTTGGTCTTTCTTGGATGCGAGTTGGAGCATTGTTGAATGCGAGTTGTCAAAAACGTCCAAATTCAATGTATCTGATGCGAGTTGTGGTCAGCTTCTTCTGAGCGAGTTGTCACTTTTTGTAAGCGAGTTGACAATATTTACTGTCCTGACTCAATGTATTACTGGATGTGAGTCGCTATGCTGTCCAGATACTATGAACTAAAGCGAGTTGATAACATGGCTGTAAAGCGAGTTGGGTTTTATCTGGTCCAGCTTCAATGCGAGTTACTTAACTCGCATAAGGTTTAATTGCACTTTGCTATTGAGCGAGTTGCTATTGATTTAATGTCAAAAGCGAGCTGTCATGCTGCATAAATGTTTTGAATGCGAGTTGGTAAAAAAATTTTGAAAAATATGCGAGTTGTCAAACTTGTTCAGAAGCATGTTGTTATGAAGCGAGTTGCAAAGTATGCGAGTTAACAAGACTTGACAGAAAAAGGAGATGAAGAAGTAAGACAGACCAACTCATAAATACCATCAGTTGTATTCCTACATGTGACTTGATCAAAACCATCTCAAACAAGACTTAAAACTCATTCAGGAATCAAACTTCAGATCTCAATCACAAAAACAAAACCAAAGTCTAATCTGGACAAAACGTATCAATCCCAAACCAACATCATTCTATATTAATCCTTTCATCCTTCAACTACTTGCACTTTCATGACTCAATCTCAGATTTTTTAGTGTAGGTGTATCTCAATGAATATCAGATCAACAAAGATCGTATACACTATTTAATCCATCATTGATCGTGGTATAAGCATATCTTCCTACTATATTTGAACCATTTAAAGAAGGAACAAAAGCATACCATTTCATTCCCTATTTTGGTTCGATACATGAAATTGAAAACACATGAAAGCAAAATACTAATGAATCTCAGAATTGTCTCGTGTTTATTCAAAGCCAAATCAAACCTCTCTATGGTCTATCACACGAAACACTTGTCATCACAGATTCTTTTGAAGACCAAGCTTCTCTTTATTTCCGAATACTTAAAATAAATTCGTGTTATAACATTTGTGTTATAAACGATTATTTGATTCGCTCATATACTAAAGATTTCAAATCGTAAATGTATACATCAACATCAAATCAGTGAGTGTCCATGAATGTAACCTACCTGGAATATGTCTTGATTCTTGCCATCCCTGTGGCTATGTCGAAGAGCCTCAAGCCATCCCTGTGGCGAGGTCTTGCTGTGGCTACGTTGTGATTACAGAAACGGGTGAAAAGGGCGGACTAAATTGATTCTTGAGAAAGATTAGGGCTTGGCATGTGCAGATATGGAATGAGCGGCGGATTGTTTAAGGTGAGATAGAGAGGCATTTTTATTTGTGTCTGTGAGATTAGGTTTTATTTTGGGAGTAAAATTAGGGTAACAAGAGTGCTTAGGTTGTTATATATCCAGCTAGCTAGGGCATCAGTTGTGGCATTTGGTGGACCAAATATGGACTACAAGTGGGCCTTGTTATATCAATGGATCGTGCGGTGATATGGTGGATCTGATGCACATGTGCTTGAAGCGGGCTTGAGCAATACTTGGGAAATATAAATGGAACGTGTATCAATAGGCTGCATAATCTATATGGGGTATCTTGAAAATGTATACTTATGAAAAACGTACAACTAGGATATCTCAAATGTGATATTGGGTTCACGCGTTGTTGTCAGGCCTCATTCATGATTCGAATATGTTGTCAATTCACATTCTTGAAGATTGTTGTCGGTATCCATTCGTGGACTTGGACATTGTTTGAGTAATGAGATTCGGATATTATTGGTCTATAATCGTGTTATATCATGGATTGAGTTGTTCTTACTTTGAATGGAATGCGGAATGTTGTTACTGATGTGACTTGTTTTGTGGAATGTGAGTTGAAAGTTGATGATGCAATTTGACGTTGAGATTTATGATAATGAGATTTGGATATTTTGAGTTTTGATGATGAGCTCCGATGATGAGATTTGGTATGATGATGATTGATGTTGTGGTATGAGGGTTGATACTTTGGTCTACGCATTTTCACGAAGATTAATGTCGCGGCTTGAAGTGTTTAGTGTAAATGTTGACTACGAGGTGGTTGGACGATATTTCTTATTTGGATTTGAAGTGAAGTTTTTCCGGGCGCTTTCACTTATTTCGTCTTCTTTCTTCCTACCCTTCCGCGAAGATGACTTGTTTGGGCTTTTATATAGGGTGATAAAGACTTGGCTATTTAGTTACGGTTGTGATTCTTTCTCGCTTAACCCACAACGTAGCTATCACTTCGGTGTCTCACGCAGTTGAGGATATGTCAAGAGGTTTTGTACATTGGGTACACCGTTTCTTTTTCACGAAGATTAGTACAAGTTTAAGTAACAAATATGGGGAATTTTACGTCATGTTCGAGTCAGATATATCGGGTTTACTTCTCCATGTGGTCACTGTAATAGCCGACAGAATGCGTGAATGATGTGTTTACCAAAGTGTTGATTGGATGTTGTTGATGTTGGATTATGAACCGCTGATGAACCGCTGCATGTTCCCCTAAAATAGATATTCACTGAAACCAAAGTCGTCATAACACATTCAAGCTGACATTGTTTACGGTTTTGTCTTGATTTTGTAAAATCCCGCGAAAGAACCTATTTCTTGGTTTAAATCATAGACTTGTAAAATCCCATGACAATGGAAACATCCTGGTATTAGTAAAGTGCATTTCCGGATCTATCTTCCGGTTTATTCTTGGTTTTGTAAAATCCCGTGAAAGAAACTATTTCTCGGTTTAAACCTTAGAGTTGTAAAATCCCGTAATGATGGAACCATCTTGGAGAAGAGAAAGTGTAATTCTGGATCTTACTTGATGCTGGTGCTACGGTTTTTTTTGCTTCGAAGAAGGGATAAAAGGGTGTACTTCATTAATTGGGTGTGTGTTTGGGTTGTCTTCATGGCAGTTTGGTTATTACATGGTTTTACGGGGTTATGTGCTTTTAACCATGGTCGGGATGAAAAATACTATCATAGTTCACTTTAAACGACAAAGGAGGCTAGAATTGAGCTTTTAATCAGTAGATGTGACAACGGAGTTAATTCACTATTATTTATTTGAGGTTGAAGTGAATTATCACGGGCGAGTGTACTTAGTATCTGAAGATATCAGGGGATGGTTGGATGAAGATTCTTCATGATCCTTGTTCGAGCTTATTATTAAAAATGAAGACTTGGAAATCTAGTTATTGTTGGGTGTCTTTTTCCTTTTCTTTTACCACTTGGGGGAATTGGGCTCATACCACCACAAAATAACTATCACTTTAAGGAGTTACGTTGTAGTGCTCAGTGTCACATTCAATTGTGGATTTTCAAGAGGTAATGTACGTCTTATACTTGATGGTTGGTTGGTTGAAGAGTATAGAGTACATAGAGAGTACTTAGAGATGCTAATGGAAATCGGCACCGCTCTTTGTTACATATGTGCAAGTTTAAGTCACGAGTTCGGGTTAGTTTACTTCAGGGTCAAATTCATCATATTGGGTTTTCTCCATCAGTTGTCACAACAAAGAGCCTACTAAATGATAATGGGGTTGATTATATGTTTGCCAAGAGATGATGAAAAGAGAGAGATTATGACGTCTGTTCACATCAGTTCAGGCCTCGTACTTCAACATTATGACGTATGAACACAACAGTTCATGCCTCGTTCCACAAAGAAAAGAAATGTGTACGTTTCAGTGCGCATTATCTTTGAAAGAAGAGAAATCTTCTTATGACGTATGAACACATCAGTTCAGGCCTCGTACTGCAAAGAAAAGCAAAGTGTACGTGTCAGTGCGCTTTATCTTCTGAAGAAGAGAAATCTTCTTATTATGACCATTCTCATCAACATGCTTCATACTTTTTCCATGCGCTTCAGTCATCAAGTGAACCGGGCTACTGTTGATTGTTTTCTTATTCCACTTGCTCAACTATAATGAATAGACTACATTTGGTTAAGATATTCACTTATTCAATCAAGAATGGCAACTCCTATGCAATTCTTAAGGGGGAGAAAAAGTGTGAATTTACTGCATGGTTGATTGATTTCTGAGATAAAATGGTCAAACGGCTCCAAACTCATGTAAGAACCGAGCTTCTTCTTATCGGGTCATCTTTACATGGAGTTTTCTTCTATGAGTTGTTGGTTAACATCTTCACACCTGATGATATGATTATCGACAAAGTGCTTCCGGTTAATGCTTCACGTACACATCAACATGATGATTCCGAACGATCTCTCTGTTCTTGTTTGATGTGATTGGTAGTTTGGTTTTACCATCTTACGTGTTCGTTGCAGCCTGATTGCTGATTTCCTTGATGAACATCTTTCTGTTCTTGTTTGATTGGGAGGGATTTTAGTTAAGGGGATTTGCAAGATGTAAGTTGATTGGGATGCTTTTTGGTGATGTTCCTGTTTTTGGTGAGTTGAAGATGTTAACTATCTATTCCCCAACTGGACAATCTTGAAGAAGGTCGAGTCTACAGTTTGTTCTACATTTTCTGCTACATGTTAGAAGACTAAAGATGAATTGCAATTTAACGATCTAAAGACTTCTTCTTAATCTGGGCATTTATCAAACAGATTGTCAGTTTAGGGGAGAGCACTAATTGGGGGAGAGTGATATGTCTGATTTAATCCCCAATTAGACTTGCTCATACTGTACTTCAGCATGTTGATTCTCACAACGACTTCAAGCGTTCTTCTCAACAGATTTCAAGTATTTGGGCTTATAATGTGTTGCTGATTCTGAAGTGTCAAAACCAGCAAGGGGAAGGAGACAAGCACCTAAACGCGAGTAAACTTGATGAACTTAATACTTCTAAGTAATTAAAGATATCCCGGGAAGGCAAATGTTATTACCGTAGAGAAACTCAAGGTTTGACTCACGGCGAGTAAACTTGATGAACTTAATTCTTCTAAGTGATTGAAGATATCCCGGGAAAACAATTTTCATGACCACAGAGAAACTCAAGGTTTTACTCATCAATGTGTTTAGTGTTATAATTCCAACTACGTGGGGGAAGTGATGTTAGTAAAAGTTTCTGAAGATAAATGAGGTACACAAGTATGACATATTCAGGGAAGATAAATGTGTAACATGAGGGAGGTGTTATCAGTTATTCTCTCGTTGGGAATGTGTGTACTTCGGATTCTTGAGCTTCATACACATTCATCAGGGAAGAAAGATGTGAACATAGGGGAGGTGTTCTTCATTACCCTCATGATGTGTATTCGGGAGAGTTCTTGGATATTGGTGTACTTCGGATTCTTGAGCTTTATACACATTCATCAGGGACGAAAGATGTGAACATAGGGGAGGTGTTCTTCATTACCCTCATGATGTGTATTCGGGAGAGTTCTTGAGCATTATTCTAAGAGACGGGCTTCATCATTTCAACTACTCGGGGGGAAGTGTTGTCTTGACACCTTTTGGAATGGATTGCGTCAGACTTCAGTGGTTATGAAATTTGAGAAGATTATTTATGAGTGGGATGATACGTTGCTGTTCTTTTGGATGATATAACCTCGAACGAAGAATCACAATGATTATTCTTAAAAGGAGCAGCTAGTTCGATGATAATGGTGTGCTTCTTTGTGCACCTGGCTAAGGGAAGCTTGAAAGAAAGCTTTGAATTTGCTCAGCTAAAGGATTTTCGGTTTGGAGGGAAGCTGCCAAAGTCTCACTTTCAGATGGTTCAATTTCTTTCTTCAATGCAAGAGCCTCGGAAGCTTTGGTGGTGGAAGTTTAAAAGATGACGAATTCTATCTTCTACAACGGGGCCGCTCGATATCCTTATCTCGGTACTCGTATCATCATCTTCTTAAACTATATCATCTACACTATCATTGTATATATTTATCAAAAACAAAATACAAAAATATAAAACCAGCAAAAGAAAATAGAAAAATATAAAACCAACAAAAACCCATAAAAATCTGAAAATTTGAAAAATTCCAAAAATATGTTTTCTCTTGATATGTCTTCTGGTATCGATAACATCTACGGTCTTAGAAATGTCATTCAATAATGGCACGGGACTTTAGATGAACTTCGAGCAGGAGGTGTAAATACTCTTTTCTAAACATGTCTCAAAAAAAAAGAGAAAAAAAAAGAAAAATAAAATATGGCTTACAGTTATTTTAGACTGTAACCCGGGCTTCAAATGATGGCTTGCAGTTACTTCTGACTGTAACCCGTGCTTAAACAATGGCTTGCTATTATTTCATATAGCAACCCGTTCTTCAAGAAAGGAAAGTGTTGCGCTAAACCATTTTTCAAAATTCGTGTACTTATCCTAAAACAAAACAAGGAAAGCATGTCATCAAAAAGGCTGTTGTTCCTACACAAATGTTTTTCCGTCTAAAATTCTTCAGAAAAATATTTGTTGTGTTTTCAAAAGTGGTGGAAAATGAGTTGCTTAAAATCAATCAGATTCAGAGCTTTTATAAAATTTGGAAACTGATAAGGTTTTAAAAGGTACCATTTTGAGGGGTCGTTTAAGTCCTTATTTGATCACTTTTGTATCCGTTATTGCTTAATATCATTCCTTTTCACTTTTTAGGTCTCTTGAAGGCAAAATGCTGGAATGGCACTTATTTGGACGAAAAGGCGCGAATATATGAAGAAAATGGCCAAAGTCAAAATCGAGACACTCACAGTTGCTGAAAATAGAAGGCGACGACGTCAGGTGCTAATAGCGACGCCGTCCCAAAATTATTGTGACGGTCCAGAACCCAAAACTCGTATTTTCAAGTGACGACGTCCAGTTGTAAAAGAGTAGGCCGTCGCTACTCAGACGGCCTAGATGCAATCCAGACGACGTCAGAAGCTGAAGAGGACGGCGTCACGGACAAAAGGTGACGCCGTCGCAAGGTTAACGTGGCCAAGACGAAACCCTAATGACGGCGACACGACGGCGTCACAAAACATAAGGTGACGCCGTCGCATATGTAATCTTATATATAGAATCCGAATTTTTCAGTCTTTGGTAGAGAGTCTTTTGGAGTAAAAACCTAAAACCGAACCTAAGGTGTCTTGTACAGTATTTTAGGGTTTTAAACCCTATCTTACATCAAGATAAGTCTTTACTTCATTAATTCAGTTATGTCTTTGATTATTTGTGTGTATGCTTGCATGTTCTCCATGTCCGGCTAATTTACTTGTGTGTTTGCTTAGAAAGTATGAAACTTAATTATTGAATATTGATTGGTTGTTTCTTATCTTAGTTGATTAATGATCTAGTAATGCGATAGGTCATTCGTTGTGTACTTAATGCTTGATTCATCTTTGTGAACCTTAGAATATAATTACCTGAGTAGTTGTAGGCTAAACCATCCAAAGAGCGCCTTAGAGTAGGAGTTTATCATCCCTAGTGGGTTTGTAGACGAGACCCTTTGGTAAGTTCAAAGAGTTAGGGAGAAACGCATACCCTACAACCTTAGACACACAACGCAACTAGGAATAAGACGTGACAATTCAACCACCAATAGGAGATAATTAAGGAGTAATACAAACTAAGTAAACACATCTTTAAACTATCAACGAGCACACATTAATTAGACATAGACTCCCACAACCTTAGCTTAGATAATTAGATAATAGTAAAGTAATCGGTAGAAATACCAACCCCCCAAATCCAATACCCGAGATTCGTACCTTTCCATTTCATAAAACATAAAAAGATAAAAAATAATCTTCCTCAACCTTAACCTTAGCGTAGTAACTCCTTACTAGCATTCCTATTCCCCTAGAGAACGATATCAATACCCGTGGCTTACCCTAATTACTACACTACAACGATTAGGTTCACTGCCTAGGGTGTTATAAAACTTGCTCGAAGAAAAGGAAGTTTCCTTGACCCCGAACGACGCGTGTAGCGTTATCAAGTTTTTGGCGCCGCTGCCGGGGAATAGAATAGCTAGTTAGTAGTCCACATCGTTTAGGTTCTTTGCTTGATTCCTATCAAGTAAACTTTTTTCTTATTTTTTAGCTTCCTCTTAGTCTATCCCCCTTCTTCGTAACCTTTGTTCGTAAGCCCATCACTTTTCATCATGGAAGGTGATAACCCACTAGCACTCATCAACCTACCACCAAATGACCCGCCAAGAGCCCGTACTCTTGGTGAATACTCGATACCAAGCCACCTAGGCTATAGGAACACCATTGAGCTTCCCGACCAAGCCCAAACTACGGCCCTGCGATCCGACACCATCCGGTTGGTGCAAGACGGATGTGCATTCCATGGACTTCGTTCCGAAGATCTAAATCAGCATCTGAGGGATTTCCTCAAAATCGTCGATTCCATCGACCTTGATGCTACTACTCGGGAGACCACGCACCTGCGTCTCTTCCAATTCTCTCTACGGGACCAAGCTAGTAATTGGCTTGAGCGACTTCCCGCCGGCTCCATCTCAAGTTGGGATGATCTTACTTCTCGCTTCCTTGCTCAATTTTTCCCACCGGGGAGAACCACTAAGCTTAGGCGAGACATCTTGACATTCCAGCAGCTCCAAGGTGAGTCTCTTTACAAAGCATGGACTCGATTTAAGGAACTACTCCGTAGACTTCCACACCATGGCATTGATCTTTGGCTTCAAATCCAAATCTTCTATGATCATACCGATTTCATCACTCGACGATCCATTGATCGAGCCGCAGGTGGAAGACTCAGCGACTTTAATGCAGAGAAATCATGGGATATTATAGAGGAGCTTGCCGATCAAAGCTACGAAGATTGGAGTGAATCTCCCGAAACTCTGATTAACGTGGTTAATGCCATATCCACTCCTTCTGAATCCTCCGATACACTCGAAGAGCAATTGAGTGCCATCGAGAGAGGAATTGATTATCTTATGGAAAGGCAGAAAAGAGCACCCGTACAAATTCCTCGAGAGGTCGTCAAATCCGCCCACTCCACCAACCGCTCCACACCTCTTTCGGAATCCCCAAGTCGCGAGCAAAACCCAAGTTCCGAAAGGCGCTTCCGTTCTACTTCCCCAATACCACTTTCACCAAGCTTCAAGGATCAAATGAGGGAGTACATGGCAGCTCATACAGAGAGATTAGCCAGATTTGAAGAGGAGGTTTATAGGCAGAGAGAGGAAATGCAAGCAAAAATGAAAGAAATGATGGATTTGGTAATTGAATTTACCAAAACAAAGGTTCCCGAAAAAGTGCTCGTAAGAAGCAATGATTGCCCTCCCACTTCATTTGTAAACGCCGTTTCCATTATGCCTGAGAATGCAAGGGCTGAGATGTGGAAAACTGAGGAAAGCACGAAGGATGAGTCTGTGCCTAATGATGAACCTGAGACCAATGAGTACTACCTTAAACACGAAATTAACAAGAAAACCATTGCAAACCAAGTAAACAACTTTAGGTACAATGAAGTTCTTAGGGAAGCTCTTGAAGGAAAAATGACGGAAGAAGAATACGACGCCTTACCTATGGAACCTCTGTATGAGTTGGTTATAAAAAAACCGTTAACAAGAAAACGAGACACCACAGGGAATTTCGTGATACCAATGAGTGTCGGTGACATGGACAATATAAATGCCTTGGCCGATCAAGGGACCGATGTGAACATAATGCCACTGTCAATCTATAATAAGTTAACTAAAGAGAAACCAGCCAAAACCGACCTTAGACTTTCCTTAGCTAATCATACTTATGTCCACCCTATAGGAATCGCTGTTGATGTTCTAATTGAGGTGGCTAACATCGTTTATCCGGTGGATTTCGTGATCATTGATGTTGAGGAAGATAAAAACGTACCCCTCATTCTTGGGACACCGTTCCTGGCCACCGCCAAGGCAACCATCAAACGCGGAGAAGGCATCATGATACTCAAAAGCGGGAAGGGGTACGCTAGGATACCCATCGTCCCAAGATAGCCTCTTAAGATCATGGAAATGATCACGGGTGGAAATCGAAAAGCCCCGGGCAACAATGTTAAGAAGAAGATGAATGACTGGGAAAAAGGGCTTAGAGACTTTATGGTTCAAGGATTGTATGCGACATTGTGGAAACCCGATAAAAAGTTAGGAAGCAATCCCACTTCAATACCTAAGGTACAAAAGGACCCTAAGGAATTTCTAAAGAGAGAAAGAGTGCTCTTGTATAGATCTCGGATAAGGGCATTACGAGGAAGAAACAAACCAAGATGGTTTGGGCCTTTCACAGTTAAGGAGACCAATTTAAAAGATAAAACCGTCGCCATAATTGACAGCGATGGCAAGGAATCCACGGTGAGCATACAGCGTCTACACCCTTTCGATGAAGGGAAAACAAAGGGTGAAGAGGGCGGTAATGAGAAAACGTAGGAGCACGACTATGAGTCTAGCTACAAGACTCTTAAATAAAGAAAAGCGCTTCGTGGGAGGCAACCCATGCTTAATTGTTTGCTTGTTAGTGTCATATATCTTTTATTAATTGTTTATCCTCATGTTTAAATTTGTAAAAATGCTTTATTTTGTTTTTAACCTCGTCTTAATTGCATATAAAGGTATTTTACATAAGGGATAAGTGTAGGGAGGATTACACACGTTTTCAAAAGAAACGTAAACATGAGAATAACAATTAACTAAAAGATATTTATGTTTGTTTGTTCGAGTCAAATGCTTGTATCGAGTCATAATGGATGTTTTGCAGGAATTTTTCCAGATTCTAAAGATGTCAATTTTCCAGAATTTTTTCCAGAAAATCGCAGACCAGTTTTTGTCAGGATAACCTGACGGCGTCAGGATTGCAATCTGACGGCGTCAGGAAGGAGTAAAAACATCAGATTACTTTTTTCTCGTTTTCTGAGCCACTTATAAATTTTTGGAATTTTCCAGGTCTTAATTTTCTTAGAAATTCTGTAAACATCCATTCCACAAGCATTATATCCTAGTTTAAATCGAGTCTTATATATATTATTACCGCCGATTTTACGCGAAGGTTTCGTTTGTTTTCTTCAAGTGTGCAGGTTTAGTTTGTCAAGAAGAAGTTACATAAGATTGGAGGATCTTTTCACGCAATAATTCTTCTTGAAAAGGATTTAACCACCACTTTACACGGATCCTACCGAGCTAATCAGGGGAGTATTAGTTTCTTTTGTTTTTAATTACCTTCCATTATCATAACTTTGATACTTTCGGGGAACATTGGGGACAATGTTCAGTTTAAGTGTAGGGAGGGAAAATAAAACGGGAACTTTGAAACTATGCTTATCCTTGATTATTTGCTTTGTCCAATTGTGATTGTGTAATAAACCATGAGAAAATGTCGGTTAGGGTAATTTTGGCACAATATTTAAAAATTTTTATGACATATAGGAGTGGGCCATTAGTCTTAACAAAAGCGTCTCATGGATAGGAAGTTATATGACTAGCACAAAACCCTTTACCACCCAAATTCCACCAAAATGTGAGGATCGCCCTTAGATTAGTAGGAATTAAAGCATTCATCTTCAATGCTTAGAGTGTGAACCGGTAGTATATTAGATTCTAGAACTTGTTTTGTGATGCATTCCGAGATCGCAAGTGAGGCTACACTTGTGTAGTTAGGAATAACTAAATGATAAGAGGCATTAGGATAACCCTTGTTTGATACCCGTAATATAATTACTTCTTCCACATCGGTTGAGTAATTCCCCCACACCCTTTGCGTTGTACTCATCTTTAGTACACGATACCCCTAGTTAACCCCTCAGAGCCTATCCTTTTCGCGGTTCTCGTGATGTTTCGGTTTTTCCGGAATATCAATGAAGAGCATTGTTTACACCCCACCCCCAAATATACACCCAAATCGCCTTAGCCTACCCCTTATGCACTCACTTTTAGTGCAAATGTTTGTTATCACCCTAAACCCTTAGTTCAATTATCTAGTTGCTTGCATAAGTTGCTAAGTCGAGTCATATCCTTTGTATACAGTTTTGGGACGATTGGGATTCATGGGAAAAGTTAAAGTTTATGAAATGACGGGAAGGAAACGTTAAAAATTCAAATTCCCTTTGTTTACGTAATAATGTACCCCAAGTGTTTT